>VWZO01004357.1:6563-22816 GCA_013396975.1 Bucco capensis
GCCATGCTGACTGGGTCTGATCACCTGGTTGTCCTGCATGTGCTGCATAATGGAATTCAGGATGATCTACTCCATCAGCTTCCTTGGCACTGAAGTTAGACTTGCAGGCCTGTAATTTCCTGGATCCTCCTTCCTTCCTTTCTTATAGATGGGAGTTATATTTGCTCTTTTCCAATCAGCTGGGACCTCTCCAGTCAGCCAGGACTGCTGATAAATGATGGAGAGTGGCCTGGTGAGAACCCTGGCCTGATCTCTCAGGATTCTATGATGAATCCCATCTGGCCCCATAGATTTCTGGACGTCAACATGTAGGAGTAGGTCCCAGACTATCTCCTTGTGGATTATGGAGGGGGCGTTTTGGTTCCATTCTCTTGCCTTTTATTAAAGACTGAGACAAAGAAGGCATTAAGCACCTCAGCCTTGCAAGTCTTTTGTTACTATATTTCCTTCTGGGTCTAGCAGGAGATGTAGGCTCTCATTGTTCTTTCTTTTGTGATTAATGCATTTATAAAAGCTTTTCTTACAATCTTGAACTTTCGAAGCCAGATTAATTTCTAGCTGGGCCTTGAACCTTCTAATCATTTCTCTACATAACCTAACAATATCCTTATACTCACTAGGAGTGGTCTGCCCTCTTTTCCAGAGGCCATAAACTCTCTTTTTTCCCCTTATTTTTAGCATTATGTCCCTATTCAACCAGGCTGGTCTTCTGTGCCGCTGGCTTTTCTCAAGGCACATAGGGATGACCTGCTCCTGTGCCTTCAAGATTTCCTCCCTAAGTAATATCCAGCCTTCCTGGACTGATTCCAAGGGATTCTATTCAGTAATCTTCCAAACAAATAATCCCAAATGGCAGTTCTACTCTTACTCTTCCTAGCGTTTCCAATAATGAAACAAATGAAATTTGTTTCACTGAAATGGGTTTCATTCAGACTGCAAAACTTGCATCATTTTGTTAACTCAAATAACAAACTTCCATATGGAGGAAAATCTCTCTTCGTGTGATGGCCCACTTCAGTCCTACCACTTGGAGAAGAGGGATTTACACAATTACCAGTCCATCTCTCTGGATCCTTTACAAGAAGGCTCCAAATCAGAACTGATTGTTTCTAAATAGGAAAAAAACCCAACAAGCTCTTGCACAAATTCAGAGTTTCCCTGTAAACTGTCAAGGGAAAAAAAAAAAAAGCACATAGCTTTTCTTTTACCTTTACTAAAACACTTTAAAATGCCCTTTGCTCCCAAGTTGACAGTAGAGGAAGAAAACTATTGCAACAGGAAGCTAGGACAAAAGTCACTGATATTGTAGGAGCTAAAATGCTTAATAGGGTTATGCAGAGATTATAGAGACCAACTCAAGGTCTTCTTCTGATTCCCCATTTTAGGTTTTGCTGCTGTAATGTCACTAGCTGCACAGCATGGAGCTTTTTGAACTCCATGAAATCTTAGCTTTAGCATCCGCTTTCCTCCTCATTTGGCTGGAACATGAATGTGGTGACTCCAGCCCTCCATAGGGATCTCGCCCAGGATTTTTGGGTAACAGCCAAGTTGTTTAGGAAAAGGTAGGTGATACTAATCAGGGCTGAGAACTGTGGGTCTCTCCATTACCTGGCAGGCATCCTGCATTATTATTATATGGAGGGTAACTGAAGAGGTTTGGGAAGAGAAGGAAAGGGAATTTCTGTGCTATTTTTGCTCACCTTGACCACCTTATATTCACGTTGTTGCCAGTCACTGTGCAGTGAAGCTGAGCAGTCCCTCCCTCAGGTACCATGATACTTGGCAGAAGACCGGTGATCCTCAGCTGTCCTGGACCAGAAAGGAAATCATCACTAGCAGGAAGACAATGCCACGCTGCTCCTGGTAGCAGGAGCATTCCCTCATGGGAGAAGTCCAAAATACACTACAACGAGCTATGAGCCTCTAGGCCTTGGAGCAGCAAATTTCAGCTATGGTGCTGTTGCTTTGGGGAATGTGGATTTCTGAAGGGCTTTAGCCCAACCAAGGGCAAGTAGCAGAGACCTCAAAGAGCTTTTCCCTCTAACTGGACGCAAGCACATAATGTGCACAGAAGAACCACTTCCTTCATTCCTTTTGCTCCTATATGCATCCCACCCCACTGTCCCAGAAACAAGGCCCTGACAGGCACCCTTATTTTGCTACTAGTCACTCTTCCCAGCTGCCTGGAGCACCATGATCTACTAAACACACATGGATCACCACTGGGTAAAACAACTCATTCTTCTCTTGCCCTCAAGATGCCTGTTAAACATCTGGTGCAAAGCCAAGAGGCATGGCCAGACAAGAAACCCACACTGCTCAGCCCTCCCTGTTTGCCGCTTGTGTGTGCACCCGAGTGTGTGTACAGCCATGTCAGGCATGCCTCCACCCATCCAGTACCTAGAGGCTGGAAGACAACCTGGCGCTGGTCCTGGTCACGTCCATTTGAGGCAATGCAGGTAAAGAAGCCAACATCTTCAGCGCTGACCTGGCTGATCACCAGGGCCCCATCTGGCTGCTGACGGTGTCTGGGGAAAAAAACCAGAAAGCTCCTCAGCCTGTACTTGGGTCAGGGTGGGACTACAGCCACCAGAGCTGAAGCTGAGCCTTATGCAATAACTGTAGTAACAGTGAGAAAATGTTTAGCAGTAGCTCAGTTCAACCTGTGCTGCAAGCCCTGGTCCTCAAATCCCAGCACTAGAGCTGCAGACTCTGGAAAAGCTCACTGCTAGAGCAGGTTTCTGGGAGCAGAGGGTGAGGGAAGCAGCAGGAGAGCAGCAGTTGTGGAAGTTCACTGCAGACACCCTGATCTCTCTCCCTGCTGTGAACCTCTGTCCTGACTCACAGACTAGCTGGGTTTTGGCAAAGTTGCTTGCCATGTGTTCTTTCAGCCAATCCTGTAGATGAACAATTTTCATCTTTAGCTCACCCGCAGACCCTGTATCACAGCTGTTCACTGAAGGGTTCAGTGTTCAAACTTTGGTCTGTGAGTGAGGCTTGGGCAGTCAAGCAGCACAGCCTGGCCCTCCTGAAGAAAGCTGGCCAGCATGAAGCAGGACAGACCCTAGCTGCACTGCCAGCAGCTCCATTCTCTCAGGGAAGAGACACAGAAGGCAAGGCAAGGAGAAGGCTTCTTCACTATATGAACCTTTCTGTGGGTATGGTGGAGTCTCATGGGAGCTCACCTGGGAGAGGAGAGGGGCTGCCCATCTTTCTGCCACTCAATGGTGAGAGTTGGCGATGCTTCCACGGTGCAGGGCAGTCTGACTCTTTCCCCAACATTGGCCTCCACTGCTGAGGGATCACTCTTATCCATTCTCAGCCTGCAAAGTCCACAAGCACAGCAAATGATGCAGAAAATTCCTTGTTCAGCAATTGACCTTCAGCACAAGGCTTTTTTAATCATAAGCCTTACTTTCTGCCTCCGACAGGAAAGGGCAGTCTCTGCGCTCTCCCTGTCAGAGATCTCATGCTTTCCATTACCAACAATCACTCACAACATCCAGAAAAGAACAGCCTCCAGAAAATCCTTCTCCCACCCAGCACAGCTTGGTGCTGCACTCCTGCCAGCCAGCTTAACCCTTTAGAGATAGCAACCCTCTTTTTTATAGCATCCCTCTGGATAACAGCCTAGGAAGTGGAACAATACGAGCACATGGCAAACGGGACGAAGTCCTGAACAAGGCACAAAGCAAGCTTCCCCCAGAGGGTTTATCTGGCACACAAAACCAAGTAGATTTTGGTGGGGCATGTGAAGAGCCCACTGCAATCACCTGACTTTGTACAAGGCCCAGGAGCTGGCCATCCACTTCATGCAGCAGGCAGGTTGAGCTCAGGCTCACTCACCATCCATCTCCTCATCCTCTTTGCTCTCTTAAAACTACAGCTAAACACCATTTCAGAAGTGAGCTAGGTATGATGTTCCCAGAGTCAAATAAAACATCATCTCCCCCACCCCCATTCTCTGACCTGAATTCTTGATCTCCAAAAGCAAAACAAAAGAGCCTTAATTCAATGCTCTTATTTCAATGAATCTCTTCTTTCTACTTTTAGAATCACAGAATATTCATGGTTGGAAAGGACCTCTCAGATCACCAAGTCCATAACAAAAAAACCCAAACCCAACAACAAACAAAACAAAAAACCCCACAAAAAAACAACAACAAAAACCCACAAAACAACAACAACAAAAAAAAACACAACACCTGCCCTCACTAGAACATGTCCTGGAGCATGACCACGTTTACACGTTTCTTAAACACCTCTAGGGATGGTGACTCAACCACCTACCTGGGAAGGCTGTTCCAGTGTCTCACCACTCTTTCTCTAAAGAATTTCTTCCTAATACCCAATCTAACCCGCCCCTGCTGCAGCTTCATAACATGGCCTCTGGCATTGTCATTAGTTACTAAGGAGAAGAGGCCAACACCCACCTCTCTACAACCTCCTTTCAGATAGTTGTAGGGGCAATGAGGTCCCCCCTCAGCCTCCTCTTCGCCAAACTAAACATGCCCAGCTCCCTCAGCCTCTCCTCATACGACTTGTTCTCTAAACCCTTCACAAGCTTGGTAGCACTCCTTTGGACAGGCTCCAGCATCTCAATATCTTTCCTATAATGAGGGGCCCAGAATTGAACACAGTATTCCGAATGGGGTCTCACAAGTGCCAAGTACAAGGGCACGATAACCTCCCTTCTCCTGCTCACCATGCTATTCCTGATACAAGCCAGAATCCTGCTGGCCTTCTTGACCACCAGGGCACACTACTGGCTCATATTCAGCCAGCTGTCCACCAGCATCCCCAGGTCCTTTTCTGTTGGGCAGCTTTCCAGCCACTCATCCCCAAGCCTGTAGCATAGCCTGGGGTTGTTGTGACCCAAGTGCAGGACACGGCACTTGGCCTTATTGAACCTCATCCAATTGGTCTCGGCCCATTGATCCAACCTGTCCAAGTCCCTCTGCAGAGCCTCCCTGCCCTCCAGCAGATCAACAATCCCACACAATTTGGTGTCATCTGCAAACTTACTAAGGGTGCTCTCAATCCCCACATCCAGGTCATCAATAAAGATGCCAAACAAGACTGGCCCCAAAACTGGTGACTGGCAGCCAGCTAGATTTCACTCCATTAATCACAACTCTCTGGGAATGGCCATCCAACCAGTTTTTAACCCAGCAAAGATTACATTTGTCTATATCATGATCTGCCAGTTTCTTCAGGAGAATGCTGTGGGAGACTGTGTCAAAGGCCTTACCAAAATCCAAGTAGACAATATCCACAGCCTTCCCACCATCCAAAAGGCAAGTCACATTGTCATAAAAAGACATCAGGTTGGTTAAGCAAGACCTCAGTTTCATAAACCTGTGCTGGCTGGCCCTGATGCCTTGGCTGGCCTGCAGTTGCTGTGAGAGCTCACTCAAGATGATCCTCTCCATGATCTTATGCAGAAGCATCTAAGCAGGTTGCTGGGGAGTTCAGCAAATTTGCTGGGTTGTAGGTTTTAAACTCAAAGGAAGGGAGGGATCATTTAATCTGGAGTCTCAATATGCTGCATTTAGGCCAAAAATAAATATGTACCTATTTTATTTCCGTGGGGCCTAGAAGCACCAAAAACACATCCAAGAATTTACAAAATAAGCCATCCAGTACATGAGGAGGTAGTTTTGAGTCAAATAGCTTTCTTCATAAAATATTTAAAATAAATTAGTGGGGACTAAAATAACTGGATGTCTTTAAAACATACACGTATCTATTTTGTGCTAGTTAAGCAGTTCTTACTTGCTTTGCTTTTTTGCAGAACAGGTTATTCTTTCTGCCCATGGTATCCTGAACAGCTATGGATGCTACCCCTGGTATTTCTGCTTTCACTTGAACTTAGCTCTTCCACTGTCAGCCTCTCTGGGCATCTTTACTCAGAATATGCTTCTTTCAAGAGACCCTTGAGGACGACAGAAGACAGCTTGCGCCTGGGATCTCCTCCCATTCCTGTTGTCAGCATTTCAGTACTGCTTGCTTCCCGACTACACCCCAGAATAGCTGATTCAGGACCTTTCCAATCTTCAGCTCTTCCACATGAAGAGAAGCCATATGGTTCATCAGCTGGGCATGGTGGACAAACTGTTACTGTATGTGAACTTACCTGTACGTGAATTGCTGATGTGTGGCTGCCTGGACAACCTTCCTGCCTCCAGATAGCTCTTGAACCTGCTGATTTTCCTTATGAAGGACCTGACCTCTCTTGCCCTCTGCCAGAACAGTGCTCTGGTACCCTGGTCAAAATAAAATGCCATATGTGAATAAAAGGACACTTACTGTGACCTCTTGAGTAGGGTTTCTGTGAGCTTGGGTGAGCTTGCTCAACTGGAGCCAAAGAGCCCTTCAGCCGTCTCTTTTCTGGCTGACTAGCGCAGTAAGCCTGTGCTGTCTACTAATGAGAGCCACAGACCTGCAGGCAAGCAATTTTAGGCTCCTTTTTCTCTGTCAGTGAACACGTTGCAACATCCCCTAGGGCAAAATGCCTTCTGCCCCATGTGCCATTGCTGTGACAAAGCACACTTCAGAGATTGAGGGCTATAGGGTGCCTTGCTGGCCCATCTTTTGTGTCTAGTCTGTCAGGTTTTTGTGGTTTTGTTTCTTAAATAAGGCATGTTTTTCAGAACAGGGAATTGTTTGTTTGTTACCCAGCAAGACCTGCTTGGTTTTGCTTGGGCAAAACACAAAACAAAGACACAAGCATAGACAGCTATTGCAGGCTGGTCACATTACAGTGTGAGATGGAAAGCCCAGAAAACTACAGAAAATCCCTCTTCTGGAGTCTCCTTTCTGGAATCAGCAGGCAGCTGATGGAAATTTGCTCCTGCAGCTGGCTTTATTACTCCTGCTGTCAAGGGAAGCGCTGAGCTACGTTTTTGGTCTTCAGAGGAAGATAAGTCACCTATGATCTGCAAGCGAATCTGTCGGCTCTCTGTTCTCCCGTCAGAAATGAGGCACGTGTAAGTTCCTGCATCCTCTGGCTTGACATGGCTGACCACTAAGGAGCTGTCAGACTGGTAGGTGTGCCTGCAACAGGAGCAAGGATTAACCACCTCTGCCTGGCCATGGACAGCAACTGACCAAGGCAGAGCAGCAGCCGCTTTATGCTGATGTTACAGAAACCATCACTGTGTAGTGCCTTGCCGAGCTTCAAAAAAGCCAAAACCCTGCTGACCACAAAGGGTTCACAGGCAGGGGAAATAATTGCAGCAGAAAGGAGGTCAGGAACAGAGAGGAAACTGAGATGGGAAAACAGGGGACAGCTCTCAGCAACCCTCTCCCATGAGGAGGCAAACTGCCCTTCCAGAATAGAGTCTGAGCCCCAGCAGTTATCTGCAAACAGAAAAGCGTAACTGGGCTTTGCTTAACTGTGATTTTCATAAGACAAAGTGACTGTCTAGCTCCAAACTGTTGCTAGAAAGAGATGTCCCAGGAAAAACAGGCTTTAAAAGGGTTTTTTTAAGAAAATGATATCATAGGTGGGAGAGCCAGAAACTTGGAGTCAGAGGAACTCTGAGCTATTCGCTACAACGTTCACCCTGAGCTACTGACTTAGTGCTGCCCGAACATGAATCCAGCAGACACAACATTTTTCTGTATCACTACCCTCGTGAGCTTCTACTAAGTGCCTTCATATGGGTCAGCACCTGTTCTGCCCCTCAGCCCTAGCCAGTGCTTCAATCCTGTTGCAGACTTGTTTCTGCTATGTACAGACTAGGTGGACAGTTCATGCTCTTTGGTCAGTATATGGGCTTGTTTGTTTATTCATCCTTTTTTTGTTGTTTTTAAGAATGTTAACAGTAAGATTACAAAGAGAGCAGGAAAGCATATTCAGCACTCTGCCCAGCAAGGAGTCCAAGGAGCTCTACAGTGAAGGGAGCTGAGCTCACCTGTCAGAGGAAACCGGCAGGCCATCCTTCATCCACTCCACTCTGGAGAAGGGGGATATGCCTGTCTTGCAGACCAGCTGGATGTTTTGTCCCACAGCTGCTGTCACAAGAGAGGGCTTGGCTTCCTCCAGTATGGCTCTGAAAGAGACGGTGTTTCCACTGACACCTCTGCTGCCCTCCTCTCTTCCGGGTCCTCTAGTGCAACTCTGGATGAGTCACTACCACAGGGCAGAGCAGGACCAGCTACCCATTCAGCTCTGAGCAGATATACCAGGCAATATGTAGGGAGCCCTCTCCCACATGGCAAAGGCTGCTCTGCACAGACTGAATGCTACATTATCTCCAGAAAGAGAGAAAGAGTCCTACAACTCTTCTCTTCTGAAGGAACTAGGTTCAGCTCAGCGGGTAGACGCACATCCAGATGCAGACACATTTAGATATAGCTCCACATACTCCTGATTTTCAGGGTGACATGTCTGGATTCTTACCCAAACTCTGCAATCTTAGAAGTCTTCCCTAGAACAACGTCAACCTACTGCTGCTCTATGCAATGCCGAGATAAAAGCTCTGAAGTCAGTCAATCAGCTAAATTTGTTGGTCAGAACAAGAAAAACACTTATGGATTCTCATTTCCAGTGTAAGAATGCCTTCCAGACAAAGACCCCAGAATCCTGCAGTCTTTCCATACAACAAACCTTCCAGTGCTACCAGAGAGCAGGGAGAGCACAAGGAAAGAGACAGCAGATGACTCCACGGCCTGAATAAATTAATTTACCAAAAGGCCACTCGTATAGCCAATCCATTGCAGTTTTCCCAGTTAGCTGCTCCCAGCTGGGACAACACTTTCACTCCAGAGGAAGCTGCACTGATGTTTCACAAAGAGCTGGCAGGATAGGAAAACAAAAAATTAAAAAAATCATCACCTGTGCAGAGCCCGTGCTGGGAAGGGGTCTGCGGGAGCCTGGTGCCCAAACCCCTCTGTCACGAAAACATCCTCTCCAAAAGCTGTATGCCCCTGCTTGCCTTCATGGGGCAGCACCTGCTGGCCTCTGCTCCTTTCTGTCTTGGAGGTCCCAGGCACTACTGTTTCCCACAAGTGCAGCTGGCTCAGGCTGGCTGATCTGCTTTGTTGCATGCCCCAGCGCTGGCTCCTTGTCAAAGACTTTGGCAGCACCTCACTTCTCCAACTGTCCTGCCTGTTGCTGTCTTGTGTGGGGTATGAAGCTCCATAGGCTCTTCCTTCTTGGCTGTGACTTGCAGCCTCTCTCAAGGGTGGCTGCTGCTGAGCCCAAGCATCCCCTGTACGAGAGCGAGAGCCACTGTGCTGGTGTTGCAGGGCTCCTGTACCAGAAGAGGAATGGTGCTCTAGAGGACTGACCCCCTCTGAGCTGTGACATGCTCTCATGCATTCCTCCTCTGAGGCAAAGCTGTTCCGATTGCCGTGACAGCCGCCATACCAAAACCGGTTGCACTTGCCAACAACAGCCACAAAGTACCAGTGAGTGGTCCAGTTCGTGCAGGGGCCATGGGCACTGGGCAGCAGGCATATGACAGGATATGCTACCAAAAAGAGTGAAACAGAAGGAGATATGAGGGTCATGAAGCTAACAGGTTTGGGTGCTTCAAGCCACCTACCTAGATAATTTAATGGGCCTCCTGGGAAGAGGGTAGGTGGGAAAGTATATAAGGTTATTCAGCTCTGCTTTGAAATTGGGCAGCTGCTCACGTGTCTTTCTGCCTCAGTTTTGCCACTGGTGGAAGGAGAACCAATCTTGGAAACGATTCTGAATCTAGATACTAAACAGATGGTCTATGGCATTTCTTGGGGGATTGTGCAGCTCTGGGGCTTACTTTCCTGCAAGGGGCAAGTGGCTGCCATTTGCACATTTTTCAGCCACAAAGCAAGTGGATTACACCCAGTTGTGAAGCCTCATGCATTACAGAGCATCCCATCACACATTAATACAAAGAGGAGCACAGCCCAACGTGTCTACAAACCAAGTGTGTGCTCTGAGTCACAGGTATCATAGCCACATGCTGACAAATGATGGATACAGGGCTCTGACTGAGGGGTCTTTTGCCAAGCTGTGGCTGAGCAGAGAGGAACCAAAGATCTTCCCCTTTCTCCAAGGCAGCTGCGAGCTAAAGGAGTTAAGGATGCTTTTGCCAAGCAGCACTAGTACCCTCATAGTGCAGCAGGCACTGCATTGAACTCTGCTGGCTGAAAGCATCCATGCAGCCCTGAGCAACCTCTCCATCCTTAGCTGTAGGTCTCATTCCACTCCTACCCATGTGCTACCTGAAGACTGAGGACAGCCCTGATTCTTCAGAGAGGTCCTACTACTCCTAAACGCAGATAACTAATCTGGAGCACTCTAGGATGCATCAGGGTATCTTCTCAGCTCCCCAGAAGTCCTACAGACTGACAGAGATCACACAAAAGCACTTCTGTCCAGCTATCAGCAGAGGACAAGAATTTCTGTGGTGGCTGACAGAACTGAACCACCTGGTTGCTCTTCTATACTCCCTCCAAGCTTTTGCTGCTCCAGCAACCAGGCAGATTTCAAAGGGATCATTTACTACGTTTTACAGAGGAAGCTTCCATGTGCTACAGGGCTCTGTAGGACTCTTCCTATGTTTCTAAACCAAGAAGTCAAAGCATCACTTACGGTAGTTGGGCCTATTGAGACATCCTTCCCCTTGAGGACCTGAAGCTGAAGCAGCATTGTCAAAACAGCAGCCATACACGGAGCTGTGGCACTCTCCTGAGGGGTGCTGCTGGGACAAGGCTTGGATTGCCTTAGAGATAGGAATTGAAAGCCAAACGTTATCATGCATAAATGAAGACAGCAGCACATGCAAGGCACCATGTCCAAGCTACTGACTGCAGAAGGCCAACTGTTAGAGGAACAATCCTTTGTTCATTTGCCTCCTAGAATCTTCCAGGCTGGGAAGCAATGGGAAGAAACTTGGCTGTCAGTCATGAAGCCAGGGCTGCATTTCTCTGCAACACAGACCTAACCGGCCTAGCAGCAGGACAGTTTCTTCAGCTGGTCCCACCAAGCACCCTAAACTATGTGAGGAATCACATCTGTGCCTGTTTTGCCCACAATTCATCTGCAGAGCTGACAAACAAAGGTAATTAACAGCCAAGTTTTTCCCATTTTTTTCTCCTAGAAAGTTGTTGGCAAGTTTCTGACCCACAGAAATTTGATTACTCAGAATTATTCAATCAGTTCTATGTGGATGGTGTTCTTCTCAGACATCTCCCAACCACTCACTCTGTCCTCTGCTTACAGAAGGTCACAGGTAGATGCCCCAGACTTAACAGGAACAAAGTGGGCCAAAGGCCTGGATGCCATGCCTGGAGTGTTGATTCTCCAGCATCACTGGCAGAGATGAAGTACAACAGAAATCCACAGTGTGAGTCACCAAGGTCAAATCTGAATCTTCATATATGATGGACTCGTAAAATGGAAAGGGTTTTTGTACTTACTGTCGTAGTGGTCATAGCAGGCTGCTTTCTCCTCACTTGAGCATCATGGTTATATTTTGGGCATCCCATGTTGTTTGGGCCCTGAGCAGCTGATACTCCATCAGGACAGCATCCATACCTAGGGGCAGAAGAGCTGCAGCAATGCTTGACCTGCCCAGCTCAACAGGCACAGGCTTATACATTTCAGTAAGCCTCCAGGAGAGGCAATACCTCCCTGCTCAGGCCCATCTACCTCCAGCTACCTGTTTTGGTGACAGGTGCTGAAAGGGCAACCTCTCCCCAGAGGGCCTGAAGCTGGAGTGTGCCCATCTGGACAGCAGCCATGGGAGCTCTGATGACAGTCCTGAAAGTCAGTCCCTGCAGTGGGGTCCTCAGAGAGGCTGAGTTGATAGGAACCTGATGAGCGCGAATGGGACTCCCAGCGAACAGGCAACAAGTTGATGCCATGGTCCTTGGTGGATGGAATGTGTTGATTCCCAGAAGTACTATGGATGATGGAGCTCCCTGGGAGTATACTTTCATCACCAGACTCTGGGGAAAGAATCCCTTAAAGCATGTAAGTATCAAAATCTGGTCAGTTTTCTTTATCTCTGCTCTCTGCCACCTGCCCAAGGCTACAGAGCAGGCTTTTCTGCATCAGGTTTTCACCTGAATGTGTGGTTTCTGGCCCACCCTTCTGGATTTGGTTGTCCTGAGGTTCTTTGCTCTTTGTCCTGACCATCCTTTCTGCTGTCTCATAAGAAACCACCTGCCACATTACTGTGGTCCCCTCACATCATCCTTTTGTCTTCCTATGATTTACTGTGGGTAGCATTTCTCCCAGCCAGGATTTAATTTATGCTACTAGAACCTGGGGTCTATATAATGTGCAGGGTGTTGTGCACTGACATTCAAATACTGCTCATTATCAGTGTGCAAGTACCTATGCTTTGTCCCTGGTCCTGTGAATTTGTAGAAGCCCATGAAAAAAATGGGATAAAGGAAGAAAAGGAGGAACCTTCCCCTCCCACACCCTATTTCAAGTACATCATCATCAAAACCCCAAAATAACAACATTCTTCCAAACCTGTGGCAGGGCTGTTTGGGTTGTAACGTGTCAGCGAGGACTGTCGAGTAACATCGTATCCCACAGTGTCCTGCATACTGGGGACCTCTGCAAAGGGAGACATGCACAAAATGAGTACACTTAGTCCAGCCCTATGTTCTAATAATTGCAAATGTATCTAGGAGTCAACAGGAGACTAAAGTTGATGGAAATGTTTCTTTTCTCCTGGAACAGCTGCTGGGCAGCAATTGGATTCGATTGGATTGTCAGGACAGTGACCTCTGATGGACAGACAAAAGTCAACATTTCAGCTCTGGCATAAAGACCAGGCACAGACAGCAACAAAATCTTTGGAGCAGTTGTGCCTCGTTTAAAGCTGGTCCACAGAGGGATGAGAGTTGGCTACAGTTTCTGGCTACTGAGTTTGCCCAGGTTGTCACCCTTCCTGACTGGGAGTCCTGGTGTCAGTCTGCAGCACACACTGGGACAGAGCCTTCACAGAATACTGAGTCCAAAGTGAACACACACCAGTGTTGTTCCCAGGCCTGCTCCAGACATTTCAAACAGCATAGGTACTGAAACTCTGAATATGCCATGGTTATGTCCACAAAAGAAAAGCATAGGATGGAGACAGGCAGACAAGAAGCTGAGGACGTAAGCTGCTGCAGAGCTGGAAATTTCTGCTCCTAACTGAAAGCACCTTAGGAAAAGCTAGGCATGCAACAATAGCACTCACGCTGTGGCAGGTAGCAGGGCTGCATGTTGCAGCTACCCAGGGTGGCTGGTTTCTGCAGCTGGATTGCTTCGCATGTCTCAGGACTGTAGAATTTGGAGTTGCCATCAGTGCAGATGACTTGGCGTGTCCAGATGCCTGAATTGCAGCTCTTTGAACACTTGGGCACAGAGACAAGGCAAATGAGCAGTCAGCAGAGGCTGAATGCAGAAACCATACAGACCAGAAGTGTGGAACAACTGCATGATTAACTGCAAGTTGAGCACAGCTTCCTCCACCAGAAAAAGCAAACAATATTTCAGGTGGATTCATCTGAGCAGTTAGAAAACCATACTTTAAACCATTTTACGAAGTGTTGGACCCAGACTTGAAGCATTAGGCTCTGAGCCATGCTCAGCCTGTGACATCTCGATGAGCTGCTGTTACGCACAGTGGCATGACAGAGGTGGAATGAATTGTTTAAGCCTGGCCTGAAGGCAATACTATGGGGATCCACCAGCTGTGAGAGGGTCAGTTTTGAATTATGCATTTGAGAACAACAGTTTACAATGGGAAAGCAAACTGATTGCTCTCTTGTAAGCAGCTAATTGGAGTTACTCTCATTAGAAGCTGTGGGTTAAGTGGGAGTAATGAGCAGCAGCAGTGTGGAGAGGAGAGAATGAGGTATTTGCATAAACCACCTGCTTATGGCAAGCTCTACAAACATTGGGAGAGTGCTTCTCTCTCTAATTCAGATGCAGGTAAAAGCACTTCTGATATAGGAAAGTCACAGGTCAAGAAAGATCAGATTAAGGTATGCAGCTTTATTAGCTGTTATTAAAACTTAGCCCACGCCTCATGAAGAACCAGATGTAACATGTTTTAACTTTACCTCATGCTTTTTTTGTAACTGTTCAAACAAACTGTGCTTCAGCTTCTGTTACAGGGTATGTAATGGCTGGAGGTATCCGTCTTTTGCCCCTTCACCCCCCTGACCGTTAAGGTGTTTGTTTGTAGACTCTCGGTGGGGGCCCTTTCCACCGGCCAAGCCGTGCAGGCAGGAGCAGAGCTGAGTGGGCTGCAGCGGGTTGGCATGGTAACCTGCACCCCTGCCCTGCCGGTGCCCGCCTGGTGTGAAGCCATGCTGGCTGCAACAGCAGCAGGGACGGCCCCAGCGACAGAGCCAGGGGACCAGTGCCGGAAGATGGGTGCGCCCCACCAGGCGCCAGGCAGTGGCAGACCCTGGAGTGGCAAGCAGTGGCAGCCTGCACCTGCAAGTCCCGAAGCAGCAGCAGCGGTGGCAGCAGCCCACACCCACGAGTCCTGCAGCAGCTGCAAGCGGTGGTAGAAGAATTGGCAATGTAGCTGCAATGCTGCCATGTTGTGCTAGGTGGAAGCCAAGGTGGAGGGACTTCTGCTGCGGGGCCTGCTGGGAGCCCTGGTGCTTCTGGGAAGAAGATGGCAAGAAGGAGAAAGCGTGCTCTCCTGCNAATAACTTATTTGTGTAAAAATTTTTGTGTGTAGTTTATATACAATTTGAATTGTTCATTGGTCTGCTAATGCCTGTTAATCTGTTATTTCCGGGAGGGGGGGGGCAATTATAAGGATGCTACCACTTGAACTACTAGCAAACCTTTTCTGGAACGGTGACTTGTTGACAAGAATTGTTCTGGTGGTATGTGGCATGCAGTGGATCTATGATATTGTAACTATTGAGATCATGAGGCTTGGCTGGGACATCTACCAGAAATTCTTTTGGTACCCAAGCATAACATCCTATTTTGGATATTTCACCAATTCCTCCACCCCATATGGTGTTGGGATAGGTGAAAGTTTAGAGTCTCCCCTGACTGCCAAGGATGTCCTGTTCTTACTGGTGATCCAGCTTCTGACTCTGCCCAGTTTAATCTGTTCGGTTTATCTGGTGACTAAAATCCTGAGAGCGCTGCCCAGGAGCCTACCCCAGATCCAAACCATGCTGATTGGATGGGGGAGTGGGAAGAAGTGGGCCAAATTTTAAGGGCCCAATAGATTGGAAACTTTCCCCTGACCAAACTCAAACTCCTAGCCAAATTGCTCAGTGCCTGCGGGAACACCTTTCTTCTGGTTCAAAGCAGACCCAGCTGAGTGCCATCTGCTGGGTGTTGGCCTATGCATATCGTACCATGGTTTTAGCTGCATGGCACCCCCTACAGGTAGGGGGAGAGAACAACAATGCAGGGCCAAAACCAGCAGATGCCACGACAGCTCAGCCAAACCACAGCCTGTTGCCCAGCCTCCAGTCCAGTCACAACCCTTAGCCCAACCAGAGCCCCTACCATCCTGCTCTCCCTGCAGCCTGCCAGCACCTCAGCCTCTGCCACAGCCCCAAGCTCAAACAGCAACTGTCACTCCAGTGCAAAGGAAGAAGTACAAGACCAACTCAGTGCGTTCGGCCGATGATGACGACGAACCGGGACCTTCACAGCTAGTGGAGGTATCAGAGCCTGAGGTCATCACTGAGTCCTTCTCCTGAGGGACTGCACTTACTCTGTAACGAGCTCACCCGGAAACCAGGCGAGCCCATTCTGACCTGGATGCTCCATGTGTGGGACATGTTTGGCAATGACACACAGCTGGACAGTACTGAAGCCCGACAGCTAGGAAACCTGTCCCAGGATTCTGGTATTGACCAGGCATTTGTGGCAGCAAAGGAGCCTACGAGTGCCTGGCAGCACCTCCTGAGGAGTGTCAGGGAAAGGTACAGCTGTGAAGAGGACTTGAGGAAACAACAGGGACCCTGGAAGACCATGGAGGAAGGGATCCAACGCCTCAGAGAGATGGCTATCCTCGAAATCCTTTTCAGCAACAACCTGGATGCCACAAGCCCTGACGACAACAGATGCACATACCAGATGTGGTCCAAGATGTGTCGGCTCGCCCCACAGATGTACTTGCAGTTTCTTGCATCACTACAGTACAATAGAGGAGAGGACACAGTAGGTGAGGCAGCAAAGAAGTTGTGAGGCTGTGAGGACGCCATGCGTGGTCCGCTTCAATTCCTGGTGTCCACAGCAGAGAAAATGGCTGATGACTTCAAGG
>VWZO01004360.1:0-50713 GCA_013396975.1 Bucco capensis
CCAACCCCTAACATTCTGTGATACTTCTAGGAAATGATGCCAGAAGATAGTTCATGGAGGTACAGCATCAAAAGATGCAATAAACAATGTTTGCTCTCAAACCTTTCAGGATATGAGCTCACAATATCTGCTACTTACCTCTCCTTTTTGGCCAGGAGGACCAAAGGGACCCTATTAGAAAGAAAAGGGAAAACAATCCACTCAGAAAATACACATCTGAAGCCAAATCTCCCATGCTCTGGAAAGCCATGATGATGTGTACATGGCATCCAATGGGTTTCCTCTGGCAAAGGGGGCAGGAATGACACCAGGATGCTGGAAACCAGAGGGCTCTGATACCAAGTGTTGGCCCAGATACCAATGCTGACCACAGGGTCCAGGCAATCTGGCTACTCCTTGAGATGGACCAAACCCTCATGGATAAAGCAATGGTGACCACTCTGAGGAGCAAAATGCCAAATGAGTGCTGCTGCACACCATGAATATGGTGATGGAAAGGCCTTGGCTGCTTTCTCCTTCTTGCAGCCAGCAGGGTTGGAGCTCTTGGATGGTTAATTCTGACTGAGCATCTGAGTTCTTGAGCCATGGTTTCTCTGGACCCAGCTGTCATGTGTGGAGTAAATTCTACTGGAATGTAAGGACACCTACCAGATCTCCTTTGTCACCTGGGAGGCCATCTGCTCCAGCAATGCCCTGAAAGAGAGACAGCAGAATTAACACTGCACCTCTTGGTGCACAAAGGCTCTTGACAACAAAGCTCACTCTGACACTTGGATAACCTCAGCTCCTAAGGCAGAGGAGGATACTTTGCAGCTGCTCCAGCAAGAGGAAGTTTGTTCTTCCCAAAGCTGAGCTCTCCCACAGTTGTTTCCCTCAGGATGCAAGGCAGCTTGCATGAGGATGAGGTGCCCTTTGCAACATTAGAAGCTACTACATCTCTTCACAGAGAAAACAGGATCAAAGAAGCTTTTGTGGGTGCCTGCTCCAGGATATCTTCATTTGAGGGAGGAAAAGCAGTTTGTGCTGTCCAAGGCTTTGCCTAAGGTAAGGGTTTAAGTGCCTTGACTGGCTACAGCATGGAAGTTATCACTTACCTGGTTACCTTTGGGACCAGGAACACCAGTAGGGCCCTGAGAACAAGGAAAAGAAAGAAGGCAAATGAGCTCCAAGTGTTATTTCCTGTCAATTCCTAGTGTGGTCAGATGCTCACTCAGCAAGGAGTTGGGAATTAGTCTCCCAATTGTCAAGCAGCAGGGTCCAAACTTCATTCATACTACTTTGAAATAAGAAGAGACTTTAGGCATCCTTGCTAGCTCTGAGGCACTCTCTACAGCCACAGCTTTGTGTTGCAGGACAGCTTCTCAGGCCTCTTGCCATGCCAGCAGCTGTGCAGAGCAGCTGCAAGACCTCCCAGCTCAGGCCTGGGGACCTTCTGCCTACCAAATCCTCTTCCAACCAGACCTGGGGGTGGCACAGCACAACAGAATCATGGAGAAGGACAAACACCTCACAAGGGCATTGGCATTGTGCTCAAGTCAAGCACTGAGGAAGGAAAATGAGGGAGATTTCTATGAAAGAAGAAGAATTCTCAGTCAAGCAGACAAATGGAGCTGTGGAAATGAAAGAATGGTTCCAGCTATTTTTAACTCCCCTTTACATTTGCTGATGGCAGAGGCAACACATTCTCTTCTGAACATTGGATCTAGATTTACTGGCCTTCAGGATATGCAGGGGCTACAAGAAAGATGATGAGGGACTTGTTAGGATGTCAGGCAGTGCTAGGACTAGGGCAAATGGATCCAGCCTTGAGGAGAGGAGATTTAGGTTGGCTGTTAGGCAGAAGTTGTTGCCCAGGAGGGTGCTGAGCCACTGTGCCAGGTTGCCCAGAGAGGTGGTGGCAGCCCCAGCCCTGGCAGTGTTGCAGGCCAGGCTGGCTGGGGCTGGGAGCAAGCTGCTCTAGTGGGAAGTATCCCTGCTCATGGCAAGGGGGTTGGACCTAGAGGAGCTTGAAGGTCCCTTCCAACCCTGCCAATCCTATGATTCTCTGATTTATACCTCTGACTTCACAGACTCCCAAGACTCCATGAAAACTGGTGGCACTAAAACACACCTTAGCCACCAGAGACTGTGTCCTGTGAGAACAATTCCCTTCAAGAAAAGCTCAGCCCCAAAAGATTTTCCTTCGAAACAGCAATTTCTAGCACTAATAATTCCTAGCAAGAGAAACAAGTGACAGGACTTTAGGAAACAATCAACAATTACATCTTAAAGTAACTACGTTTCAGAGGCAGAAATAAAATCTAAGGGGTTTTACTTTTTTTCTTTAAGCAGAACACTTTCCCTTGCCCTGCTCAGAGAACCAATCTGGATCCCAAGCTGCTCTGTGCAGGGGCCTCTTCCCCTCTCAACATATATTTTTCACCAGAGCCCAAGCCCTGAGTGCACTCAGAACCCCACAGCTCCACAATAACTCTCCTGTTTCACACTTCCATGCCCTCAGTCCCTCCAAGAGGTTTGGAGCAGGCACAGAAGATCCATTGTGAAACCCCCATGGTGCTGCTCTGGTTGCTTACACAGAGACTTCACCTTAAAGCTGGAGTCAAGGGAGCTGGTGAACACACAGCTACTGTTCTCCTGCAAGCCCTGAGCACACCTCCTCTGCTTTGGCTTGCTGGCTTCTTGTAAATGAGAATGAATTCCTTTAAATAAGAAGTCACATTTATTCTAAGTTGTGAGGTCTAGGTGTGCAGTGCTGGTCAGAAAGAGAATCAGAGAGCAAACCCTAAAATTAGATCTAGAAAACCTAATCAAGCATCTGAGGAACAACAGGCATGAATCAGCTCTCTCCTGTGCTGATGAAGATTGGTGAAATCAGCATACAGAGCAGGGGGAAAAAAACCCACCAAACTATTGTTTGTTCTGGCTGGGATAGGATCCTCAAGTCTTTTAAAGAAGCTATCCTGTCTAAAAATAGCAGGAGATCCTGAACTGAAAGAAGGCCAGAAGAGAAGAGACAGGATGCACAAATCCTGCTCCCTGGGTAGGGTCCACCTTGGGCACACAGCAGACTCAGAGGATGGATTGGGACATCTTGTACCAAGCCTGCTTGTGTTTGCTGGGCTGACATCAGCTCCACTGTGTTTGAGGGCCCTGGTAGGCTTTAATTTCACCTGTCCCAAACAGCAATGAGGTAGAGTTGCCTTCTCCTTACCCTGTCCCCCATCTCTCCACGAATTCCAGTTGGCCCAGGAAGGCCAGGCTCACCACTGGCACCCTTGGCACCCTGTGAAGAAAACAAACCCCCATCAGCTCCAGCTTACAGCAGCATGTGTTGACATCTCCAAAATTCACCACTCTCCAGAGCATGTTCAAAAAGGTCACTTGTCTCAGATCTCTGTTTTTACTCAGGTGTCCAACTCAACCCCTTCTTTTGCAAAGAAAATCCTATCAATCCATATCAATAGCTCCCAGCAGGCAGCTTCTCTGGCCTTGTGCTCTCTTTGTGTGTGGTAATAAAGGTGTCAAACTGGTTCTGGCAAACACAAAGACATCTCTTCCCATCTCTTCTTGCCATCATGCAATTGTCTTGCTAGAGGTTTGCAGAGAACATTGGGCTCTCAGAGCACAATGCACCTTGGATTACCTTTGTCAGCAAACTGACCTGGAAACCTCTGACACCAGGGGCTCCAATGGGGCCTGGAAGACCAAGTGGACCCTGAAAAGAGAAAGATAAGCTTTGATAAGAAGAAAATTCAGGGCTGGGTACGTGATTTGTGTAATTAAATTGGCTGAGTGCTAACAGAGAGAAAGACTCTGCACTTCTGTCCTGCAGCACACTTTGCCCAGGGAAACTTGATGAGCTAATGGAAAGTGGTGCTGGGTGTTTACTGAGCTTTGCTAGTGTTAGTGTTATTAACAGAAAAGCTATTAATGCCTATTAACGTGCCTATTAACGTGCCTATTAACGTGCCTATTAACGTGCCTATTAACGCGCCTATTAACGCGCCTATTAACGCGCCTATTAACGCGCCTATTAACGCGCCTATTAACGCGCCTATTAACGCGCCTATTAACGCTTAAGGACATCTCATACTCATGGAGAGGTAAAGCTCAGTGACAGCAACAAGTGGTAGCATGATAAAGCACAGACAACACACATTAAAGGGGATTTCTTATCCCAATGCTTTGCTTTTAATTGATCCAGTTCTGCAAGAAACTGCTGCAAAACATGTGCTGCATTGCACTTGGAAATGAAAAGTGGCAATTGCATCCACTTGGTACCAGCAACATAGTAAAAGGCAGCAGGTGCTTCTAGAGAGCCACTCTTAGAAGATAAATGTTATCATTAGGAGTCTCAATTGCTACCTTGAGGAAAACTCACAGCTGTGATAAAGACAAAGTGAAACATCTTCAGGAACTTAAGCATCTAAATCCCATTTTGGGAAGTGTCTTCTTGACATAGGCAAACTTCTGTCCCAAGGTGGGATTTCAGCTTTGGCTCCTGCCACAGCTGAATTAAAGGACTCAGACTTCACACCCACACCCAAAATCTGCACCAACACCAGGAGCTTGGCTGAATTTGATCTGGGGCTAGAAAAATAGAATACTTTTTTTGTGAGGCTAAAAAATGGCAGCTATAAAAGCAAACATTATTCATTGAGTTGATTTCTGAGGCTGCTTTCCCTCTCTTTGGAAGTTTAAAGAGCAGCTGCTCACCAACAATTCATCATCATCCAGTTCAATTTCTTCCAAGTGGCACATATCAGAAATCATGTTAGGCTTGCTGTAGGCTTCTGGATTTCAAAATGAGATTAAGAGGAATGAAAAAAAAAAAAAGAAGGAATAAAGGCCAACAAAACCACTGGAAGGTCAGGTCCAACCACAGCAGCAGCACTAGTTGGGGAAGGATGAAATGAAAGCTATCCTGGCTTTGTAGTTGTGTGAATAAAATCAGCTTTGCCTCATCCTGATATCATTTATTATCATTTCTGCTGCTCAGCAGGGACACAACTGGCAGCCATGCAGTTCTTTTCAGGTTTGCTTTGCAACTCCAGGTCATTTCTCAAGCTCTGAGGTGATGCAGCAAAAAAAAATCAGGAACAAAATGTCCCAACTGAGGTCCTCAGTGGTTTCCAACCCAAAAGCTCCACAAAGTTGTCAGTGCAAAGTGCTAGAAGCTGTGGCTGAGCTTTTGTTTCCTAGGGGCTCACACCTAGTAGCTCCTAGCTGCTGCAGTACTGGGTGGGAGAGGGAAATAATAGGAATATATTCCCCAGCTGTACCCTCCAAGCAGCTGGGAAAAGCACACAAGTCTATCTGAGGAAGGCAAGAGATTCCCAACAGGTCTAGCAGCTTTTTTAAACACTTCTCCCTCCTCTCTCATTCCCCATGACAATGGGCAGATTTTCCACAGTTTTGTGCCTTTATGGCTTCAGGTTTTGCAGGGAACTCTTGCTGCTCCAAGGAAAGGGCTACAGGGATGGCAAGGAAAGGGCTACAGGAGTGGCAAGGCTTTCATGTGCTGGTGGCACTGCAAGAGTTTACCAGGAGTTTTGCTTCATTAATGACTTGTATCACTCTTGGACTGTGGCAGCTACACAAACCTCTTGGCTCACTGCAGCCACAAAACAAATGGGAGGAATCACTCTGCATTTACACAGAGTAGGATCTGACCCACTTCCTGGGGAGCAATTCCTCTGCTGCTCAGAGACAACATGAAGAGACAATGTGGCCTTTTACTTCAGCCAGAGAGCAGTCCCCATGTGTACTGAGTTCTGTTTTGCTATCTATTTGCTTTACAAGCAGTGCTGTACTCACAGTTGCTCCTCTGGGTCCTGGCAGACCTCTCTCACCAGGAATGCCAACATCACCCTGCCAAGAACACCAAAGTCAGCTGTGCCATGGAGGAGCCACAAATCCACCCTCTTCCCAACCCATTGCAGAGTCAGAACATATTCCTGGTTCCTAGGCTGTTTCATCCCAAACTCCCAGCCCTCTTGGGCCCATCTATGAAGGTCACACCAGCTGCTTTGGTGGGCTTTGGCCTCTCCTATGTGTGCATGGAGGTGTCCAGCCATGCAGCTCCCACTGTGGGCTGGCTGCAGGGCTCCTCAGCATGGGCTTGCTGCAGGCAGCACAGCAGCTCTGGCACTGGTAAAAGCTTGATTTGTGCAGGAAAGCAGCAGGTAAGCTCCAGTTTGGCAGTTTGGTTTAAGACAGGCTCAGCAGAGCTGAGGAGAAGTGTGACTGGGGGGAGGATACATACAGGGATGCCTGGCTCTCCAGAGGGACCTGCTTCTCCCATCTCTCCAGGGCTGCCCTGCAGAGGAGAAAGCAAAACATTCACTCAGGGCTTAATTTCAGAAGGTCATTTCTGTCCTATCTAGAGAAAGAGAAAGAGGAGGGAGTTAAAAGCTGACTTAGGAGATAAGAACATCTTTACTTTCACAGTTGTAAGACACAAGATGTATATCCTGACCTGGGAAGCAGTGACTAGGGAGGGCTGCCAGCTCCAGGGCAGTGCCACCATAACCCAGCTTGGGCTGAAGTGGATCAGTGAGCTAGGGATGCTCTTTTGGAGGCATGCTCAGCACATCCTATTTCATTCATTCCTGCATCACCTTTATGCAGAGAGAGAAACACCTTCCTGCAGAGTGCTCTCAGGCAAGAATAATGCTGCAGGTGCAGAGGGGACAATTCAGAGGAGAAGGGGAGGGACAGAAAACATGACCCTTTCCAGAACAGCTTTGTCCTGGACTGCTTTGCTCTGAAGTTTTCTTTTATCCAATCTAGAGCTGTCTGGAAGCTTCTCTCCTGGGCTGGGAGGAAAGTCTCTATCCACAAGGCAAGAGGAGAGAATTCTGCTCCTCCCTGCTGATGCTCAGCCCTTTGATTCCCAAAGATGAAGGTTGCTCATGGGACTTTGACAAAAGGGTGAATTCTTCCTCTGGAGGTTTACTAAACCACTGACAAGTCTCCTGTGTGTCTGCTATGTCCTCACTGAACCAGGTGCAAGAGCTATCTCAGCAGCAGCAGGACCATCTCAGTTCTTATACCCAATGCCTGCTCCTCACTCAGCCAGGGAAGCCAATCCTGGCAGGAATGCTACACCATCACTTCAAGATAAATCCTCCCAGGGTCTACTTATGGGCACCAATCCCCCAAAGCTGGGAAGTTTAACCATGACAAGTTCTGCACCAGAAATCACCATTAGAGAGATTCACTTACTGGTTCACCCTTGGAGCCTTTAAGACCTGCTCTGCCAGGCAGCCCCTGAAAGAAAAAGAACATTAGAGTCATGTAAGAAGAAGTGGAGTCATTAAATTTGTTATTCTGGTCTGGTTTGATGTACAAGGAGCAATGTTTGCTTGAAGCAAGAGAGAATTTACATTTCTGCAGCTTTCCTTAGGAAAAGGATGGCTTCAGTTGCCTCCTGTTCCCTGGCCTAGCAGCACTACCTACAGTAATCCTGGAGAATTAGAGCAAAAAGGAGGAATATACAAATAGAGGAACAGCAGCAGCATTTTGCCCAGCAGAAATCTCTCTCCAGGGGTGTTCAAAATGTTCTGTAAGACAGACAGAAAGGAAAACTCTAGCTCTGTTTCAGTAGCTGGAGGAGTGCAGAGATGACCCATTTTGCCAGTGAACACTGGTAAGCCACAGACAGAGCTCAGGCTAGTGTTGAATTAGAAGTCATTTGTATCCCAGATCTCACCTCCCTGCACAAGGGAGGCAGGGCACTGGGATGTGAAAGAGAGAAAAATCCCTCTCAAGTCCACATTTTCACCAAGATCCTGAAAGGAGTGGAGCATGTGCCCTAGGAGGACAGGCTGAGAGAGCTGGGNTGATTCTGTTTAAGCCAGGGTATTACTATATTTCTATTTGGTGCTACTCCAGATGTCTTCCATTCCCTCTTGGACACTGCTCCCCTCTTTGCATGGTGGGAAAAGTGCATCTCCTCTTGGCTTAAATGGAGCTCCTTAGGAGACAATGCACAAAATGCATTCTTCACCTCCAGCAAAGATCTCTGTGGGCATGCCAAGCTGCTGTACCACCCCCAAAGGTGCCAGGTCCTGCTGCCATACTCACAGGCAATCCATTTGGTCCCTTCTCTCCAGGAGCACCCATGCGAGCTGCATCACCCTGGGGAGAGCAAGAGGTTAGGAGAGATCCTCTGCTACTAGAAAAGAGTCTGACACAGGTAGGGGACACACTTCCAAACAGGCTTTTGTAATCTTCTCTCTCCTTAAATGTGCAGGACTAAGAACTTGAGGTGTCTACAGGAGATGGGCAGAGCTCCCAGGGGTTTCCCTAGTCCCCCTGTAGCTCAGCAGATGGTCCATGTTCCTGAGGGATCACTGTTCAAAACCCAGGCAGCTAGGATCTGACAGCACTTTTGTCTACCAGCAATTCTAATAAGCAGATGTGTCTGTCAACAGCTCTGAAAAGGCATCTCTGAAGGCCAAGTCAGCCAATAGGAACCACCAAGTATAGGGACACAGCTGAGTTTAGATGCTGTGTGCATGGCCCACATCTGCATCCTCTTTCATTAGGGAGTTTCCTTGGGATTAATTAATAGAAGCAACTTCACTAGTTGGAAAACTTTGGAGAAGCAGATGTATTCCAGCCATCCTCTTTTCTTGACAAGCAGCAGGAGCTTTGCAATCCACATGGGACAGTCCCAGAAATCTTTCCTGCAGTGTTGAAGTAGAACTTTACAAACCTTCTCACCATCGAGTCCAGGAGCTCCATCCCTTCCATCCTTGCCAGGCATGCCCTGCAAAGGTGCACAGCACAGGTGAAGAGGCAGATAACTGTGGTTGCCAAAAGACATTCACATCAAAGAACCTTTTGGCAACAGCTCCAGGTGTACTAGGAGGTTTTTCATGAGCAGTACAAGTAGGGTTGAGTCCAAGTGGGATTACACTGAAGGTTACAAAGAACCACAGAGTAGAAGTTTTATAGTAAAGGCTGGAAGATGTTTTTCTCCTATCATGTTTTGATCAAAACAGTGAGACTTGCATCCTATTTCATTGACTTACAGGTTCTCCTATGAGTCCACGAGGCCCTGGGTTTCCTTTTGGTCCAGGTCTACCCTAGAAATCAACAATAAATCCTGTGTTATCCAGGGCAAAACCCTTGTGAACAAGCAGTCAACCACAACAGACTCTGCAGGGCCATTTCATTCAGTTTGTACTAGCTCCTATCCTGTCCATGTAGGCATGGTGGTTCTTTTAGGACACACCAGCAATCTGGCCCAATGCTGGCCACAGCATCTGGGAAAAGTCTTGTTTCAAGGGATGGAGATGTAAGGTCTAATCCCTGTGCTCTAGGCACCTTTAAGACTTAAACATTTCATTTTTGAGAGGAATACTTTCTTTTCACCTTCTTTTCAAATAAACCAAGGGAGAAGAAGCCATAATAAACCTTTGAAAGTGATTCCTTTGGATTCTTTTGAGTAGACAGGAGATTCACTGCACTTACAGTATCACCTTTGGGTCCCCTGAATCCTTGAGGTCCTTTGTTTCCTTGGTCTCCCTATGACAGAGGAGGAAAAAGCATTAAGCATCCTCAGCAGACAGGGACAAAGGCTGCTGTTTCAAGGGTGTACACGAGGCAGGTTTGCTGCTGTTGGCACAGGCAGCAGCACACACATTCCCTAAGGAGCTTGGCTGCACTTCCCCAGCCACACTCTCTAATTCCTTGACACACAGATGAATTGCAGCAAGGACTTAGCCAACAAGCCTTTGGGGCAGAGACCATTTCATCCTTCCCTTCAGGAAGTATTTTCTTTAATCAGAGAGAGAGAGAGTGGGAGAAAAAACTTGGATATTTACTGCCTAGATCCTGCTTGGTGTAATTATAGCTTGGATGGAGAGTAAGGAGCTCATTTTATTGCAGTTGGGATCAATTTCTCCTGGCTAGGGAGATGTCTCTAGAGGGTGGTGCTGCCTCAGGCTCAGTGCAGCTTGTGCTGGTGAAGGTGCCTGTTAGAAAGCAGATGTCATCCAGCCTAGGGAGAGATTAGGTGGTAGGCCAGTGGAAAATGCTCTTAGAGAGGTCCTAACACTGCTGATGCAGCTCAGGTCTTGGATTTGGGCAGAGTAAGGAGGCTCTGGAGATCTGCCCACAGGTCACAGACAGGTTCAGGTGTTCCACACTTCAGCCCAGAGCTGTGCAAAAGGATGAGGGATTGCATCTTCAATACACAACTACTTCTGGCAGCAGAAGTCCTTGTGAGCTGTGGGCTTAAATGATGGAAGCTCAGGATAACACTTACTGGTCCCTCCTCAAGTCTCTCCTTCCCAAGAACACCACAGATGCCTCCCTCAGGGGCTTGGTCACAGCTGCTGGTGCCCAGGGAAGAACAGAGATGTGGTCAACTTATTCTAGCATAGGGAAGGACTAAGGGAAAGACATCAGCCGACCTGGAATAACATTGCTCTAACTGGAGGGAAAAAGGCAAAGGGAATGCTGTGATGGAGGATGCTCAGCATGCTCCTCCTGAGCACTGGCAGGAAAGAGTTTAGCGCAGGAGGAATAAGCTTTAGGGCTCTGGGTATAGAAGGCAGGGCCATAGAGATGCTGAGTAGATACATACAGCTTTCCCTGGAGGTCCTGGGATTCCAGGTGGCCCTCTGAAACCAATGTCACCCTGCAAAGGAAAAGACATCATTGCAATGCTGCAAGCTGGCAGAGGGTGAAGGAACTGTATCCCTACCTTATACCACAATCCAAGCAAACACAAAAGCCCTGGAAAGACACATTTCCTGCTGGTTTGCAACAGATTCCCCTCTGAACAAGCAGGTTCTCACTCTGGATCTCCCCACCTTTATCTCTATGGTACACTGATACTATTCATAGCCTTGCTATCTTGATATCACACTTGTTCCTACATAAATGCATCACTTGATCAAATCCCAAACCATTCAGCCTCCAGGCTGCTGGTCAAGAAACCTTGGCCAAAGTCCAAAGCCATGATGAGCTAGAGGTTGACCTTGTTCTCACTGAGAAGACTTTTCCTGTCCTGATTCTTTGCCTTTCAGCAAAGTGAAACATTCCTCACTTGTTTCACAGGGTTTTGCACAATTCTTTAGCATTGTCAGTCTTGCAGGGCCAGAACTGTGTCTCTTCTGGTCTGAATGCTTCACTCAGGCTGGGGCTGATCCTGTCAGTCCCTCAGCTATGTGCATTCCTCCTGCCTTTGGAAGTTTGTTCTGCTGGGAGAAGTGCAGGAAAGATCCTGCACTTCATAGCTTTCTAAGTTCCCCCATGGTCTTCAGTAAGGACAAATGCCACCTGGACCTCCTACAAGAGTAGTGAAGAGAGGGAAAAAAAGTATTAGAAGAAGGTTTTTCTTACTCTGTCACCAGCTGGGCCCATGGGACCAGGGAGGCCTCTTAGTCCTCTGGGGCCCTAATGAAGAAAACCAAGCAGTTAAAAGCCAATAAACATGAAATAGCAGAAGAGGATGAGGTAGCAACTCATCAAGACAGAAAACATTAAAGAGCAGCTAAGAGTGGCCAAAAGCTCAACCTTCTGGTGCACCAACAAGGCATTTTCTCCCTTTCAGTGACAAGCTCTGAGCAAGTGACACTGTGGAGGAACTCCATGCAGATGTGCTCAGAGTGCCTGCTTTCTCTAACCCACCCCTTATCCTGACAAAGCTGCCCAGACCTTAACTTCAGATCCACCCAAAACGTGTCCAGGGAGAACCAGCAAGCCAGTGGCTATCCCTTGGATGTCACATCCCAGGTGAGGTGCCAAAAAAGCAGCACCTGAATGAAAGCTCAAGGCAATCAGCACAATTTGGGGTGGGTTTGGTTTGTTTTTTTTTTTTCAGCAGCATCAACATTTACATCTATTATTCTGCAGAGGGAAGAGATCTTTGGGTGAGATGATTGATGGCACCATTGAGCTTCACAGTGAGAAGGTGATGGGAAGTGGTCTGAAGAGCATCTCTTACCTGCAGGCCAACACTGCCAGGAATGCCTGGAGGACCAGGAGGACCTGGACTACCCTGGGAGAGAAAAACTCATTAGAGAAAAGAGGGAAGACAGTAGGATCCTGCCAACACAAAGCCAGAGGGATTTGGAGGTGCTGGAGAGGGGACAGAGGTTCCCAAGCTGCTAAAGGGCTTAGAACACAAGCCTGAAGAGGAAAGACTGAGGGATCTGGGCCTGGTTAGCCTGGAAAAGAGGAGATTGAGGGGAGACCTCCTGGCTCTCTAGAACTACCTGAAGGGAGGTTGTAGAGAGGCAGGGACTGCTCTGTTCTCCCTAGTGGAGAGTGATAGGACAAGGGGAAATGGATGAAAATTGCCCCAGGGGAGGTTCAGGCTAGACATTAGGAGGAATTTCTTTGCTGCAAGGGTTGTGAGCCATTGGAACAGGCTGCCCAGGGAGGTGCTTGAGTCCCCATCCCTGGAGGTGTTTAAGAGCCAGGTGGATGTGGCATTGGGGAGCATCATTTAGCAGGTTGCTAGGGCTAGGACAAAGGCTGCACTCATGATCTTCAAGGTCTCTTCCAGCTGGAACTGTTCTATGATTCCCATCTCAGTTCTCCAGGAGCTCCCTCCCACTTCAGCTTCTCCTTCAGAATTTGTTTCTAGGTTATAAGAAATCTCTTTAAGGTGCAAGAGCACTTGATCAGTCAGGATGTGACCCAAGTGATTAATATAGGGCCTTTTCCTGAGCTGACATCCCTGCATCTGACAAAAAAAATAGCTGTTAGCTTATCAAACTGATCTTAACTGTGTGATTATTGGGAAGATGAAGTATTAGCACATGGTCATCCATGCAAAGCCATGGAAGCCAACACACTCTAGTCCTAGTTAACTTCTTGTTGTTCATTCAGGTGTCTCATCTCCTTGAGGAAATCCTTGGTTATGGTGTCTGTAAAGAGCAAAGCCCCCTCCCCACTCCCTTTCCATTCAAGTTTACCTTCTCTCCTTCTTTTCCTATCTCACCAGGTTCTCCTTTGTGACCAGTGTGTCCCTAGAAATAGAAGCTCCAGTTAGTCACATTCCAGCACAGTTCTTGTTTCAGACTTTAAATTTAGGCTAGCTTTAGGACTCCAATCCCCACAACACAAACTAATCTGTGTCCCTGCTGTAACTGTGTGACTGGAGGGGACTTGTGGGGCTAGTCAGCCATGCACCATTCCTCTCTTAGGTCTCACTGTGTCAGAACTCATCTAGCTTCAGGAAATAATGCCCAGATTTGGGTTTCTAGAGTGATTTGTGATGAGACTAAGCTACAGCTCTCCAGATCCAATTCTCAGTTAGAGGTCAGGGACCACACCTCAGTTCCAATCACTTTGGAAAATGAAGCTAAGAATCATCTGACAATCCTTTTTTGCATCTGGAAGCTCCCTTTTTAAGTCATCTTTAACATCTGCATTGTCAGCCTTGCAAAGAAACCCACATGCCCCAAAACCTTTTCTATTAACTCAGATTTACTTTGCTGCTTGGCTCCTTTCCTATTATTGTGGGAGAGAGCCAGGCTCATTTCAGCCCTGGCAGCTGTTATTCCTCAGCACACAAAAGGGCTCTGTGCATCATTTGCATCACAATTGGAGACCTTGTTTTTTTTTCCTTTTTCCCCATTTCAGAAGCTATGAATTTTGAATTAATTATACCCTAAACATTGTGTATGTCTCATGAGATTTAGGACTCAGCTCAGAGACCAAGCAGGCCTGCTAAAGGTCAGGTGATGAGGAATTGAGAGCATTTCCCAGGAGATGTTCCTCCCATTACCAACTTCTGCTAAATAAAACCAACCCCAAAAACTCAACTTACTACTTCAGCTCACTGCTGAAGTGTAACCTCCTGCCCAAAACCCATCTAAATCACAGAAGGGACAGAGAAGATGATGTTTAACTGCAGAGTGAGCTTCCCTGAGGGCTGCAACCTAGATTTGATGGACCAGAATCTAACAGCATAAAGTTGCCTGGTGCTAGACAGGGTATAAAAGGACAATTAAACTGTATTTAAGCATGGAAGTTATGTCTTGTTACACTAAAAGGTGTAGCAGTGTGTTTACAGGGCCTGTGAGCACTATTTAAGGGACTGGTGAGATTTGTTCTGCTCTCTGCTTGCTCCTCTTCCTCAGTTGCACCTCACAAGGCTTGCAGGGTGTTTTAATCACCCTATAAAAGGGTTAAATTACATCTATGGGAATAAATGGCCATAGTTACATCTTCCATCCAGCAAGGGAGCCACAAAGATGCAGGTAGGTGCTTGGAGGATGTGAAACCTCTTGCTGTAGGTCACATCATGCAGGATTGAGTTCAGTGGCAGAGGGAGAGAGGAAGGGAGGGAACAGCATCCTCCTCTTGCCTCAGATTTGGGTACTTGAGGGGTTTTTTCCTCTTTAAACAGCATAAAGCCAGGTAGATGTATGGCTGGTTTAGTGGAGCCTGCAGGAGATGTGTGCTGTGCACACAACAGTTGCATCTCAGGGTGATGTTTAAGTTGGGAGCAGATCCTTGGATCTGCAGGTGGTGTTTTTCTTACCTTGAACCCTGGCATTCCTGGGGGACCTGGAGGACCTGGTGGGCACAGAGCTGGGCACTGCAAGGAAGAGAAACACTCTGCTTTATCAAGTACACACATAGCCAGGGATGCTGGTTTCATGACTAGGGAGAGGTGAAAAGCTCATGGGGGTTTGGGCTCTATTCTACTTCATTCACAGCTTCAGCTATTCACTGGCATTTCCCTAGGGCACAGGATCCTCAGGCCTCCAGGAACCCACAAAATAATGATTAATGAGTGTTCTGCTTCACTTATCAACCCAAATACCAATATAAGCAGCTGCCTAGGGGTGGGTGAGCCCCTATTCCTGCCTGGGAACAAATCAGAACCTGCATGGAAGCTTCATGGGGACTGAAAAGGGCATATTCTAATGACTATAAATAGGGAAGGAGATTTTCTTCTGCAGCTTTTCTTTCACTTGCTTGGTTTTCCCTCCCAAGAAAACCTCAGGCAACACCTCTGCAGCAGGAATTCCATTTGCTAGTATATTCCACAGGGCAACTGGAATGAAACTTGCAGAAATAGTCTCATTTTCTATTCATTTCCACCTGACTTGCCATCAGGCAAGTCTGAACTGACTCTGAGCTTGGGTTTTGTTTTTTGGGGGGGCCACATCAATTAGAAAAGCAAAGATGCTGTCACAGCAACAGCTGAGCAGGCTGGAAATGTCACTTCCATCCTTCATGGACTTCACACTCCTTTCCATTCCCCTGAAAAGAAGGAGGAACTGAGATGTTCTCCTAAGGAAGGAAGGCTAAACAAAGCCCAGAAGAAGCTGGGGCCATGGAAATAAAGAGTGTTATTTATATGGAAATAAAGACTTTTCCTCTTACAAAGCAGGGCTGGGAACTGATGCTGGAAAAGCTGTTGTTATCTAACCAAATGCTCAGAAGTGGGGTTGTAAATGAGGAATGGATGCAGAAGCTGCAGTTTGGAAGAGAAAAACTGCAAAGCAAAGATTCAAGGCGTGGGGGAAAGAATCAGCAGTAGCATTTCTGCCTCCTAGAGAGGAGGTTTCAGGCTTGTGAACACACATCACTTAGGCATTGTGCAATAAGGCAGCTTAGATCTCTATCTGCAGGTCTGGAGTGGTGCTTGTGAAATGGTCTGACAGTAAACCAGCAGAAAAATCACATCAGAGATGAAATCAAAAGATATTTGCATGCTCCCTATCAAGAAACTTACCTGCAGGTCCCCACCACCATCATGAAGGCTTCCTGGAAGCCCCTGCAATGGATGAAATGGAGTCTTTGAAGCACATCAGGATAAAAAACACCAGGAGAAATCCAAGAAGACTTCCTAATGCCACTACTCAACCCTCTAGAGATACTGCAGCAAAGCCAGAACAAAGACTTGCTGGGTCCAAGCTCCCCTTTGCTAGCAAAGAACACATCATGACCCAAGCAACCATCCAGCCCTGAGAGGACAAAGAGGCAGAAAGCCTGAGGTCACTGGGCTCCTCCTCTCTCCACAAGAAACAGGAGACAATCCACACAGCAAAGTGAAAAGTCACTGCTCTCCAGGCTTTCTGGCCTCTCAGCCTGGAGGAGGAGGGCTCAAGGCAATGGCACCAAACAAAATGGGAGTGTTCTGGCAGCAAGAAGGAAATTGTGCAATGCCCATGGGAATTTTCTCATCAAGTTTCAACTTACAGGAGGTCCAGGTGGTCCAGGAGGTCCTGGGAATCCTGGTAGACCAAAAGGTCCCTAAAAAGAGTGAAAAATAGTCAGAGTTCCTCTTCTTAACCACCGAAATGAAAAAGTGAAAGGACAGGAAGGGTGGCTACCAAACACCATGCCTATTGGGGAGTGTAGGGTGAGATCTCTCTAATGGCACTGATCTCCACCTTTCTTTTTGCAGAGGCTTCCATGACTGCAAAGAGAAGAGCAGATAGATGCACACAAGCCTAGGGATTAGGACAGAAGCAGCATCTCCATCCCTGCTTCCACTGCCTCTGCACCTCTCTAGTGGAGCTGTGGGCACCCAAACATGATGCTGTGCTTCTGCTCCCTCACCTCAGACCCATGCTGAGCAGTAGCTTCTTGTGAGGATGCTGCTAGTATACACCAGCTGCTAACTGACCTGTGTTCTCCTGGCACTGGCTGCTCTCTTGTCCTTACTCAGAGCTGGACACCTTTGGCACTGCACTTGTTGACTGGGGTGACCTTACCCAAGCTAATCCATGGACTAGCACTGTCCATGGGCATATCTAGGGCTTGGAGTGTCTTGTGCATCAGGGTAAGAGATCAGAGATGACCCTCACTCTTCTATAGTTGGGACATGTTCAATAAGTGAGTACCAAATGGTAGGAGAAACTCACAGGAGGACCCCGAAATCCATTGCCACCTGGGAGCCCACTGGGTCCTGGAGGTCCCTGTTGAAGAAAGAAGAGCCTTTAGACTCATGGTGACTTTGCATAGCTGCCAAAGCCCAGGAGGAAACAGAGAGTCTGGTTGTACTCAGTTGTCTAAGCCACTCTGAGGGCTTCAATGCTGCCCCTAGACAATCATTTAGCAGCACACATGTGTCTCTGTGCTCCACCTTCCCATGGAGCACATTCCTCTCACTGTTGTTTGTTGCCAACACCTGCATCCCCTCTGACACAGGGCAGCTCTTGAGATGCTCCAGGAACCCACCACACAAATGCTGCCCCACAACTGCTTACTTTCAAGATTTACAAGGTTGCTGAGGCTTGAATTTACATCAGTGTCAGCTTCCCTGGGGTTAGGTTAAGCATCAAAACCTCACAAAGCTGCCAAGCTGCAGGACTCCACATCCCTCTGCCTGGTGTAAAAGAGGTGAGCCAAGGCCTGAGGAGGGTTTGGAACATTCAAGGTATCCAGGAAAAGTAGTATAAGCAGTTAAAGCTCTGCTTTGAGAAAGAGCCTCAGTACTTACTGGAGGTCCTGGTAGTCCTTTGCCCTGGGAACAACATTTAAAAAGAGAAGATCACTTAGAAAATGAATATACAACAAGAAAAGCAAACCTCAGAAAATGCTGTTTAATATATTTTGGGTTTCCTTTTAAGTTTCCTTAGTTCTCCCCTGTCTCCAATGATTGGCATTTGCAATCAGATCAGAGCTGGAGTCTTGATGAATCCTTTTGTTCCCTCTAATAATTGGCATTCCCTTTATTTCACAGTTACCTATGAAACATCTCTAAGTAAAGCCACATGGTGATGTGACACTAGGACACAAACAGGCATGAAGATGACATTCTACTTTATTTACTTTTCCTTTTTTCCCCCCTTTTCATTTTGATTAGCCATTCTCTAGTGTCTAATAATTCTAAAGGCATTTGGTATGGCATCCTTGATCCCAAACTGCCTTGTTTAGAACATCACAGAGACTAAACCTTACCAGAAAGGGTCATACATACATACTTCAACACTTCAAACAACATTTTTTTCCCCTCATTCAGGCTTTGTTTGGGATACAAGGCTTCCCCAACTCCTCTTGGTGATGGTTTTGGCATAATAGATTAGATACTCTCTTTACAGCTGCTCTTCTAGGAGTTACTTACAGCTGTTCCACGTGGCCCAGCAGGTCCTAATGCACCCTAAAGGAATAAAGCAGAGTCCAAATCAGCAATGACAAACCAAGCCCCACATGGGCAGACAGCAATGCTTGCTTCTCCTTGACACTAAGCTTGGTTTGACAGCTCCAGCAATGTCTTACAGTGACAGAATGCAGCTGGAGAGGCTCCACTGAAGTCACAAACATAAGGACAGAGAAATATGGATGCTGACTCAGTCATTCCTGATTCATTACTTGACTGAAGCAGGAGAGATGGATGTTCAGAACTGGCCCAGCAACTTGATATGGTTGGACTTGATGATCTTAGAGGTCTCTTCCAACCTTAATGATTCTGTAACTTTCTTCACCATTTTCTGGTTAAGAGAGAGTAGAGACTGAAACCTGAGCAGCTCCTAAAAGCCTAAACAAAGACTTCTGCAAGTCACATTAGTCTCCAGAAATATCTAAAGGTTCATAAACTGACTTATATCCACTCGAAAGAGTCTCATTTCCAACATCCCCAGGATATAGCTCCAATGACTAACTTATGTGAAACTATTTCCAAGATTTAGGCTGCTTGGAGTTCATTTGATGAATTCCTGCTGAGGCCTCACAAGGAAGGGAAGAAGGAAGGGAAGAAGGAAGGGAAGAAGGAAGGGAAGAAGGAAGGGAAGAAGGAAGGGAAGAAGGAAGGGAAGAAGGAAGTGGAGGTGCAGAAATACCAATGTAATTTGGGGTGAATAATCCCTAAAATGCTAGTTTGCTCACCAGCTCTGAGGCAGCTGTCACAGTGAGCCACAGACAGCTCTTTGCTTCCATTGGTATTGTTGTGAGCTGATGATGCTCTCTGAGAAAGGAAGAGCTTAAAATAGTGGAGGGAGGAGGTGCCAGACTTCAACACAGAACAAACCATGTTGGCATTTCTGGACTGTGTTAAACTCCTGCCAGCAAACTCCTCAGCTCCTTGGGCAGGGAACAAAGTGATTACAGCAGGAGTTTTCCTCAGCCTCTCCCCAGCCACATTGCCCAAATCTGTTTACCCAAACATCCTCAAAACACTACACAGAAACCTCTCCAGAATGATGAATTACAGTATTACAGTATCACAGTGAATTAAATGGTAACTACCCCTTGGACCAGGAGAACAAGGCAGATATGGAAAATATCCCAGCTCCTTGTGATCCCAGGGACAATGCCAGCCCTTTCCTAGCATTCCATGTACCAAATGAGATGAGAAATATTTTCCCTCGTTAAGGTTAAGGAGAAAAGGTACAGAGGACTCAAGGTCTCATTAGGAGCAGCCTTGTGAGGAGAAGAATGTAATCCAATAAATATCAACTCTGCTGCAAATGTCAGGCCCATTTCCCTGCTCCAGGCACTTTTCTCTTCAGGCTGAAGTCTTTACAATTACTGATGGTTGTAAGGGACAAGCTGACATCTCTTCCTGCAAAGAAAACACTGAATTCCTGACACCTCCTGACTTCCACCCTCATCCTGCCCCTGCTCAATCCAGCTGCATAGCCACATTCTATTTTGGCCAACATGCCCCTAAAGGTTGGCTCAGTACCCAAAGTGCCAAATCTTGGTACTTTAGTCTTCTTCATTTTGCTATCTTGGAGGCAGCATGAATTCCTGGTATGGTAAAAGATCACTGAGCCCCTGAGCAAGCTGAGAAAGACTCTAATTTACACCTTGATTTTAAGGACATTGACTCAACACATTCTCCTGGTAACAATGTTCTTTGTTTTGTAATCCAAAGAGAATCTCCCCACAATTTAAAGTAATATATTTTATCAATATACAACTACAGAGCACAGGGAAGACTTGATTAATATGACATTCATAAAGAAATATGAGTAATTATGTTCTCCTCATCACTCAGCAAACTTCATAAAGGCCTTTGGAAACTTTACAGTGAAGGGCACAAGTATCCAAGCACTAAGGGTAGAATCCAGCTTATTCCTGGCTAAAAATGAAGGGGGTTTGGATTGACAAAAACCATCTAGGCTTGATCTGAGCTATCTGTAAGGAGAACCATGAGAAAAGCTACAGGATGCTGATAGTGGTGGAAGTATATAAGAGAAAGACCATTTTGGTATGCTGCCTACACAGTAATCTGTCCCTGGGCAGAGAGAAGTCACTGTTGGACTGATGAAGGGGGGCATAGAGAAGAAAAGAAATGTTTAGCAGTAATATATTACCAAAACCTATGCCAAACACCTTCACTCTCAGGCTCTCCAGGTCAGAAGAAGAACATGCTTGCTCAGATGAGCTAAGTATGAACTCAATCCCACAACAGCCAGAACCCACCTGCTAATTTCAGTGCTTCCTGAGACTGAAATGTGTTCTTAAAGTTGGGCAGAAGAGAGAAAACTGGGCTAAATGGTGTCCTTTTAGAGTACTAGAGACTTACAGGGTTTTTTTTACCTTTTTTTCCAGGCTTTTCTTAGACCAATTAAAACAATTTTCCAGATGGAAAGCACTGACCTTGAAAAGCTCCCCTAAATGCCACCAGGTCCCAAGTTTACCTCATGCTGAGGTAGGAGACATGGGAAAACAGAGCAAACTAGAGCAGATAGTAACACTAACAGTGTTTGTGTGCTTTTACTGAACAGCTGAAGAGGAAATTCTTATGTCCAGAGATTAATCTGCTCAATTTACCCTGTGAACCAGGAGCTTGTGTGCTGAAGTGGCCATGGGCAAACACTACCACTAAGCATAAAAAGCAAGGACACCAAACTGCTCACAGTCCTGAACTCCTCTACTTCAGAAAGCAGGGATCAATTCCCAGAAGGTCCTGGATTCTTGCCACAGGATTTTGTAGCCCTGGGTGTCTCTGTGGAGAAAGCTGGGCATAAGCAAAAGCAAAGGGGCTAATGCAGTATTGATGGACAAAGGCTTGGAGCTGGCACCAAGGTTCTTGGGTCCTGCCACTCAACTTGCCCAGTGGCCAAGCCAAAGGAAGAGGAGCATACCAAAAAGACATGGTTCTAGCACTCAGCCCTTTAACTGAGACAACTCACAGAGTTTTGGGTAATTCCTTGGGGCAACATATGAATTATTAGAGAGATCCTGAACCTTTTTGAACCTCTGCACACTGTGATGTGTATTCAGGACACCATTAAACCAGCTGTGGATACAAGTCTTAATCTTCCCCCACTGGGAGAGAGGAAAAGAGCCATGATGGAGAAAAGTCTGTGCTGAATGCTTCACTAATGTTCAGTTCTTCATGTCACAAGGAAGCCTAAGTGCCTTTCTAGCCTCATTGTACAGGAGCTGAAGGACATCTGTAACATCTCAGGCAGTCATATCTCTATCCCTGTGGTGCTCTACCTTAGCAGAGCTGAAATATGCTGGAAGCAAGGAAAAAAACCCTACCTCTTATTCCTTGCTGGGGAAGTCTATGCCAAAGCAACTAATAACCTCAGCCATATGGAGAGCCCCAGAATTAACAAAAGGCAAAAGTTCAAACAGTTCAATCACAGCAGCAGTACTTCTAAACATAGCAGAGCTGCATGCTCAGACTGCAAATAAAAGCCAGACCAGCTTCAAACTTGGTCATTAAATCTATCAACTGCTTCAAGGAACTTTATAGATACTCAAAATACCCCCAGAGCTGTTCTGCACTGCTGTTCCTACCACTGACACTCTCCAAACCATGTGAAAGAAAGCTGGATCACCTGCCCTGCCTGATGAAAAGCCACCTGAGGCTTCATTTGAAGGCTCTAAGTATTCTGGAAAGGTTTATGGACATAAAAATAAAAAGCCATCATCATCAACACAATGGGATGAGGAATCAGCAAGACAAGTACTGACAATGTCCATGGAAAGGATGCAATGTGCTTACTCACACGGTCTCCTGGAGGCCCATTTGGGCCAGGTGGGCCATCAGCTCCTGTTAAACCCTGGGAAAGAAAGTCCAGAAAGACAAGTGTGAGAGCAGAGAAATGTAGTCCTAAAGAGCTGTAGGAAGTCCTGTCACTGTCACCACCACAAAGCATCTCTTAGGAAAGCCTAATCATTTTCCTTCTCTCTAATTCATCACCAAGGAAAGGATTAGAAGCAAATGATCAGTCCTGTTCCCTTGTAAGTGGGGTGAACATTACCAACTGCTCTTGTTATTGCTCTTTGTTGCCTTGCTGTCCTGCAGCTGAGGCTGTGGAAGCTGTTTAATGCTTCCTCTTGCTGCCTAGAACCTTAGCCACACTCAGCTACCACGGAAGTAAGTTGGGAAGCTGGGAAAACTTGAGCCTAGGCAGTAGCCTGGCCAAATCCCTACAACAAAACTCAGCTACTAAGTGAGATTGGATTTCTGAGCTGAGGCTCAGTGGGTTTGCTCCAGAAATGCCAACTGATGCCCACATTTCTCAGCATACATGTAGATCCAGGACCTGCTTTGCTTCTCCAGGAGACACAGAGGATGCTAATGAGACACTTTAGGAAAACACTGATGCCTATGTGAAATAATTAACAGCTCTAAATACTCACATCCACTCCAGGAAGGCCAGGCAATCCAGCTTCCCCAGCTGCTCCAGGTTTCCCTGGGGCACCTTTGGGCCCCTAAATGGCATAAACAGACTATTATTTTTTAACATATTAACAGAAACATGGTATGTGCTGATATAGGTTAGGAGATGGAAGCTCATGTGTTAATCTTACACCAGGCAACATGGAAGAATTCCTCCAGGGAGATTGAAATTTCCATGAATCCCTATCCAAATCCTAGATTAATTTCAATGCTTTTTGCTCAGTTTCACCTCCAGTTACCCATAAGCTGTTTCTAGTAAAGAGGTAGAAAGGGATGGGCTAAGTGGCCAAAAGCAAAGAGCTGTGCCACCTGGGACAATTCTCAGCACCCCTCAGCAGATTGAAGAGGTGAAGAAGACTCAAACCAAGGCCAAAAATAACCACATATATATGGTTTTGTGCCAGTTTTGTTACACTGGTGAAGGGTGAACTTTATTTCATGCATATCCTCTGCTAGCAATGAAGCAGAGGAATGTGTTTGCCCCCAGGACCAGTGCTGAGCATCTCAACTTCTGAACAAGATCAAGAGGAAAGGGCAAGTGAGTCTTAGCTCTTGCACTGCACCAGTCTCAGAAGGATAAGCAAGTCAACATCAACAGGAGGTACTTACTGGTGGGCCTGGCAAACCAGGAGGGCCTGGCTCTCCCTAAATGAAAGAGAAAAGACATCAGTGTTAGTGATGAACCTTTGATGATGAACCTTTGACTTTCCAGTACCTAAAGGGAACTTCCAAGAAGGCTGCAGAGGGCCTGTTTGCAAAGGCCTGCAGAGAAAGGACAAGGGGCAATGGTTTTAAATTGGAGAGGAGTAGATTTAAACTGGACATTAGGAAGAAGTTCCTCCCCACAAGGGTGGTGGAACACTGGAGCAGGTTGCCCAGGGAGGTGGTTGAGTTCCCATCCCTGGAGGCATTGCAGGTGAGGCTTGCCAGGGCTCTGGGCAAGCTGCTCTAGTTGGGGATGTCCCTGGCCACTGCAGGGGGGTTGGACTAGATGAGCTCCAGAGGTCCCTTCCAACCCAAACCATTCTAGGATTCTATGATGTTTCCAACTGTCATGGTGTTGAAATCTCCCTTCATGCCCACTCCAAGATTTCCCATGCTCAGTCTTATGAAGCTGCTGTTCTAGATCTTGCTACCCTGAAAGCAGGATGACCTTGGATAGCCTTTTCCACCTCTACAAGAGCAGATTGGGTGAAACCCACATCCTAAGCCTCCCAGACAGCACCAGAGCTTCTGAAGGGCACCTCCAACTTTTTCCATGTATACTTAGACATTATTTGCACTCTCAAGGCTTTCAAACATCTTCCTGATGAGACAGATGGACACAAGGATAAGCTCCAGGACACAGTATGAAGCTATGGAGTTGGGCACTATCAGGAGGTAAAGAATGAACCAACTGCCTGCAATGATTTTCTTCCTATGTGACTAAACTTTGACAGCAAAAGCAAAGGAGCAAAGTCCCCAACTGATTTCCACCTAACCCAGGTACCATCTGGATTAAACCCAACTTAGAAAGCATTCCAAACACACTCAGTTTCTCCTATCCTAATGGAAAGTCACTTTCAAGAACAGCAATAAAGGTCCTTGAGAGACACCTTGGTTGGAATCACTCCTCCTAGGTCATTCAGGAGCAAGTGTGGACCCCAAACAAGATACTTGTGGTTTATTGTCAGCCCACCAAAAAGAGGCAATCATCTGTGAATAGCAGGAGCTTGGTTTCCAATCTCATCCCCCAGAAAAACCACTTTGTGAGCCCAAATGCCTGGCTTGAGCACAAAAGCCTTCAGTACTGTGAGAGGCTCAGGCACTTGGGGTGAGCAGAGGGAAAGGGGCATGCTGATATCCTGGAGAAGAGACAATCTCTAGGGAAGAAGGGTGGTTTATAACAGAGCAAGGCCAAAAATAACACCATCCCCACCTGAGAATTAGCAGGCAAAGGCTTTGGAATTTATAGCTTGTTTCTATATTTGCTGGAGAACAGCCCTGGGGAGAAAGCTCTAGGAGTGCTGGTGGCTAGGAGGATGCCCATGAGGCAGCAAAGTGCCCTTGTGGCCAAGAGGCCAATGGCATCCTAGGATGCATGAAGAGGAGCGTGGCCAGCAGAGCCAGAGAGGTTCTTCTCCCCTCTCCTGTGCCCTGGGGAGGCCTCCCCTGCAATCCTGTGTCCAGTTGTGGGCCCCTCAGCTCCAGAAGGATAGGGAGCTGCTGGAGAGAGTCCAGCCCAGGGCCAGCAAGATCCTGAAAGGAGTGGAGCATGTGCCCTAGGAGGACAGGCTGAGAGAGCTGGGTCTCTGCAGCCTGGACAAGAGGAGACTGAGAGGAGACCTCAGCAATGCTTAGAAATATGGGAAGGGTGAGTGTGAGGAGGAGAGTGCCAGGCTCTGCTCATGGCATCCAATGGTAGGACAAGAGGCAATGGGAGCAAGCTGGACCACAGGAGGTTTAGTATTAAGCTGAGGAGGAACTTGTTTGCAGTTCAGGTGCCAGAGCACTGGCCCAGGCTGCCCAGGAGGCTGTGGAGTCTCCTTGTCTGGAGCCATTGCAGAGCTGCCTGGACACATTGCTGTGTGAGCTGGTCTAGGTGCTCCTGCTCTGGCAGGGGGGTTGCACTAGATGATCTTTCTAGGGCCCTTCCAACCCCTAACATTCTGTGATTCTATATTTACCATGTCAGCAGCTATGAGGTCTGTGGGCAAATCTCTCCAGAGGAGCTGCCTTGAGTCACTCAGGCAAAGATTTATGTCCTGCACTGGTGACCCAGCAATGCACAGAGCACAGGGCACTGAACACAGGGATCTTTATGCTCTTGCCTTGCTCAAGCCACTCCTTTGCTGCCCCTTGCCCACAGATTTTTCCATAAATACTTATCACTGCCATAGGTGGGGGAAGGTCTTCTGCCAAGGAAATGAATGAATCACTTCTTTTGCAGTGAATGGTTTGAAAAGGCAGCTGGAAATGGTTTCCATCTCCCCTCAAGAGGAGCGGCTCCTTGCATTTTGGCTCCCTCATCCATCTCCCCTCAAAAGGAGCAGCTCCTTGCATTCTTTCCTTTGCCTGGGTGATGGCAATCCATCCAGCAAGGTCACAGCATTAGCAAAGGCTGCTCAGGACCATCTTAAAGCTTGCTGCTGCTTTGCTGGACCCCTGGAACTCTGCAGGAGCACCAGAACTTCAGGTAGCTGAATCCAAAGCCTAATCAGTGTTTATAGCCCTCATGCCAGCTGACTGGGAATTAAGAGGCAAAGGCTGTCAGCAAAAGGAAATGCTCTCCTGGTGTTCCACAAGAGGGAAGGAAGTTTACTCTTTCTTAGCAAGTCAAGGCAGGAGATGGAAGGTGGAGAAAAGCAGCAAGCTTGATTTTGGAGAAGTGACAATTGCTTATTGGCAATGTGAGGAATTACATCCCCAGAAAAAAAAAAACCAAAACAACTTCACAGGAACTTGTTGCTAATTCTTTCCACCCTAACATGCTGTTTCTATTCCTGGGAGGCAGAGATTTTTGCTTGTTCCCAAGTCAGAAGTGTGAAGCATGTTAAAGGCTATAATTATAAAGCATTGCAGAAGGACTGAGATGTTGCAGCTCCCCACTGAAAGGCAGCAACCAAAAGCAGCAGCTTCTAGAAATTGGGTTTATGGGCTTCAGCCAAGGTTTGCTCAGGGCTAGCCTGAAGAATTCAGCTCTGTCCTATGCACTGCTCAGTGGTTTGAACACCTCAGCACCACTCAGCCACCTCCAAGATCCTTCAGTGACTCTTCCTTGCACAGCTTTCACCCAAAGCCATCTGTGAAAATGATCCACAGAGTCCAGGAAACTTGCCTAGATATGAGCCAGGAATGTTCTTATCGTGCTTTAAAATAAAGGCTCATCATGACACAAGAGAAATAAAAGAACAGTTTCATTCTTTGAAGGGGCAGAGAGCTGACTCCACTGCTTAGGAGCCACAAGATCCTCTCGAAGCAGGACTGGATTTTACATGCCATCATTTTCTGGTGGGTACTGCCAGAAGAATGGTAACCCTTCAACTAGGAGGCTTCATGACTGTGCTCAACACTAGCCACAGTCTTGTACCTCTTCTCCTATGCAATGTCCTGTTGAATAGCAGAAACCATCCCAGAGCCTGTCCCTGACCACCTCACCCCTCACCTGCCAACCTAGATCCATAGGAGGGATGGAGACCAAGCCTGATCAAATAAGAGGTACCTCCTATGGAGCCAAAATTCCAACCTCAAGCTGGGATTGCAAGGCTTAGCAATCTAAAACACTTTACTCAGCCTTTTGATTTATTAGGACTAAGTTCTTTGCCTTAATTAGATGTTGTCATTTGGTCCTGTCCCACAGGGAACCTTCCGAAGCTTTTAGCAGTGGATAAAAGGATAGAGGTTCACATGACCAACATCTCCCCAGGCTCCTGTTGCAATCAGAAGTGATGCTGCTCCTGTTCCAGAATTAAGGTGTCAAATATCCTGTGGAAAGCAGGAACTGAACACAATTAAGAGGGATTTATTTCCTTCTGATTGCCTATAAGCAGAAGTTGATTATGACTTGCAAGTCTGAAGCACTCCACCCTCCCAAAGGCTTCTTTATCCCTCTGGATAGAGTCACCCTTTCCTACAGCCACACTGATGTCCTGGGCAGTGACTCCAGCAAGGCACCAGCTCTGAACTTTGCATGCTAGAAAACCAGAGAGAGTAGAAGAGTCTCTACTCTCCTCTAAAGGAGACTTTAGAGGGCATAGCTGCAAATCAATGAGGATGTCTCTTCAGAGCAGCCTTGCTCACAGAGCCACTAGGAAAGCTCAGCACTGCAGACAGAAAAGCTCTTTGTTCACCAGCTACCAGGCAACTCATAGATTTCTTTCTTTTTTTTTTAACATTCTTCTCCAAAAGTAAATAACCTGCATGGAATAACATTTTTTTTCAAGGTTGCTTTAAAGACCCAATTCCAATAAACTTGCTTCAGACAAGCTCTAAAAAACCCTGCCCTATTCCATCAGCAGCTTAGAGAGACAAACACTACCCAACTTGGATAGTGAAGTGGGAATCTGTCCTTTTGCATTGGTTGAAGGTCCATCTGATGCTCTTTTTACTCACTGCTAATTCCAGGACACAATTCAGTCCTCATCCAACAGAGGCAAAGTTTTTCCTCCCAGTTAAATGTAACAAGGCAAGTGTTTCTCCTCCAGTAAATCCTGTGGCACAGAGTTTTCTACCTCTGCAGGAGGTGTACAAGGAACTGGTGTCCATTCCATTTGCCTCCTGTGCCACTAAAAGCAACTCATGTCTGGAAACACAGGAGCCAGATTCTGAGCTCTCTCACATGCCAATGTATGTTAGGGATAGCCAAAATTAACCATGCTGAAATAAAAGCAGTAAGTAAGAGCAGTGCCCAGCACTGCATGTTTGAGTTTCTTGGGGCTTCCCTACAAACATGGATTCCAAGTTGTCACATAATGAACATCTCTCTGAGCTACAGAACATGCAATGACTCCAGCACATGTCATACCCATGCACTCAACCTCACATACTACATTCCCCTTCCTCCCTAGCCACCCAGAAGAGAAATAGTCTACTTTGCAAGCAAGGTGACAAATCTCTGCACAGAATCACAGAATGTTAGGGGTTGGAAGGGATCTAGAAAGATCATCTAGTGCAACCCCCCTGCCAGAGCAGGAGCACCTAGACCAGCTCACACAGCAATGTGTCCAGGCAGCTCTGCAATGGCTCCAGACAAGGAGACTCCACAGGCTCCTGGGCAGCCTGGGCCAGTGCTCTGGCACCTGAACTGCAAACAAGTTTCTCCTCAGCTTAATACTAAACCTCCTGTGCTCCAACTTGCTCCCATTCCCTCTTGTCCTACCATTGGATGCCATGGAGCAGAGCCTGGCTCTCTCCTCCTCACACTCACCCTTCCCATATTTCTAAGCATTGCTGAGGTCTCCTCTCAGTCTCCTCTTGGCCAGGCTGAAGAGACCCAGCTCTCTCAGCCTGTCCTCCTAGGGCAGATACTCCACTCCTTTAAGCACATACACTAGCTTTGCCCTGAACTCCCTTTTGAGACAGGGGAATGATCCTGCAAAGAACCTGAGGCCACTCAGCACCTCCACTTACTGTTCTGACTCTTCCAAGCAAGCTGGTTCTCCAGCTCCATCCAGGAGGGCCTCTGGAGAACAAGAGCAACTTCTTGGCTCAGTTGGCTCTGTCTGTGCTCCACCCCTCACCCTCCCTCTGCCATATGTCACTCACATCTATGCCATCCTTGCCAGATGGTCCAGGGGGTCCTCGTGGTCCAGGAGGGCCTTGTGGTCCTACTCTCTGGAAGGATTGGGGGGGAAAAAAGAGAGAAAGAAGAGTTTATTTTTGTATCAGGAGAAATCTGTGGGCTAAATCAGAAAGCAATGGCCAAGTCCTACAGCTTGACCTTGAGTCTGCACTAACCCGAGGAAGAACTGCGCCTCCCACCACCCTGGAGGGACTTGGAGAAGCTCAGGAGCAGTGCAAGGCTCTCTGGAAAAATCCTTTTGACCGAGCACATCCTCAGGGCTCCCAGCTCATTCAACTGGTGGCTTCTGCTGGGAATCAAAGCTGGTCACTGGGCAGCAAATGGATTTGGTTGTCTAGGAAATGGTTCTGGTTGCCTACAGGCATGTTTTGTTTTGGGCAGAGGAGGAAATGCAATGCCCATGGAAAATCGGTGCCAAGTGCTCGGCACTAAGAAATAATTCCTAATCCTAGTCTGATGGGGTGATGGAAGAGCCAGGAGGACACTGCTGAAGAAAGGAGAAGAGGAAAGTCTCCTTTCTCAGCAGGATGTCACTTGTAAATCTGGGATTTTGGAGAGGGTCTGAGGTGGGGGGAAGGAAAGAAAGGTCCAATAAATGACTTCTGTACTGAGAGGGCTCCAGAGAGCAACTTGCTGGAGCTTCAGTGAACAAAGGTTTCATTGTAGAAGCAGGGTAGCTCCAAACTCCCAAGCCAGACTGCAAAAAATTCCTCACTAGCACAATGAAAAACCTCACAGAGGAGTTTCTTCCCCAAGAAATAACATCCACACCATAGAGAGAAGTTCAATATAGCTTCATGTCTGAAGTGAACAAGGGTTAAAGAAGCTGTTTTCTAAGCCTAATGTTTGAAATTTGATTGAGGGAAGGAAAAAAAACCCTCTGATTCAGATGAAGAGCCACATCAGGAGCTCAGTCTCACTGGCAACTTACTATTTCATTGTAAAAGAAAACAGATTCTCTTCCATCAACAGCTCTGCCCTTTCCCAAGGCTTTATCTCTTGTAACTGCAGTCCTGAATGGGAAGACAATGCTTTCACAGAAAGCATAAAGCAGCACTTTCTACAGGTGAGGATAGGATCTCCAAACCTACCTGTGTGGGGACTAAAGCAGTCATACTTGCTAGGCACTCCCAGTTTAACATCATAAGCTTTGGCCTCTAATACCCTGCCTGTTGCCACATTTCATCCTGCAGCTCTACCATACACAGATCATTAATATTTTCTCCCCCTTTGCTGACTTTTCTTCTTGAGCATAAGACATAAAAATGGTTTCTTACCTGAGCTGCTGTTGTGACTAAGAGCTGACATAGGAAGAGAGGTCCAAGAGCAGAGAATCCAGCCATGGTGCCCAGGCTCTGCCTCTCTTCGTTGCTCCTGGGCAGCTAAACCCTTTCTCCTCCAGGGTCCAGCAGATCCCTCCTCCTGGGTCTCAGCTTACAAACCAGAGACTCCTTGCCTCCAGATAAACCTGTGGCTCCAGCTGGAGGGGCAGAGCTGGGAGGAGAGAGAGGAGGTTTGGGAAGGAGGTGGGAGAAGGCGGGGGAGCAGCAGTCAGTCAGGAAGAGAAGCTTTCATTCATGCCCTGCTGGGCAGCCCCAGCCTTGGGCAAACAGCAAGGGAGCCTGCAGAAGGGCTGGATTTGCACACATGCCAAATCTTGACTGCTCCAGCTAAAGAGAAAGATGTTCCTTAGGTCTCACCTGGGCCACTTCTCAAAGGCCATCACCATCTCAGTGCTGGACAGATAAAAAGCAACAAGAGAGTGAGAGTTATGCAGTGCCTGAAGCTAGCTAACTTCACTAGAGAAATTCATATACCTGCAATGAGTGCAAGAAGCACTCCAGGGAAATGCACTTACTGCTTTCAGAGATGCTTTACTAGCTCTGGAGATGTTGTCACATCTGTTTTGGGGTGGTTGTTTTTTTTCAGGGAGATGTAAAAGAATGCCAACTGATTTCTTGAGAAAGTGATGAATCCTGACCATAGAATAGATGATTGCAGACAGATACAAGGAGAAAGAAAAAAGGTTCTCAGAGGCACAAAAAAAAAAGAGGAAGAACTGCCTTTGAAACATTTGCAGGGAAGGAAAAAGGATGACAGTTCCCAGCTAGGTGATCCCAAATGGCAATATATTCATGAAGATGCATCTCCTGCAAAGAGTTTTGTACTTCCCTTGATTGATTGCAGACATTTTCTTCCAAAGCAGGGCTTGTGTTTTGAAGAGGAACAGTGGCAAGATTCATCAGGACTGAAATGGCACAGCTCATTTGCTTAGCAAGAGGAGTGAACTAGGAAAGCAAAGCTTAAAAATAAAATGAAATCTCAGGTTTCAGTTTGGCATCCTTAGGCCAGGAAGTTTGTATGGACACACAGTGTGTGCCTGTCCTGCTCCCCTGCAGGCAATATTCCACCAACCTTGAGAGAGGAATAAAGGGCTTAAAGATGTACTAAATTGTGTGGAGCAAGCAAGGGAGTGTGTGCCTGTATGTCTCCAAAGTCAAGTGGCTGGTTTAGGAGACACCACAAAGCCCAGAGAGGGAGAGCAGTGCAGTCACACCAACTGCTTCACACAGAGCTTGCAGCTCTTCTCTTTGGCGCTGAGGCCAACTGATGGCAAGAGAGAAGGCCAAGCAGATCCAAATTCCTTGGCTGTGGGTTGGTCACAGCAAGTGAAGCCTGCTTATGATCAGCATGGGAAGAGGCTTGAAGTATTCCCCTTCCAACCCACCCCCAGAATCAGAGAAAAGCTGCTCCCTCCTCTCCTTCCACATCCCCAGAAGGAGCACAGCAGACCTCTGTTTTATCAGCTGTGCTTAGGAGCACCAGCACCCATGCACCCACTTGCTGGAGGTGCCCATGCAACAGCAGATGGCTGCAGGGGGGGGAGGGGGGTGAGACAGATAAGTGGTCATCCTAAGCCCTCAAAGATTCAAAGAAACATTAAGTGGAAACTGGTATGCCTTAAAGTCATGCTTTAATAGGTGACACTGATGTAACAAGAGTGTGATAACAGCTCTGAGTGCTGCAAAACATCTTGTGAACTCATTGCAAACACCTACAGCCAAAACTCAACACCTGATCATGACAAGGACTGGTTTGGTTCAAGCACTCCAGCCTAGAGTTCACAGTGAAATCCCATTGAAACACAAAAAAAAACCCAAACCCCACAAAACCACATATCACCAGAACAAGATTTGATGATCTCTGTCCCAACTCAGCACATATTCACAAGGAAAACTTCATGAAATGAAAATAAAAAGACTAGAAATCTGTACAAAAGCTCTGATAACAATTTCTTCTGCATTTCTGATGAAAGATTTGTCACTCAACATCTTCAAGTATTTCTATCTGTAGGTCAGGATATTCATATTGGCTATGCAACTCCATTTGTTCATTAAGAAAAAACCCAAGTCTTTTAAAAACATTAAAGCCTTTTTTTTTTCCCCCCAGCACATGTGTGACAATCAAGATTAAATTGTTAAGCTTGCAGACTTTTTTCTTCCCACATATTATGTATGTGGCATGCTGGACCAGGACCTACAGTCTGGGAAGGCAAGTCACTGAACAAAATTCCTTGAAAGATGAAGCAAGAGCTGTAGCAGAAAGGAAAACCATCAACATTGCACAGGTTACTGCACCTGCTTTGTGGCAAGGCAGGCAAACCTTTGGCCATCTCCTACAGAAAACAAACAGCACCTAAAAAAAAATCCTAAAACTAAGCCAAATTGAGCAAACAGCATGCCCAGACCTTCTGGCTGCTGGAAATGGTTCTCTCTGCTTCATTAAATAAGTTCTCCGTCATAAATCTCCAGGAGCAAAGGTGCTAAATTGTTTAATGCTCCTTCAGACTCAGTTGAGTAGTGTGTAAGTCAGGCAGAAGAGCTAAGAGGGAGCTCAGGAACATTAAGGCAGGCAAATAGCTGGCAAGGTCTGAAAGTAAATTCTTGAGGGCTGTAAAGGAATAAAGCAGACAAGCATATCCCCCCACACACACCCAAATAAAGCTTCAATTAACTGCCCCACAAAGCCCAGTGGTTTCCAGACATGCTGCACTAGAACATGCCCTCACTGTCTGATCATTAATGGTACAGCAATCCTGCCTGAAGTAGCAAGTGGGTTCAAATCTGCCATCTCTAACCTTCATGCAATGAGCCTGCAGAAAAGTGAGCCCAGAGGCCACTGCGAATTAACAGCAAGGTCTGAACAAAAATACAGTCACAAAGAACTTTATTCTGGTTTGGCAACTGAAGAAGGAAGAAGGTCTTTGAAGCAGGAGTGGGCAAGTATCTGTGGAAGACTAGCAAAGGTCTGAAAGTGCTAGAAAACAAACTGAGGAAGAAGAGCTGCAGACAGCTTTGTGGCAAGTCTGAAGTTTGCTCTCTTAGAAACCAGTAACCAACTCATATTCTTAACAACTCTAACAAGCACTACAAAAGCAACTTCTGTGGGGGATAAAGGAAACCAATTACTCAGCACTTTGCACCCTAGAGAACAGTATTCTTTCAGACAAATAGCACCTTCACCACAATACATCTCCTGGGAAGGTACAGCCTTTCCAAACAACAAAGAGAAGTTACACAGTAATAGAAAGGCCTGGCAAATTAGCTCATTCTGTCTTCCATTACAAATCATGTCATTAATAAATATTTGGCCTAGTTCAAACAAAGAAACAGAGCAGTTTTTCCTCCTCTTTTTAAAAAGGGACATACCAGAATCAAAGCAAAGTGCAAAAATCCCCGTTGCTCCAAGTCCTGAACAGGAGATAAAAACAGGAGCAGGACACAGCCACTCTGGGAAGATCACTACATGAGAGAGTTTTCCTCTTCAGATTACTACAGATGATTTGAAAAGTGTGGAAGAGTGAAAGTCAAGAGAGTGGCTAGCCTGGATCAGCCCAAAGGATGTTTATTCTTCCATGTACTTCTTCTACCCAAATAGTTCAAGCTGGCTCCTAGCAGTTAGGGCAGTGTCATCTCTGCTTCCTCAAGTTCTTGCCATGTTCGTCTCACTCTGCTGCTACCTGCTCTTCATCAGGTTCTGCTGCATGCTTAGAGCTTTCAGGTTTTTGTGTTGTAACCTCAGCACTGTCTTCTTCAGGAGGAGTGGATGCCATGCTCTGCTCAAGACTCTCTGGAACTTGTTTCTTACCTGTGACTTCTGCTTGCCTTTTTTCACTTGCATTTTCTTCCTTTTTCTGCTGTTCTTCCACATCCACCTCACTTTTTCCTCCCAGGAGGGTGTTGTTGCAGTGGTGCTGATCATCCTTTGCTGTGACTTGATCTCCACTTGACTCTAAATCATCACTTATTGGAGAAGTGCAGCTAGTGTTGGGGAGCCTGGAACCAAGCAGGGGTCTCACATCCCCATCACCTACATCATCACTACCCTTTTCACTTGTTACTTCCACAGTTGTATTTTTCTCACTGATACTTTCTTCTTCAGCCTCAGAGTTTGCAGCAGCTGGATTTACCTTGGCACTAGAGGCAGAGGACCCCATGCTCAGGTTTATGGCCAAGTTGACTGGTTTGCTCCTCGATGTTCTTTTATCAACCTTCCTCCTTTTTATAGCTGCATCAGTGCTCTCTGGCACTGTTGAGTCTTTAGTGCTTGCATCATCATCTTTCAGTGTTTTCTGGTCCTCTTCTGCTTCTAAGGGAGGAACTTGGATGGGGATTTCTGCAGCAATTGCACATTCCCCCAGATTACGGGAGATGTTCTCAATATCAGTAGGGCTTTTCAATGTAGCAGCTGCCATGCTTGCATCCAGTTTTCTCTTCTTGCTCTCCTTTGAGCAGTCATTCTCTGCTGTACCCTGCACTTCTTCAGCCTCACTGTTTACATCCTTCTCCTCCTGCTGGGTAAGTGAAGCCTCTTTCTCTTCTTCATCACCTCCTCCCTTTAAAGCACATTCACTGATCTTCTCTTTCACATCTTCATCACGCTGTGAGTTTGCAGCACCTCCAGCTTTCTCTTCTTCCTCCTCTAGAGACTGCTTCTGATCTTTTTCCACAGAATCATCAGCTTTTTTACCAGGAGTTTCCTGTTGATTTTCAGCCTTTTGGTGCAGCTGTGACTTGGCAGAGCGGGGTCTGTACTTCAAGAGTTTCTCACGGGGCCCCCACACAAAGCTGCTCCGAGGTTTGAAGTGTTGCCAAGCATAGTACACTAGCTCTCTCCTCTTCTGTCTGTTCCTGATGGTGAACAGGAAGTAATCCAAGGCACTTTTCTTGACATTTGGTAGTGTCTCCTTAACCAGAGTTTCTGTCAGGAAAAACTTGACCAAGTGCACTTGATAATGTTCATATCCCATCTCTCCCAGGCACTTCAGGATGCGAGTGATCCGCAAATTGTTGTGGCTGAACCTGAACCAAACAGAGAAGCAAAGTTGTTAAGTGAAAATCTTACAAGTCACTACTAACAAACCTCCAGGGCATCTACAAAAGGTTTTATGCATTACTAACTGTGATTTAGTAAAGAATATTTGACAATGCAAATGGTAGTAGAGGTGGGCTTACTTCTCAAGTCCAGCCCAGCAGTACTTTCCTCACCTTTCTTGGGCTGCTAGGATTAATCATCTCAACTGCTCAGAAAGGTTTGGGCTTTCTGCATTATGTACCAGTAGATAACAGGCTCATACTGGCTCAGACACACAAATTCATGCAGCTCAATATCCTGTCCCTGACAGTAACTTTACAGGGTAAGCTTGCAGAAAAGAATTGGGATACACAGGCATGTAAGGATGTTGCCAGAAATTCATGACTTAGATGCTTAGGTTAGGCACAGGGGTTTTTTATTGTTATATATTTGACAGTCTTCAAGTTGGTTTTTCTTTTGTGAGCATGCTCCTTTGAGAGCCCTTTTTAATATCACTGGGGGTACTAGAATATGAAGGGTCATTACCAGCTCTGCAATAATATCAGATATATAATAACAGAGTATAACACCAATTTGCAAAGCACTTCTCAACCAAGGATTCAAAGCCTTTATAAACAATCAGGGAAGCATATGGAAACACTCCTTTTTTGTAGTTTAACAGGATACTATTAAGACCAGTTTAGCTACCTGTGAAAACATTTCAGTGATTCCTACATAAAATAAGGTTTTAAACACAGGTTCTGCTAGAGCAAATGTTAGTATCTTCAAGTCTGTGTTTTGCACTTCAGGAGACCAAGATGAAGCATTCCTGCTAGTAACATCTGCACTGGATATAAAAGAAACCAAACCTCATCTGGTTTACTTATTACACTTGTCACTTAAAGACACAGAAAGTGTGATGACCTACAGTTAAAAATACTTCAGCTAGCTAACTTTTTTATCAACAAAAGCCTCCATTCCTCAAGGAATGAGGCTTTTCTTGACTTTATTTCTTCTTAAAGAAGCAGCTAGCTGTAGTAAATGACCACCAGGATAAAGAGAGACTCACCAGTTCAAGTTCTGAAAGCGTTCAGCCCAATTCTCTGCTCTCTTGAGTTCTCCTGTTTCCTCATTGACCAAAACAATTCCATAAAACCTCAGCATGAGCTGATAAGCACGGATAAACCTTTGCATAACTTCCTTGGACTTCTTAAAGGCCTGAAAACAAGAGAGACCAATGAGTGCAAGGTGCAACTCCCTCACTACCTGCATCAATGTGAGTGGCACCTGAATTACAAACAAGGTTCCATTATATCTCTGAGCATTTCACTTGCTGGTGTAGCTACTAGCAAGCACAAGATAAATGTTTAACTATGCCTGAGGGAGCTCTGGCAACACTAGAGCCCTAAGAAAGCAATGTATTAGAAGTGTATTTTCCTCAAAGAAAATAAAGACAAAAGCTTTCAGTACCTGGATTTCTTGCCAGGTGAGTGGCCTGGCACGCCGGTTCATCCCATGCTCACGTAAAGGGAAGAGCCTGAATGGAAAGAAAGTTTCAGGCCAGATGAGCAAAGATGATATCCAACCCAGGATACTCGTTTTTGTTACAACTAGATGCCAAAAATTGGGATATCACAGGCATCTCTTGGAGATCTCACACCCTTATGGGCACAGAAGTAGTTTACTAGATGGCAAATAAATCCCTCATGAAAGCATTGCCTACACCAATGATAACAACATACTTTGTTTTTCTGGATCTTTCTCATTGCCCTAATAATTTCTTTGGAGCATGCTATAAGACCAGGAGTGACTGAGATCTATTGCCACAGCTGCACTACAAACCCATGTCTTCAGGATTTCCACTGCACTGTTTCCAGAAGAATATAACTCAATAAAAACAGACACAGGTTTCACTCAAGAGTAATTCTTGAGGTCTTTTGGGAAGCTGAATTCAGGAGTACAGGTATAACCTCTTAAAAGAAGCACAACTAAAGAAAAGCACTATATTCATGCAAGCAGGTTACCACTGTATGTAAGAATGGTTATCTTCCAGAACTTCATAGTTGTCCCACCAAGATTCAAGTAGAGTTTCAATATGCAAACCTGAAAAGAAAAGGGGGAAAAAAAAGTCAGGCAAGAAGAAATGACATCAAATTAAAGTTAGCCAGTCCCCCAAGGTGCTTCATTATCCAGAGCCAAGTGTTCACATACAGGCATCAGCTTCTCTAACTGAACAACCATGCTGGTAAGCTAGAAAAAAAGAGCTCAGTTTTCTACCATCAAACAGAAAATAAGGAACAAACAGCAGGAACAAGGACATTCTAAACAGGGAAATTCTTGGAGAATTTTTAATTTGGTTTGGGGTTGCTGTGTTGGTGGTTTTTTGTGTGTGTTTTGGAGGTTTTTTTAATCCTTGTCCCACATGACTCAAGCTACTCTTTCACCAGTTCAACCAGAGATGCATCAAACAGTCATCACTCAAGGTACTCACCATGAGGCAAGAAACCAATCTCATTTTTATAAAAGCTCAAGTTCCACATCTCTTCTTCCTCCTCATTTTCTGATTCTATCAAACCCTGGAGAGATGAGAAGAAGAAAATCACCAGGCAGCAATCTTTTACTAGGCACTACTCACTTCAACATTTCTCCTTGCTTTTCCCCCCCTCACATCTCCTAAAACATTTCAAGCTAAATCTTTGAAATGCGTTTTGGGAAGTCACAGCTTGTTTCTGCTACACCCACATCATCCCTTCCCCCTCACCCAAGTGAATCCTTTGAAGGTGGAAGAGCCACAAGAGCATGTGCATCATCACCTAGTCCATACCGGGTAGTGATGTCTGTATCTCTGCAAGTCTTTTGCTGCATTCCAGTTGCGCCTGGCTGAGAACTAGAGAAAAGAGAAAGGTCAGAGAACCAGAATCAAGTTGTCTTCTGGAAAAAACAGAAAATTCACTAAATTCAGCATCTCTCACACATGTTCCTCTCCCTATTGCTCTCCTGTGCCCTCTACTCAGCATTCCCAGCACCATCAAAATCAGCCTGTTTGGTACTGCAGTTTTTTTCCCCCCTCTGCATTCCTGAAGACAACTTTGAGGTAAGAGAAGTTCACATCATCTCCTTTAAGCAAAACATTGCTTTTTCTTTCTAGTCTTATTAAGGAATGTCTTCATATTTTGTGCATATCTTTTATCCCAGTTGGGTTTTCCTACAGAAATGGTCAGAATTATCTGGAAATCCCAGATAGTAAAGTGTCATTTTTCTTCCTCCACTCAAAGGTTTTAGAAGAAGACAAATTAAGCCCTGCCTCTGTGTCTGAGTCACTATATAGCCTAGTCAAGACAGAGAATAGCCTGAATTTAAGATGCAAAAATGGCTCTTAAATTCAAGAGTCTCACTCCCTGCAAACATTATTGAAATAAGCTTACTTCATCTTTGCTTTATGCTTGAGAGCAGCCTTGCTGATTGAGCACCATGCTGCTCTAGACAGTGGACAATAACAGAGCCATATGGTCACATTAGGTATTTAGCTTCTGTTCCAATCATCATCATTATAGCTCATCTCTCCAACTCTGGGTCAAGCCTACCTGAGGATCCCTCTGAGACAGCAATGAGAAACGTGGTCTTTGCTCCTACAAATAAAAGGCATTTAATTGAAACATTCTGAAACCAAAACTTCCCTCATAGAACACCATATACCCAAAATGAGAATACCCACAGCAGTGACTCACACCATCCTTATTAGTTGCCAAGTGACAGATTTACCTAGCTACAGCTGAATTCACTTGATTTTAGTCATCATTCCAATTTGCTAGAGAGAAAAAAAACCCTGTGGTGCCACATCCACTTGACAATTAGGTAACAGGTTCTCCTCTCTACATGCATGTGCTAGATTCATTCCAAATGTAGCATTTAGCCACAAATCACAAAAGTACAGCTTCATTTCTTCTCTGAACTTCATGGAAATAAAAGCACTTTTATATATGTATATATTTATTGCAATGGATTATTTCTATCATAAGAGATTTTGTTACACCTCAGAAGCAACACTGCCAGGTTTAATCTTGCTGGGTGCTGAACTATCCTGGCCCAAGCCATGAAAACACTTCAAAGTGTTCATCAAGGCAGAACCATCAGCATAAACAAGGCTGCTCAGGAATAAAAGGACCTTCCCAGTGCAAAGCACAGTGCAGTTAGAGTGTTCAGTGGCAGCTCACAAGGAGACCAAGGTCTTTGTGAAATAGGGATAAGATGTGCAGACTCTGGCAAGCAAGCATTTTAGGCAACTTAGAAGAAAAAAAGCAGCAAATGTTCTCCCAAGTCATTGTTTTTTAGCTTCATTTGATACTTCTTAACCTCATTTGCACAGAGAAAAAACAAAACCAAACCTCACTTTCTGCAGAACATCAATCACTGATTCATTAATTATCAAGGCAGGACTTTGATTAGATTTTCTAACACCTTGTGGTAATGAAGTCATCCATTCAGCTGCCCTGTTGCCTTCAAATTTATGAAGCATGCACAGCATTTGGGAGATCAAACCTTTATCCACAGAGGGAGGGCAGCAAGGCAGAATCCTTAAATGACATTTTACAGATCCACTTACACACTCCAATTCCTCCATACTTTGGTGACAGAAGTTAAACAAACCTCAAGTTGTTTGTTAAATGTAATAACTGACCTAAAACATACACATTGCAACACACTTCCATTCTCTACATAACAAAGAAGAAAAGAGGTGGCAAAAAACTGCCCACAGCCACGTGGCCCATATGGGATTAGAAATTCAAGCACTGGTGTCCCAGCCCCAGAATTTACCCAGCTTGCAGAAAAGCAGTAAGTGGCTGCAAAGCTCAGCCAGAACAGATCAATGTTACTCTTTAGTTCAAGATGTAAGCAGAGACTGAGCTTAGCACTTTGAAATTCATGGATGCTTTTGACTATAACTTTTCAACTCCAAGGATGAAATGCTGACACATATGGAATTAATGACAATTTTGTTCCCAGTTACAGAAGAATCAATTTCCAGATATTCCTTACACTTCAGGTTCTAAATAAGATCCTTTAACACAGTCAGGTGGGAGAGGCTAAGAGCAGACTGGCTCCAGGTTTGAGAAAGAACTGGCTTGCTGAAGAGTAAGTGTACATATAGAGACAGATGCAATGCCAAGGTGGAAAGGTGCTGCAAGGCTTGTCTAGGAAGGAACTCCATCTAGGAGAAAGGCATTCTGAAGCACAGCACTGGAGAGAACAAGATGCAAAGAAGCAAAACTCAGCCTTCCCTCCAAGCAGGTGCTCTTGGGTCACTATAAACTGTTAGTGAAACCACACAGAAATATAACCTTCCCTTTCTTTCCAGGTTAGACAGACAAAAGTAAATTGGAAGATTGGAACTTGCACACCTAGATCAAACCTCCTTATCTCTCACAACACTGACAGCTAAATTAAGTGGGTTTTCTCCTTCCAAACCTGCAACACATCAGTCAGAACTTGCATTGCTATGCCAAGCACAGAACAAAGCCAGGAGAGGGTGACATGAATAATATTTGGCTGAAAACTGGAAGTCAGCTGCAAAGGAAAGGGATGAAAGAAGGTGAGGACTGGGAACAAGACATAGGAATGAGGAAGATTATAGAGTTGCTGAAAGAACCTTTTGTTGATGGAGAATTAGGAGAAGGCAGAACTGCAGGCCTTGTTACTCATGGCTCTGAGCAGCAGAACATGAACCCCATGCAACAAGAAATAACCTTTGTAAAATGAGCACAAACCCCCAAGATTTTCAGCACTGCCTCTTAGAAGCATCAAAATGCAAACCAGCTGCAAAGCCACAGCTGCAGCAACTTCAAACAGCAAATATGGAGTATTTGCAAAGATGTGAATGAAATGCAAAGATAAAAGGAGAATTTGTGGGTTGATTTTTTGAAAGTGTGTAGTGAAAACAATAATAAACTCTTAACCTCAGTACTGAGCAAAAACTTCAGCAGCTTCAGACATAAAGTATACCATCTAGGCTGAGAGGAGAAGACGAAGAATGAGTGTGACATAAACAGAAGTAGGAACTAGTTTGGGAAACTGAATCTTGCCTTGGGCTGTATGTGAAGGCATAAATGGATAACAGAAGAGGTACTGATTCTGTTTGTATTCATTGTCAATGCCCTTAAAAAGTGTTCAGGCACTGTCAGACTGAGGTGACTACACATCCATCACTGAAGGATGAATTCCTCTTTAAAGATGTAGGACAATATTCCAGGGGCTACAAGTCTCAGGGAGAACATCCTCCTCTGTAAGGCAAAGTTTGAAAAGCCAAATTCCTGCAGTGAAAATATGAATGATCTTTGCTTTTACATTTGTCACAATCCAGAAGTCTCTCTAAGGAAAAACAAAAAGTCTGAAGAACAAACACATTCAAAACTGAATGTTCTGCAGGCATTTAAATTTGTGACCAAAACAAAAACTCCAACCATGCCAAAAAGAAAACTGACAATGCAAAACACTTCAAAGCAAATCCCTACCTCTTCCTTCTGCTTAAAATACCTGTGACCTTTCCCAGATCTACATGCACTACAATCTCTGCAGATGAAGATGCAGAGACATGCATTGGCATGCCTATCTGTTGCATTTCAACCTGGATTTTGTCTGCCAAGTAAAAACAAGGTATTTTTGTAGAAAGCCATGAGTGTTTGGAATAATCTGTTGCACAGAATTTATGGTATTATTTTTAAAAGGGAGGTTATTTTACTATCTTAATGCTTACTAAAAAATTGAAAGTTTAATATTAAACTCCTTTAAAAGTGCATTAATTAGGAAGTCTTCTCTGCCTGTTTATAGTCTAACAATGTGGATGAGTCGCTGAAATGAAACTGAAGGACTAGTTTCCTTTCCTCAAAAGGGGAGGAGTTAAAGGACTTCAGTGTGCTTTGGCTGACCCAGGAAATACTGGAAAACAGACATACAATCTGGCACTTGCCAAAGCAATGCTACAAAAGAAATGACTGACACTCCATGTCAAACTCAACATCATTGCTGCTGAAGACAGGAACCTCAGACAAGACTAGCAAGTCCCTTTTATTTCAAAGCAATGTGGTTTTAAAGCACTGTTCCTATTTTGCAGCACTGCTTTGCTCATTTTAACTGCACACATACCTGCTGCTGGTTTTAAAACACCAGTGGGTACTTTTTTTTGTTTGTTTTTCAGAGTTGCTCTAAACATGCTCCCTAGGAAAAAAAAATACAAACATGTCTAAAAGGAATATAAAGCTACGCATCTCATTTTTGAAGGTGAGATGATGTTACCTGATGGCACAAAAGAGCACAAGAAAGCCCACCATATAGAGATGAGGATATACTGACAAAAAACTTGAAAGCAAGGAGCTGCTGAAGAACATCACTATCATAACATCAAATCCAGTGGCCATCAGAATGCAGTGAACAGGCAGGTGCCACACATAAGACAGAACTTGTCATTATGGGGTAAAGTATCCAGATCACATGGAATGGGGGGGAGGGAATAAAACTCAGCTTATGGCAGTCATAAGGGGTCATGGGGTTCCAGCACACCAGAGCTCATTTCTGAAGGGGCCTCAGGGGTCTTCTCCTCGAGGATTTGCCTCCTCAAGGTGATGACAAAATTAAACGCTTGTGATCACTGCCAGGACGAAAAAAAACCCCAAACCCTCAGACTTCTTGCAAGTATTTGAAGCTGCTCCAGCTCCTGACAGTCCATCAGGATACTGGAGAGAAGGGGCCTGAAGGCAGTGACAGCACAGCAAATGGGTGGCCTGGGAAGACCCACGCGTGCACAGCAGTCCCACAGGCCAAAGTAACCGAGACAGTCCCGAGGACTGCGCTAATCCTCGCTGCACCTCTCCAGCTCCTGGAGCCCTCACCTGCTGCCTCTGCAGATGCGGGAGAACCGCAGCGAGCACCGTGGGGCAGGAGCCCCCTGACGGGCCCGAGCAGCTCGGGGCGGGCAAGGAAAGGAGCTCCATCATCTTGTCCTGCCTCAGAGGCCCTGCTTCATGCCCCGCTCCCTCCTCGGGAGACCTCCCTACCCTTCCGGCACCCACCTGGGCCTGCTGGGAGCCCCGCGCCCAGCTCGACACCGGCTGCTCCCCCGCATCCTCCGGCTCGTCCTCGGCTGCCGCCTCCGCTCCCTCCGGCTCACCGCCTTCGCCATCCTCCTCTTCGTTCTCCTCCTCCTCCCAGGTGGAATCGTACCGCCAGAAGTAAGCCTCGTCCTCCGGCTCGTCCTCTTCCACCCTGAAGCCAAACCAGGCCGCCATGGGAGCGCGGCAGCGGGAGGGGAAGGGGAAAGGGAAAGCGAAAGGGGCGGCGAGGCCGCCCGCCCGCCCAGCACAAAGCCGAGCACGTGGGGGAGGGGGGGAACAGGAGGACGGCAAGCACGGCTAAGTTCCGCCCACTCTCTGCAGCGCCGCGTTACATTGGCCAGGAGTCCGGCTCGCTGCGCCCCATTGGCTGGCGTCCAGCTGGCGCGGCCCCTGCGCCCGCCCGCTCCATTCCTCCTCTGGCAGCCCAGCCACGCTAAAAACGTTAAAAGACACGTAAAAACCAGCATGTTTAACTTCTTCACCCCTAAAAAAAAAATCCTCCTTCCATAGGATGAGGTAATATTTCTGTAGCAGCAAAATATAAGAACAGTCTTCCCCAGAAGCCAAGGACTTGGTGAAAGGAAAAGGAGGAAAAAATTGCTGCTCCATTCAGATTAAAATATTGATATTTTTCAGGTATCTTCACAACCAACAAATCCCTAAAAAATATATATGTGTTGCCACGAAATGCCAAGTGGACCCCACCCTCCTTCAAAGATGGTGCTGAGAGCTTGCACCAGTACATGTTAATTCTGATGCATTTCTACTTTAAGCTAGAAAGAACATTTCACTAGTGTGGCAAAAAAAAAATTAACTAGAATTCCCTGGATGGAAAGGACTTACCAAGACTTCAAGGTTACTAAATCTGCACTTTGACGGCCAAGATCTATGTAAATCACAATGTAACCAGCACTTTGATTCTTAAAGAAACAGCAAAACTTCCAGGCATGACTCTTTCAGCACTCACTTCAATGACAGATGTATGAATGACATATTACTTCTAAGAACTTGATCACACCACATCAACTGAGTGTTTGGCTTAGCCATCAAAATTAAACCCAGGATCTTCCTCACATAAGGTTATAAAGTTTGATTTATAAAACTCAAACCCAGAAAACCTCTGAGACACCTGCAGCATCACTCCCACAAAGATATGCTCCACAGAGCTCTCTAGCTGGTATAGGTCTCTCAGGACATTTTTTGTAAGGCTTATTGTAGCATAGCATTAAGTTCATGGCATTTTGTTCCTTCTGTTTGGGAATTTGGTTATGCCCAGTTATTTCTTACCCTACACCAGTGAGTTTGAATCATGCCATCACAGCAGAGTTGTGACCCCCTAGAGCTTCCCAGTGCATGAGAGGGTAAAGAGATGAGATGCCAAAAGGCTACTATAGTAACTTCCACCTTCTCAACCCAGAACTTCACCATTGCATAGTTAGAACAGAGGAAAACCCTCTAGTTTGGAAGCTTACAACAACTCATCCACTGACTTGCAGCAGGTCAGGATTTCTTATCAAGTATCTTACAGAAATAACAAGGTAATACTGTATAAGATCCAGGCAAAGATAATTAAAACAAACACACACAGGTAGAGGTGCTTTTGACCAATTTCACTAAGGGCACAAGATACCTAAAGAACTTTCAAGATAAGCTGGGCCAAGTGTTAATCAAGTCACACAACAATAACCATTTAACAATATAAAAAAACAAGTCAAATTTATTCTTGGTAAAAAACAAGTGAAGAAAAGGCAGACAAGAACTTGGCTACGTACCTAGAACAACAGCAAAAACTAGGAGATTCCTAGTTCCTCACCTTGAAGGCAATACTCATAAGAAGTAATTCTTCTTTTTAACTTAGGAGTTAACATGGTGAAACAAATTCAGTAACATTTCAGCTACTTCATTCACCTTTTAACATATCTGTTGGCTGTGGTCAATCTTTTCACAACACAAGAAATAACTTTATCATGTAAAACATAAGCATTACAATGTCAGTAAGATTTGGAAGTGGCAGAACAATATGAACACTTGGCAAGATCAATTCCATTAACTCCTACTAAAACTGCTCTAAAAAAGTAATAAATAATGAAGTACAAACCCCACTGTTATCTACTACTATATTACAAATGGATGAAGCAACATCTTCAGGTTCAAGCACAGCTCAGCTGATCCCTTACAAGTGACATCACTGGATATTTTGTTTTAATTTTTCTGCCTAGGGCTATTATCATCTTCACTTCCTGGTGTATATATCTGTATATATACACAAACAAATATGATACATACACCTTTGGGTATATAAACTTCTGAAGACTGAAAAATGTTATGTTACTAATGGTGAAAGAAGTAATGGTTCCTCCAGCAAACACAGTGAAAGAACCCAGTACTTATCTGTGTTTAAAAGAACTTGAGTTTTACTGAACCAACAAATTCAAACATTTGATACAAATGCTCTTTGCAGTAAAATGGCCAAACAACATCACCCGCAGAGGGTCTGTAATATTCAGACAGCAACAATGCAGAAAACAACCCCAAAGGTACAGATATAACCTCTGCTTTTCATGAACTGAGACTCTGTGTTTCACTGAGGACTTGTTCCATGAATAATGCTGACACGCTGGTTTGAAGCGCAACCACTGGAATTGTTACACAAGCATCAACTCTGCCAGCTCTCCCCCATCACTCACAGAAGGTGGCCAACCCCCAGAGAAGGTGGCCATGCCAGCTCTCCCCCATCACTCACAGAAGGTGGCCAACCCCCAGAGAAGGTGGCCATCCCCCAGCTGCTCCTCAGTGCTGACTAGAAAACACCTCAGGACAGAGTCTTGCACGTGTAACGCCAACGGGCAGATTCTTCAAATCCCTGGCTCAGGAATCTTTTCCTTTCTCAACAAGTTTAGGTAGAGACTATCCTGCTACTGGTTTTTAGTGTTCCCTCCTCACATTCCATAGTTTATTCCTTCCCTCTGTCAGAGCTTGCTCTATGTTCTGCGTCGTTTGGCAGCACTTGGACTGGAAGGGTTACTGTTGGCGTTTAAGACCTTCTCAGTGACTCTGTTGCGCTTCCTCTTATCAGATCCTTCTTTGGAGCCAGGATCTGATGAAGTTTTCTCTTTCTCTTTGCTGCTTGGCTTTTCAGTTGGTTTTCCTAAACTTCCAGAGGGTGCAAAAACTGAAATAGGATCAAAGTAATGATTCCAGATCAGAGTCATACACATAGGCAAACAAGAAGTGACATCAGATTTCTTTATAGTACATAAAGCTTGGCAAACCAATCAATTCTCAGCATATTTAACCACCATTTAAGTATTACTTAGACATTTAAAGGAAAAAAAATCTGTAAGAAAGGCACATCTTGCTTTTATTATTTGCTTTAAGGACAGGCACATTATTTTTGACAGGCTAAAAATGAAATTCATTAAATGGAATTCAACATATACTTAACAGGAACACTTACAGAACCAAGCTATGAAGTTTACCATCAGCAATGGTCATTACATTTGGGATTAGAGATAAGATTTTAAACCTGGACACCCAAGGTGGCACTTAATATAGTTTTAAAATACATTTTTTCATCTTTTTATTACACCCCATCTTAAAACACCACTTATTCTGTGACATCAATATCAGGAAATGCTACAGCTAACAGTTGGCTTGGGCTCTTAAGGTAAATAGCACAATCCCTACTGTTCACATTTAGCTTTGTAATAAACCTTCTATATAAAAGAAGCAAGATAATGCAAATAAAACAAAGTAACATCCCATTTCAGTATACAATCTTACAGTCTTTTTTGATTTATAGGCCCTATTTATTTTTTCCCTCTTTGAGTACAAAGATCCTAAACACAGAATATTTAGGCTCACTAAAACTGGACTCAATTTTCTTTCAGAGATTCTTAGATTACCTCTGACTGCCAGGGTTTTGCCAAGCACATATTAAACCCCAAAAACTCCTAAGTTATACAACTTTGTACATATGGATTAGGAGCAAAGGAGGAATCTTTCCAACTAGCAGCTGAGGGAACTGAGGTTGTTCAGTCTGGAGAAAAGGAGGCTCAGGGGAGACCTTCTCACTCTCTCCAACTCCCTGAAAGAAGGCTGGAGTGTGGTAAGTGTTGATCTCTTCTCCCAGTTAATAAGTGACAGGAAACAGCCTCAAATTGCACCAGGAGAGCTTTAAGATGGGTATTAGGAAAAATTTCTTCCCTGAAAGAGTGGTTAAGCATTGGCCCAGGCTGCCCAGGACAGTGGTGGAGTCACCATCCCTGGAAGTGTTCAAAAAGCATGTAGATGTGGTGCTTGGGAACATGGTTTAGTGGTGACAGTTGGAGTGGATGATCTTTGAGGTCTTTTCCAACCTCAGTGACTCTCTGATTCTATATTCACAAGTGCTTGCTCTGTACATTCTTAAACTACTCTAGTTCTTGGCACAAGCATATGCTAAAGCTGAATACAAACCACAACATACACCAGATTTGGGATTTACACTTTAAAAGTCATTTTGCAGAGTTACAGCTGGTTTTTAATCTCTTATTACACAGTAGAGAGTGACAAATTTACCTTCTTCTGGCCCTGCATGTGTATCCATCTCTTCTTTTATTTCCTCTTTGACTTCCTCTTCCATCATTACTTTTCCTAGAGAAAGAATTGTTAGGCAATGGTTAGATGGCTTCAAAGAACCTTAGGTATTTTTTTCTGGATTAGTAGCTTCAGCATTATGTGGAGAATGTAAACAAATCTTCAGTGCAGCACTCAGCAGTAAAGGTTCCTTAGCATTGTGTCCCAAGAAACACAGCTAACTGCCCAGGCATGTAACAAGCATAATGTAAAGCACTGAACAAGATGTTGTCCAGAAGTTCCACTCAAATCACTAACAGGAAGAAAGTGGAATGCTAAATAAGCAAAACATACTGCAATGGTTTAGCTCTGGTGTGATTTTATATTGACTTTTTAGTGTAAAGCTTAGTGTGCTTAGTAACTGAGAAGCATTCCATTGTAGTTTAAGATAGCCCAAGAACTCCTTGAGCAAATGGTTGAACTTCTAGCTCCTCCAGAACAAAAACCTCATGGAAAAGCTACCATCAGACATTAAAAATCAGTTATCCTTTTAAAAATAAGACATATGAGCCATATTAAAAATAGTAATAGCCTAAAATGAGATAGTTATAGCAGCATAAGGTACAAATCCCTGGCCAAAAAGCAAGTTTCTCCAACAGCTGTTCAGTAAGTATATTCCTGGGGTATAGTTTTAAACAGCTCAACTGCTATTTAACTGTCTTATATCATCATTTGTACAGAGAATTCTCTCACAGAAATATTATTACATACAAATTACATGCAGAAAATGTTATTTTTGTCCGTTCCCTAACTCCTACTCTTTAAAGAAATGATCTTGCTGCAAAATGAACCACACTGAAGTGTGCACATCATCTCTTTTAGCAAGAATTATGGGCTGATGTAATATTAACCCAGCTCACCAAAGTGCAAAACACCCACAATAAACTACTAACCACCTCATAAAGAACTACATTTTGCCTTTCACTCTGCCAACCAGCATCAGTGAAGCAGATGGATCTTTTGCATATACCCAGGAGGAGAAGACGAATCTAAATGGTACAAATGGAACCTGTTTGTCCTACATTAGCATCCCATCTACATTGTATTTAAGATGAGAAACACTGTGTGGAATCTGACCAAAGATCTCCCTACAGTGCTCAAACACACAGGCTGATAGGATATGAACAGCACAAGCAATGTGATCCTTCTTCCCTGACAGTTTTCTTCAGTCAGCTGATTAAAATTTAATCAGATCAACTACTATCTGTTGAACAATTCCTCTTCCTGATACACTTCACACACCAGTCTGAAATAATGGCCTTAGGCTGGCCCCTTATGCTCATTTTTTAGGGGGAGTTTTGTTAAGCTATCCATGCTGACAGGAAATTAGAGCAACCAAGAACAAGACACTGCTGTTCCATCTTACCTTCTCTCACTTCTTGAATCATTTCATCAGGAAGAGCAAAATTCTTCTCTATATTAGGGAATGGAAGAATTTCAGATTCATGCTTAGAAAGAAGAGAAAGATCTCCATGAATGACTATGGAAAAAAATGTCATTTGGATTTACAAATGCAATCTCAAGTTCTGTTTTACATGCAGTTAGTAGCTAAGTAAGTCTCAACAAGACCTGAGAGAATCAGGAGGCTCACGATACCAAACTGATTACTAAGGTTGAGATAGCTGAGATATCTCATGACCACTTGAGGTCATTTCTAGAACCCAACTGTGGGAAATTGGAATATAAACACACTCCAAGCTCCTTGTGGACACTTAACTACCTGTGTAAGTACCTGCTGGATTAGAATTTAGGCAACTTTAATAAGGCAAAAGAGACTACAGCATGGAAAAAAATCAAAAACAAACCTCCCAAATCACTGCAGGTTTTATTGTCTCCCATTTAAAGTACTTTTACACAGGGAAAAACCCATCAACTCACTGGAAAGCCAGGGAATTCTTAGTGACATGAAAGGTATGACAAGCCCAGTGATTTTGGCCTATCAGAACTCCTGAACTTTCAGAAAGAAGCACGTGGCTGCATCAACTCTTTATACTCACAAGAGCTTGCATATCATACATGGTGCTCAGATGGTCCCAAATCACTTTGGATGAAATCTGGCGTCCAATATTCTGACTGAATTTATCTCGGATACATATCATGTGGAAATGGCGATTCACACCTGGGCGAAGAACTCGGTGCAGTTAACACTACTAACAGTTTTACATATGCCACACAATCAAACAAAACCATCCCCAAAACTATCTATCCTTATGGTACATAGGAGAAACCTATGGTGATCTGGGTAGCCCTGCCTGGTGTATTTCACTTCCCATTGCAGATGCAATCCTAGAGAGGGACTGAAGGGTGCCCCGCTGGCTGATGCTAACGTATGGCCACAGCCAGAGCTTTTAGACAGGCTGCGTGAAGAAAAAAAACAAGGAAAGTAAAATGCAGCACGTCAGGAAAGGGGACGGCTATGGGGGGCAGGCGAGGAGGGCTGTCTTTATGCCCCGGAGGGACGGCAGACGAGACCCGAGAGCCACACCGGCTTCTTCCCCAGAGGCCCCGCCGCGCTCAAGAGAATCCCCGGGGCCTTCGGCTGGTGCGGACTCGGGACGCCGCTAGGGGCAGCACCGCAAAGCGGCCAGGCCGCCAACCCCACACAACCCCAGGCGCCTGGTTCTCCTCCCCGGCCAGCGCCGCAACTCGAGGCCGCTGCTCTCACCTACGGGCTTGTGGCCCAGCATGGCGTGGAAGAGGCAAACCTCCACTTCGGGACTCCATACCACCACAGCCTCCTCCGCCGGCACGCCGGCCTCCGGAGCGGCGGCCGCTGCCGCC
>VWZO01004360.1:58123-71052 GCA_013396975.1 Bucco capensis
TTAAACTGTTGGACTGATTTAAGTTCTGAATCGCCAATGATGATACGAGGATGATGAAAAACTTCCTGAGGTGTGGGTCATCTCTGACTAGAGATGCTACAGCATGGTCAAAAGAACTAGGGAGGATAAAAATCCTCCTGCTTCCTAGTCTTCTTTCACTGACTAGTTTTCAGATTTGCCAAGGTGTCTTGGTCTGCCTGGAGGCAAAGCTGACCCTTCATGCACACAGAGTCAGACCATGTATTAGCTACTAATGTCATCCTGGTCAAGGGATAATTTGTTCCCTCAGATGCCTCAAATCAGGTATCTCTGCCTTCTCTAATTTAGGGGCTGTATATATGTGAAGGAAAATTTGGTGTCTTTAGTGTATATTTGCTGAACTTGCTCAACCTCAGAACTACCTCCAAATACTTCAGAACACAGCTGTCTTTGCTGCTCTGAGATAGCAAAACCTACACTAACATAGAAAATTCTTCTTGCAGCAACTTCAGAACACTGAATGAAGCCCAAGGTTCACTAGCAGTCCTGAGGTAGGAATTATTCAATCACATTATATTCCTGACTTTCAAAAACTTGGGGTTTTTTTATTCCCTGTTAGAAGCAGGTGAAAGTTCATTTGGAAGCCATACACATCTTGCTGTATAATAGAGTACAATGTGCTTAAAGAAAATAGTAAGAATAAGGAAAAAAAAATCTATTTTGCCTGAACAGTAGGAAATGTGGGGCTCAGGTGAACTCTAATGAGCTCTATTAACATTGCACACCAGAATCCTGACTGGCTCATGCAATGATAATAAATATTTACAGGGCTAATAGGATGGCTTTATTCCCTGTGTTGTATTTCCTCTCCCTGGCAGCTATTACCTGAAGTACTCTCTACTTTTGGTGATGTTAAACATATTCACCATGATTTTTCATTTAAATGACTATGTCTCCACTAGAAAATACTTACAATTGTGGTTAAGTTTAGAAGAGAACTTGCATTTACCAATGCTTTATTTGGTGATTTTAACAGCAGAAGAACCACCTGACCTTGGTTGGAGGACAAAATCATCCAGCTCTGTTGAATGCAAAGGCCTTCCAACTACTTTTATCAGCTAATTTCTCAGAAATTCCCTTTTATGCTGTTATTTTCACCCTATCTCTGATTCTACTGTCCTCCTTTTTATTTCTTAGCCTGAAACCCAAATGCTTAATAACTGAAGTGGCGAAAGAACTAAAAAAAGACATGGTAAAAAAATAATGTTTGTGGCAAATGTAAAATGCTGGGTCACTCACTGCCTTTGTTAAATGATCCCCTTTAAGTTAAGCTCATAATTGCTCACTTTTGACTGTGGTTATCTATTTATTTATATATTTTATGGGAAGGATTTTCATCAGAAACACAGATGGAGAGTTAGCCCTGGGTCTAGCATGACTACTGTGGTGAGTCCTGGGCTCAGTTTGGGGCCTCTCAGTCCAAGAAGGACACAGAAGAGGTTAGTCCAGAGAGGTTAGTGAGGGGTCTAGAGCATAAGCCTTATGAGGAGCAGCTGAGGGAACTGGGGTTGGTTAGTCTGAAGAAGAAGAGCCTCAGGGGAGACCTTCTTACTCTCTACAACTACCTGAGAGGAGGTTGGGGTGAGCTTGGGGTAGGTCTCTTCTCCAGGGTTAACAGTGAGAGGATGAGAGGAAATGGCCTCAAGTTGCAGCAGGGGAGGTTTAGATTAGATATAAGGAGAAATTTCTTTACTGAAAGGGTTGTTAGATCTTGGCCCAGGCTGCCCAGGGAGGTGCTGAAGTCTCCATCCCTGGAGGAGTTGAAGAACTACTGAGCTGCTCTCCTTAGGGCCATGGTTTAGTAGTATGGGAGTGCTAGGGATGCTTGGACTTGATGAGCTTAAAGGTCTCTTCCAACCTTAATGGTTCTGTGATTAATTCTGTGATTCTGTCCTCTCACAGCTGCCAAACTTTCATCCTCAGAGGTGATTTTGCTGGTGTTCTCATCTCAGAAGCTCTTAAGAGGCAGTATTAATATCTAGGCAATGTCCTGATATAAAACCTTCTTCTGTCACCAAATGCTACATTTTAATTGCCACTTCAGAATAACATTTGCTATTTATATTGCCCAAAATGACCAATCACTGAAGATAATGTAATTTTCAAACTTTATGACCCCTTATAATGAGAGGGCAGCTGAGGGGGAAAAGCTTTTCATTATGACTATTAACCAACATTGTGAGTCTGAATTCTTTCCTTCATTTACTGTTCAGTTGAGTCTTCTGCCAAGAGATCCTATACTAAAATTGTTTTTCTCTTTAGATGCTCAATGAAAGGTTATAATTAAGATAAGTGGGATCAAGCAGCAGATCTCAAGCTGATGCCTTTTGATGGAAGCAGCTCTCTTTTTGCTGTTTCAGTGTCAACAACTGGAAGCCTGAATGTTCTTCAGAATCATCATTAGGCTTTTTGTGCATTTGCATTCAGCTTCAGAATGAAAACTCTTTTAAGTCTCAGGCCTTGACCCAGTGGCTACACAAGCTTCAGAGCTCACATAACACACGAATTCAGGTCATCTTAGGGAATGGGAGCAACCAAAGATTCATGCAGGCCAATTACTTGGCTTCTTGGAGCACTCTGACTGTTCCTTCCTTTCAAAATTCAGTGTAACTTTACAAGTAATTACACCTAGCTCTGATTTTTGAATGCAAAAATGGTTTTCTCTGCAGAACAAGCAAGCAGTGAAGTGCAGCCCTGCTGATGATACTGGGTGGGTGGAGATCTGCATGACAGCCCCTGAAATTCGGAGCAATTTCAGCTTCTCACAGCATTGCATCCTTTCCTTCTGTGACACTCTTGCTCTCTTGGCTGAGGACATGGCACTACTAACATCAATTAGCTTTGAATCTCTTGGTACCTGTCCCTTCTGTGATACAGGCTGCCCAGGGAGGTGGTGGGATCTCCATCCCTGGAGGGGTCAGTGTTGGGGGGATGCTTGGGCTGGATGACTTCACAGCTCTTCTCCAAGCATAGTGCTTAGGAAGGGGAACAGGGCAAAATGTTTCATTGTTTTAAGTGTCTGGAGTCTGAAGCTTAGCTCAGCCCTGGCACCTGAGCTCTGGTAGCAACAACAATCATCAAATCCAAACCTACTTTATTATTCCTTTAATTGGGAAGAGAAGTACTGCTCTTCAGCCTTAATGGGCAGTTAACACCACTTGTTTTTCTGGTGTAGTCTGAGAGTGCTGATGGTTATCTGCATTTTACACTGCTACCAGGGCTGGCCCAGAAGTGCTGCTGCTGCTCTGTGACATTAGACAGCTACCAGGCCAATTCCAGAAGGAGCCACATCCTATTCCCTTGAGATTTAGTGCAACTGCTTAAGACTTTCCATAGCTGGTTGTGAGCTGCTGGGCAGGCTCTTCAGAAGGAAGATAGATGTCTGTAGCTTGGGTGATTCCATTGCCAGCTAGAAGGCATTAGGGATTTTTGCTAGAAACATCACCAATAACAAGGGACATTCCTTGCTAAGTGGCAAGGCAAAAGGAGAGAGGGAATTTGAGCTCTAAAGCCTCCCACTTGAGCCCAAAGAGATGGACCTCTCCTATAACCCATGGATGACTTGGATGCTTCCTTTCCAAAAGTCCTGCTGGCTCTGCTCCTAGCAACAAGACTGGTGAAGGGGCTGGAGGGGAAGCCATATGAGGAAAGGCTGAGGGAACTGGGACTATTCAGCCTGAAGAAGAGGAGACTCAGGGGTGACCTTATTGCTCTCTACAACTACCTGAAGGGAAGTTGTAGTCAGGTAGGGGTTGGGCTCTTCTCCATGGCAGCTAGTGACAGGACAAGAGGCCATGGCTTGAAGCTGCAGCAGGGGAGGGTTAGACTGGACATTAGGAAGCACTTCCTGATGCAGAGGGTGATTGGGCTCTGGAATAGGCTGCCCAGGGAGGGGGTGGAGTCACCATCCCTGGAGGTGTTTAAGAAAAGATTGGATGTGGCACTGAGTGGCATGGTTTAGATGTTTTGGTGTATAGGGTCATAGGCTGCACTTGATGATCCTGGAGGTCTTTTCCAGTCTTGGTGATTCTGTGATTCTGTAATGATTCCTTTGGTAGCACTGAGCAGGAAGAACCCCAACAAATCTAGAGAGTGGGCAAGGGAATCTGGTCATCTCCTTTTTGTTTTCAGGCCCTGCAGGTAGAGGGAAAAGCAACATTCTGTAGATATTTTAAGTACACAGCTCCCTTGAGGCCAGATGGCTTGGAAATAAGCTGAGGGTTACCTGTTACCTGGCTGCTACTTCACTGAGCAAATCAGACAGAAAACATTAGATGGGAAGCCTTTCTAGTTTTCAGCAGAAAAGCAAAAGCCTGTAAACATGGCACTAGCCTCCATGAGAAGTTCTGTGGTTATAATCAATAATTTATCCTTCATGTCTGGATGTTTTGGAAAGCAACTGTTTAATTAAGGTATTAGAGGCAGAGATGGGTGAGTGTGGGGGGAGTAAAAATTCAGTGAGAACTTTAATTTCACAACAACAACAACAAATAATCCAAGCAAAAAAGGCTAGTGACTGTTCCTCTTCTGCTTCTGTAGTGGCTTTAATCATCTGTTTGCTCACAGAGCCACATGGGCACTTGAGTCACTGTGTGGAGCACCTGAGCAAGGATTTAATCACACTGCCCATGAATTGCCAAAGAAACTTAACTGGAAAATGCTGCTAAGTGCAAGAAGTTTTGGAAATGTAACACAGAAGCTCACTAAGTGTCCAATTTTTGTTAAGCTCTGAAGGACTCTAATGTAATCTGACAAATTGAACCTGTAATGAAGTTGCTGTGCTGCATTTCAAGGCCTTTGGCAATGAAGGAAGAGACAATCTGTTGTTTCATTAAATTACTGAGGTAAGATAGGTCTGCAAAACCGAATTCAAGAGACAAAAAAGCTCTAGTCAAATCCTAGAATCCTAGACTGGTTTGGGTTGGAAGGGAGCTCTGGAGCTCATCTAGTCCATCCCCCCTGCACTGGGCAGGGACATCCCCAACTAGAGCAGCTTGCCCAGAGCCCTGGCAAGCCTCACCTGCAATGCCTCCAGGGATGGCAACTCAACCACCTCCCTGGGCAACCTGGGCCAGTGTTCCACCACCCTCGTGGGGAGCAACTTCTTTCTAATGTCCACTTTAAATCTACTCCTCTCCAATTTAAACCCATTGCCCCTTGTCCTTTCCCTCCAGGCCTTTGCAAACAGGCCCTCTGCAGCCTGCTTGGAAGTTCCCTTTAGGTCCTGGAAGGTCACTAGTAGTTCCCCTGAAGCCTTCTCTTCTCCAGGCTGAACAATCCCAGCTCCCTCAGCCTGTCAGCTCTGGCAGTCTCCTAACAATTGGGTATTAGGATCCATGTGGGAATCTCTAGCTCTGCTTCTCCATGACCAATGTGGTGACTCACCACTTCTGCCTCTGACACACAGGAGATGGAGCTGCCTGAGTGGGTTTAACACTAGATCTCCTAAAGCTTTCCTTAGTCCTGGTTCCTTCTAACTATACTGAAGCACCTTATAAACAGTGGTTCTGGGATTCTGCTCTGGATTACCAGCATCTTTTTATCCCATCTGTGTATTACAATCCTGGAAGTATCCTTATTCTGTCTGCTAGGAATGAGATTTATCCTGCCCTGAGTTCCAGCAAGTAAAATCAGCTTCAGGAAACAACTTTTCTATTCCATAAATCCCTTTTTAATCAAGCAATATGAAAGGAAGAAAAAAATAAGAGCATCTGAAATGCAAAATAAATCTCCATGAAAGCTGAGGTTTTACCCCAGTGTGCAAGAGAAATACAAAGAATTGACTGAAGTTTTGATTCCCTGACAGTTTTCCTGTGGGAAGTGTTCAGATGCTGTGCTGATGAGGGGTGAGATGAGATAGTTGCATGATATCAGAGGGCTTAAAGAGAAGGCTAGGCACAGCCAGTGCAAAGATGCATGACTCCTGAGGAAATGTAGAGTTAACACTTGATCTATATAATGCTGCAGAAGGATCTTGTGTAAAATCCAGTCACCAGGAGCTGAGACTCTCAGCAAAACCCTTTCTCTCTTCACATCTTGGAGCAGATCAGGAGCTTAGATACTTGAAGCACCCACACAGTTAATTTTTGCAAGGATGGTCACTTAGGAGGAAGGGAATCAGATAATTGCTTTATTTCCACTTGCTATTCAGCTGCACTTGTTCATCAGGACAGACAGATTCAAATGTCTGTGTTTCTGGGCAGGCAATAAGCCTCTGTCTTTTCTGGTGCTTGGGAGAGCTGCTAAATGTCTTTTTAAGTAGGAAGTGGTGTGAGACAAGAACTGAGATGTATCTGAGTGAGGAGAAGTTGATGCCAAAGATCTGGAGATGCCATTCAACAGAAAATTCAGGAACGCTGATTGTTTTTTGTTAAACATGTGAAATAACTCCTAGAAAAGCTGTCTCACAGCCATGGAAAACACCAACATTTATGTTTATATTAGACAGGACAGAAAACCACCTGGAAGGAGAGGAAAATGAAGGTAATCAGGTAGATGATACCTTCCCACATCTATCTTGCAGTGCTCAAGGGTTTTTGTTCTATTTTCTCCCAAAGCATCTGATGTTGTCACTGTCAGAAGAGGTGAGTGGATGGGGATGATCCAACCTGGGAGAGAACCAACCACAAAGTCAGTGCTGAGGTGGCAGGGAAAGGGCTGTGTCTTGAAGATGTACACACACTTGGCAGGATTTCCTGTATCCAGAAGGCCAGACCAGGATGGGTACCACACACAGGCAGGATTTGCTGCATCCAGAAGGCCAGACCAGGATGGGTACCACACACAGGCAGGATTTGCTGCATCCAGAAGGCCAGACCAGGATGGGTACCACACACAGGCAGGATTTCCTGTATCCAGAAGGCCAGACCAGGATGGGCACCACACACAACCAAGGAAGCTGCAGCTGATGTGTGGCTTACAGCTTACAGCTGCATCCTCTATGACACTGTCAGCTCCAGCATTTGAGGCTTTAGACTGTGTCCCTCTACCTCCCCCTCCTCTGCAGAAGACAGAAAAGATGATGCTTCTGCATTTCTTGCTCACTGTGCCAAGATCCTGGTGTGCTAAACCCACTCAATAGCTCAGAGCAGAGCTGGCTGCTTCCCATCCTTCCAATGTGCTGACAGCTGACTTCTGAAAGTTTTAACTGTAGGGAGGAAGCAATTTGTCTGCAAGCTTTGATTATTATTTGCATTATTCTACCTCAAAGGGGGGATTCAGAATAAAAAGTGGTTTAGATTTAGCAGCTCAGGAGGAAACAGGTATTTTCTGTGAAGTTACAGAAGCAGATATGGCTTTTGTGGGCTTGATGCCTTTGCTTAACTGACCTTGTTTGTCTTGTCACAGAATCTCACAGAATCATTAAGGTTGGAAGAGACCTCTAAGGTCATCAAGTCCAACCATCTACCTATCACCACAATGCCACTAAACCATGTGCCTAAAACCATTGTCCTCCCCAGCCTGGGGTGAACCATGGCCTGGTAAGAGATGTAGCTAAGCTCTTTGCTGTCTTATTTTTCAGGCCTGAAGCTCCTATTGATTACAGAACATTTGAAGATCAGGTCTCCAAGACCTGATTTGGTGCTTTGGGATGTGCAGAAGGAGGTTGCTATTCCAGAGCACTTCCCACAGCAGCTGCTGCAGGCTGGAGTACAGATAGATGGATTTTTTTGGGGTGCTTGGAGCCACCTTTTCCTCCTGCTCTCCCACCCACCTTCCTACACAGTTGTCAAATGGTTAGTTTGTACAGAGAAGCCTTTGTTCCTGCACTTCAATTTGTCACAATAGTTGTGTCAGGAGGAGATTGTTTGCTCTTGTGTAGTTGTGGTTGGGTTTTTTTAACCAGGTTTATTTCAAGTGTCATGTTCAGGCTGACTCTGTGCCCAGGGAATGAAGGATCTTCAGATGCCTGGCAGCCCTTCTGAGGTGGGAGCAGCCCCTTGGAGTGAGTGTTTTGCTCCTAAATCACAGTATGAGCCATCTGCCTACCAGATACTAATTTATGGGTTGGAAAGTTTGGTTCAGAACGAGCTCATGCCCCTGTCTGTCTGTAACTAGACCTAACTTTGGCTTTTAGTCTTGGTGCTTCGTGTGCTTTGCAGCTTAGCAGGAATGGTTATTGACCCAGCTCAGGTTAAGATAAGCTAACCTGGTACAACCCTCTCAGATACAGTAGAGGATGAAGAGCCCTGGAGGAGGCTGAACCATGGCAGCAACCTTTACTCAGAGTAAAAGCCTGTAAAATGACAGGATTAGGGTGAAATCCATGGCTTCCAACTCTAGTTATGGATCTGTGCACGGAGCTGGGATCTCTGCTGGTGCCTGGACTTGAATCATGACTTGAGCTGAGCTGTCAGTGCAGTCCTGGTTTCCCAGCTCCTTTCTCAGGGTCTGGATACCCTTTTCTGAGTTTCAAACAACTATAAACTGCAGATTTTGTGTTTTTCTTTTCCTGAGAAGACAAAAGATTCTCCTTTAACTTACTGTCTGATCTTTGGGCTTGGGAGAAGCATTTTATGCTGTGTGACAGATACAACATTCTTTTCAGCTATTGCATTTCTGCTTTGTCTTCTTCTTCTCCAGTGCCATGAGATTTTGGGGCAGATTTTGCAGAATATACTCTCTCTGTATATTTTTCATCCTTCTTCTTTCACCAACCCAAAACATCCTGATGCTGTTTCTGCCTTCTCTTTTGCCACGAACAGCGATGTTTTGTGACAAGAGCTATCCTTGCAGTCAGCAGGCAAAATTGGCTGTTATTTTAAATAACCATCTGCTCTCCCCACAGTCTGCTACCTCAGCCTTAATTCCTTGAATTTTTTTTGGGGGGGGGATATGTTTATTTTGATTAGTCTTGTCACATGGTGCTATGAGGAAATCTTGCTTCACTTCACACTCCGCTGCCGTGTTGATAGAGAAAACTGGCTCACAACCAACAAGATGTTATTCTTCTCCATCTCCCCCCTCCTTTCCTTTTATGTTTTTGATCCCTTCAGAAAAAAGTTTTATGTAACAAAGTGTTGTGTAAGGAGAAGAACAGCAGGGAGTGCCTCAGGACTCAGGGATTCTCTTTTTGTCTCTGTCACAAATCCACTATGACACATTGGGTGAGAGACTAGAGTCCAAATCTTCCTGGGACCAGTGTGTTAGCTGCTGAAGTCACTTAGGCAGATCCATGGTCATATATGTGTAATAAAGATGAAACTCTAGCTTAGAGCAAAAAGAAAATCTTGGAAGAAAAATCTAGATCAGGGAAGAGCTGAAGCAGGTCACTATTATGTTGAATTTACTGGTACATAAATCCTGGATTTCAGACTGACATTCATATTTCCATTCCAGCTTTGCATGTTCAATGTTTCTACTAGAGAATTATTTCTCCATGGGATGAGGACCTGGCCTGGGTGCACAAGGCTGTGGTAACTCAATGATGACAACTCTGGGTGGGGAATTGATGCACATGATGGAAGTGGAAGCTACCCTAAGAAATCTCTCTTTGAGGAGCAAAAAAAACCTCCCCAAAATCACAAAGTAATTGATACTCATTTTGCAAATGCAAGTTTAACTAGTCTGGGTTGACTAAAGGAATGTTATTTGGCTTCCTGTGAGGAACATTTTCAGAGGAAAGAAACGGTGCCACTGAGTGCTCTGCATCCGTTACACTTCTTGCACATCCTTGGGGACCAAAGTGAAGTGTGGTTGGCTTTAAACTGCTGCTGTGCTGCGTGTCAGATAGCCTGCACTTCTCCTTAGGGCTTGGCTTAATGTTGGCTTCAGGCATAGAAAGCAAACCCTGGTGCTGCAGAGGCAGGGAGGTGAGGCTGCAATCAGACCCTAGTGCCCAAAGCCACAATTAGCTTAATGAGCCTTTGGAGAGTGTTAATGCATGAGCAGGGTTGGTTCAGTCTCATCTCTATCATCAGGAGTGATTCTACTTGTAAAAATGAGAAGAGAAGAAGGGTTTTTAGTTGCATCAGGGATTTTAGGAGTTCACTCCAGGTGTTATTTTTCTCTTACAAAGCACAAGGGATTCTTCCAGAAGCCTTAAAAAGATCTTGGGCTGTTTTAACACTACATGCAGCAGCTCTTAGTGGAGTGTGGCAAGAGCAACTCAGATCAAAACAGTTCTAAAGTTTCTTCCTGAATTAATGATGTTCTGAGCTCATTCTGTTGTAGTTTTTAGATCAAGCTGAAGACACTGATCTTGCCTTTTCTGGGGCTAGGCTAACTGCTGTTGTTATATCATTTCTGCCAACTACCAGCATGAGTAGTGAGCAAATCTATTTCTGTGTGTGTCCAATCCCCAAACTGTTACATCACCAATGAAAATGGGAACAGGAGTGTCCTCAGGATGGATTTTCCTTTATCTTCCCTTTCCTTATCCTGAACTCCATCCTGTATTTGCTTCTGCCAGGATTTATTCTATTTGCCCTCTCTCTTAGGTTTTTCCAGGGAAAAACCTCAAAGCCAACAACCAAACCCAACCAACAAGAAACCTCAAAAAAATCCCAAACCAGAAAGAACTCAACCCACAAAACCCAAGGCAGAGCTGCAGCAGTGATGTTGTAACACTTAGTGCTCCTGGCCTGCAGAGAAGAAAGTCTTCATTAACCCTGACAGCTAAATAAGCAACACTTAGGTTATCTACAGAGTGCAGCAATGGATTCAACACAAGAAATGTCCTTTTCCCTAGGCTGCTGTGGACTACCCTTGAGTCCCAATGGGAATTCACTGAGTTTATCTGCTGAATTAACACCAGGAAAGACCTGGAAAGTGCTTTATTTCTTCCAGCAGAAAGGACACATAGTTCTGCTGTTCACCTTACTGGGTGCAAAGCAGTGATGGATGATCAGAGGAGGTTCCCCTGCCCAAGACAAGTGAGAGCCACATCAATCTTGTTAATGCAGAGGCACAGCCAGGGAAGCTGAAAGCACTGCTCTGCAAAGGATGGAGGGAGAGAATGTCCTGGGGAAAAATTCCTGAGCTCATTTGCAGAATTCTGATTATTGGGAACCTGAGGCAATTCTCAAACAAGCAGAAAAAAGAGAAAGCTTCCCAAATCTTTAAGTGTTTTTATTGATTTTTTTCTAAGAGTTGTTACAAACTTCAGAAGTAAAAAGGTCTTCAGGCCTAATTCTGGTTTTCCCCAGCTACACTCAAAAGGAGCTGTTGCTTTATCCTGTAACTAGTAAGACATGGATTTTTGTTTCATATCCAGGTGTTTTTCTCCTTCATATGACTATGACACTAGCAGGAAAATCCAGGAAAGTATCCCTTTGTATCAGGGAGGTGTAGATATGTCTTAGAACTCCAGGCTCTGTTCCCAGGTGCTTATAGTCTGTAACTACTAAAACAAAAAAGCTGGATAAAGGCAGATATTGGATAAAGCCATGGTCCCATTAGACTTGAAACCCTTAGATGCCCTGGAAAGTCAGAAAGAAAGGTTGATGTTCAGGGGATCAGAGATGCCTCCAGGGATGGGAACTCAACCACCTCCCTGGGCAACCTGGGCCAGTGTTCCACCACCCTCATGGGGAGGAACTTCTTTCTAATATCCAGTTTAAATCTACTCCTCTCCAATTTCAAACCATTGCCCCTTGTCCTTTCCCTGCAGGCCTTTGCAAACAGGCCCTCTGCAGCCTGCTTGGAAGTTCCCTTTAGGTACTGGAAGGTCACTAGTAGGTAAGAAGAGCTCCTGAAGAAATAAATGCTTGAAAACCCTCTTAGCAGAGGTAGCCTGGCAAGAAGGATGGACTTGGTTAGTCTTCTTTTTGAAGGCATGGTTGCACAGTCCTGGAGCAGACATCAGAGAAGGCCCATGAGGCATTATGAATATTGCAATCTTTGGGGAAGACTTCAGACAGAATAATAAATATTAGATAATCCAGCCATGAAATACCAGTTTGTAGGCTACCAAGCTTCATTTCCTCATTGCTCACAGAAAAATCTGCTTAGGAATATCCTGGGAACATCCAGTTTTCTTCTCCCCAGCTGTTATCCCATGCCTGGTCCCATCAGGGCACAGATGACAGATGATGGAAGCAGCAAGCAGGCACAGTTAAGACAAGTTTTCTCTCTTCCCAACTGACCTTGGAAGGGGAACAGTGCCCTTCTGTTTCTTCACTGTGCAGGATTTTGTGCTGTGAAAGTCTTTAATGATGAAGCAGGTATCTCACTGAACATGAAACATGGCACATCTTTGTCATCTGCATCTTGCTGCCTCTGATGATTCTGCCTGATGAACAGCAAAAGAAATTCTCCTTTCCTCCCTGCTCCTCCAGGATCTGCCTCAGGGCTCTCTAACCTGGAATGTTGTAGAATGATTTGCTTTAATCCATGGCTCTGGTTTCCAACCTCTTCCCAGCACTGGCATCTTTCAGGCTTGGGATGGTTGGACAGAATCTCAGTCTCACTCCTGAGCCAGCCAAGGGGGAAGCTATTAAATGATGTGAATTAACCCCCAGAATCACAGAATGTCAGGGGTTGGAAGGGCCCTAGAAAGATCATCTAGTGCAACCCCCCTGCCAGAGCAGGAGCACCTAGACCAGCTCACACAGCAATGTGTCCAGGCAGCTCTGCAATGGCTCCAGACAAGGAGACTCCACAGGCTCCTGGGCAGCCTGGGCCAGTGCTCTGGCACCTGAACTGCAAACAAGTTCCTCCTCAGCTTAATACTAAACCTCCTGTGCTCCAACTTGCTCCCATTCCCTCTTGTCCTACCATTGGATGCCATGGAGCAGAGCCTGGCTCTCTCCTCCTCACACTCACCCTTCCCATATTTCTAAGCATTGCTGAGGTCTCCTCTCAGTCTCCTCTTGTCCAGGCTGAAGAGACCCAGCTCTCTCAGCCTGTCCTCCTAGGGCACATGCTCCACTCCTTTCAGGATCTTGCTG
>VWZO01004360.1:75480-143440 GCA_013396975.1 Bucco capensis
TCTAGGATTCTATGATTGTATGAAAACAGAATTTGCTTCATCCAGAGTTCAAAAGGAGTGAAGGTAGAAGAGGTTCTATATGAGGGTGAAGGCAATTAATGTGAACATCACAGCCTGTATTCTGATTTCTCTCTTGACTTCCACCCTCAAATGCTGTTTGTGAAGCATGGATGGCTCTTGGGTAAAGAAAAGAGCACTGAGCTCCTTGCTCCATCCCCAACAGGCCCTGAAGCCACACAGAGCCTTCAGCAAGGGACAGGAGGAAGATGGTGGTGGGAATTCACTGCTCACCCCTGCCAGGGTGAGGGTGATTTCTCCCTTGCCTGTGGATATAAAGGAGTTCCCTATTAGAAGTCAGGAAAGAAGAGGTGGATCTTCCAGGGCCTTTGTCAGGAGACTGCCCCTTAGAGTCCTGTTTCAGGTAGATCATTGTCTCTGCTTTTGTGAGCACTGCCACACAATCTGGCTTAAGAGAAATGTAAAGGTCTTTGCTAGTAACAAAGCAAGAACCATTCCCATTTTCTGCTGGAAATCTGACACAGTCTTTGTCTAGGCCTCTGCCCTTTTTTGTGTGTCCATCAATCAGTTCTCTTTCTCCATGAAAGCCTGCCCTGTAGCTCCAGATCCATCTCTATTCATGGACATCAATGCCTTTGCCTGTGCCTTGATGGCTTTCAGGAATTTCACTCTTTCCTTTTGTCCTTGTATCTGAAGCAGTTTAGATGCAGATCTGCTCTTTAAAAAGAGAACTGGAGCATCAGTCAAGTGGATTAGAGCAAGGCTGGCAGGTTCCAATGGCTTGATGCAAAATACACTCCTTTTGGGCAGGCCAATTGTCACCCTGGAAAAGGGAATTCTCCCAAAGCTGAACTTGTCCAGGTCTGAGAGTTTCAGATCATTTGTGGAAAACACACATGCTTCCTTTTGCCCACAACATGGATACCTTTGATGAAAACAAATGATTTTCTCTTTCCCATTCTTTTAATGCCCCATAAATTAGGAAAGAGCACCAAACAAGAGTCCATTATCACTTATTATTCCACAACCTTTCCATTCACACACAGCCTTTGGAAAAAAAAAAAACCTAATTAAGGAACTGATGGTGGCTAATGCATGCTCTCAAAAGAATGCACATTCATCCTCTATTTTCAGCCAGAGGTTCATTAACATTATACACTAGCAAATGAATTCAGTTTGGGCTAATGCCACCCGATTAAACTTTCCACAGCCTACTTAACTGGAGCTTTGCTGTGTGCTTGACAGACACTTTAAACTCCCTAGAGAGCCTCTGCTTTCCCATTTTCATTCCAGCCCCTTCTAAAGGGCCAGATTCTGTCTGCTTTCCTGTTGATTAGTTGTCTTGCTCTTTTCCATCGAATTCTTAGGGTTGAAGAGAGATGAATTGCAGAGCTCAGTGTTATCTTGTCTGCTGCCCAGAAAGCTGATGGAATCACCATCCCTGGAAATGGTCCAAAACCTAGTAGATGTGGTGCTTTGGGCCATGGTTTAGTGGTGAGCATGGAAGCATTGGGTGGATGGTTGGACTCCATAATCTTAGAGGTCATTTGCAACCATAATGATTCTATGATTCTTTAATCCAGTCAGCCTGAATTGGATTGTAGAATCATAGAATCATAGAACAGTTACAGCTGGAAGAGACCTTGAAGATCAGATACTATAATAAATAGATGATGAATCTATTGATTATAGAATAGATATAACCTGCTTTGTGCTTAGCTTGTTGGGATGGATGTGCTCCAACACATACCCCAACACTTCTATGTGTGCACTTGTGTGTAAATTCACACACATATTAGACAAGTCCATAAATAAAATTGAGTAAAATCAACAGAATTCTGTCATTCTTTCAGTGCACACATTGGAGGTGTGCAATAGGGTGACCTGCTTTGAGTTGTCCTCTTTTACCCATCAGTTAGGATCTGCATCCTGGCCTTGAGATAATGTGCCCAGTGTCCTGAGCTGGGCATGTGTGTGTTTGACAGTGAGTTAATTTGGCCTGAGACAGCTCAGATGGCAAAAACAAATTCCTTGACTCATCTGCCAAGAAAACTGCACATGTGCTTCAGCTGAGATCTGTCAACACAAGAGGAGCAGAGGGCTGCCCAGTCAGCCAGAAGATGAATTTGTGCTCGTTCTGTCAACTGCTGGAGATTGGAGTGTCAATAGAGAGCCTAATAAACTTCTAGTTTCTAAAGCATTAGCTGCTCTGAGATCATGTTTAATAACAATCTGGTCTACCTGAGGTCATGCAGCCATCTGCAGCATTATCTCCAGGCTGATAGTGTTGCCAACTGGCTTATCAGCTCTGGTTAGGTGCATGATGCACCCAAAGTGAGTTTTGGCCCCTGGCACTTGCACTTCTCCTGCCTTCTATGTGGAACACAGAGGAGATAATTAAAAACAAAAGCTAGAGACTAGAGACTGAGAGATTAATATATTTTCTTAGATTGCCTCAGAGAAACTGAAGCAGAAATTGGGCACTGAATGCACACCAGCAAACATCCTCCTAAGAAGGGCATGACATCCCAAATTGGATGGAGGCCAGCCCTTACCAAAGGGCTGATGAAATCTTTGTGACTAATCAGGCTCTTAAAAGACTAGAACCTAGAAGTGAGAGAGCCATCCAAAGGCATGAAAACAACCTTTTTTCTGGTTTTTTTTTTGGGTGCAGATAACTGTTAGCCATCTCAGCCCAACTTGGAGGGCAGTTGGGAAGGAAGTGTAGGGAGTGCTGATGGGTGTTGGAGTACCAAAATGCCTCATTACACTGAGTTCATTTGAGTATCAGTACAGGCTAGGAACTGATCTGTTGGAGAAGAGCCCTGGGGAAAAAGCTCTAGGAGTGCTGGTGGCTAGGAGGATGCCCATGAGGCAGCAATGTGCCCTTGTGGCCAAGAGGCCAATGGCATCCTAGGATGCATGAAGAGGAGCGTGGCCAGCAGAGCCAGAGAGGTTCTTCTCCCCTCTCCTGTGCCCTGGGGAGGCCTCCCCTGGAATGCTGTGTCCAGTTGTGGGCCCCTCAGCTCCAGAAGGATAGGGAGCTGCTGGAGAGAGTCCAGCCCAGGGCCAGCAAGATCCTGAAAGGAGTGGAGCATGTGCCCTAGGAGGACAGGCTGAGAGAGCTGGGTCTCTTCAGCCTGGACAAGAGGAGACTGAGAGGAGACCTCAGCAATGCTTAGAAATATGGGAAGGGTGAGTGTGAGGAGGAGAGAGCCAGGCTCTGCTCCATGGCATCCAATGGTAGGACAAGAGGGAATGGGAGCAAGTTGGAGCACAGGAGGTTTAGTATTCAGCTGAGGAGAAACTTGTTTGCAGTTCAGGTGCCAGAGCACTGGCCCAGGCTGCCCAGGAGCCTGTGGAGTCTCCTTGTCTGGAGCCATTGCAGAGCTGCCTGGACACATTGCTGTGTGAGCTGGTCTAGGTGCTCCTGCTCTGGCAGGGGGGTTGCACTAGATGATCTTTCTAGGGCCCTTCCAACCCCTAACATTCTGTGATTCTGTGAGTGAGATGTGCAAAGTGCAATGAAAATACTGAATGCAAAGATTTCTTTTGTCTTGGCTGGCTTAATTCAAGAGGTCATTGATCCTGCCAGGACTGCCTTGGGGTGATTTAGCTGATGCTGTGCTTGCTGCAAGGGGCTGGTGGTGAGGGTAGATGCAGTGATCTTTTTATGCTGTGTTATTCCATTTGAATCCACTTGAATTCCTTTTGAGCAATGGCTCTCTAGAGTTACTACATTTTCGCTCTGTGGATTGATAATATATAGTAACTTCTTCCATGCCACTGGAAATGAAATTGGATTTTGGTGACTACAGGGTTTTTATGGGAATATTCCTTAAATGCAAGGCAATAATGTAGATAAAGAGAAGATGAGAGACACTTCCCACCCTGCAGCATGGATATGTGAGCTCTGTTGGATGAAAAGAGTGCTCATCTTGCAGCTATCACTGAGCAGGTCCCTAAATATTCCTGTTCATGCTGGCAGGTTGGAGCTTCTGAGGATGGGGAAGGTTGGAAGAAATGCATTTGGAGGCAGAGGGCAGGTGACAGGGTCAGAAGCACATGACAGATCCATTTCTCCCACAGCCCTGCAATTTGTCCTGTGGCTGTCATTTCCATTTATAGAGCATGGATTGAGTTGGTGACCCCTAGGTGAGTGATGGGGTCAAGCATGAAGCATCTGTCTTGGTTCTAATGAGGCTGTAGTCATGGTATTTCTTGGCTGCCTCAGGGGCATGAATGCATTTAGCACTGCAGTAACCCTTTAAAGGTTGGGCCACAATATTAAGATTTTTCTTATTTCATTTATTTTGGAGACAGGAGGAGAACAAATGAGATGTTAAGGGTCACTGGGAGCATTTCTTGCAGAGCCAGGATCTAAAGCTTATTCTTCTAACTCACAGTCTGCTGTCTTGAGTGCAAGACTCACTTGTCAGGTGGAATCCTTAAAACCTCTACTATTTTATCTGTCCCTCCAGGGTCTTCTGAATATATACATATTGAAAATACAGCTGCAGAAGATGGAGTTTAACAAGTTATTTCACTGCTTCTCCAAGAAGGAGATCACTTTACAATCAGCTGTGTCCTGGTTCTGCTATTATCAATTATTCTCTCTGACAGATACATATCAATGGGACATTGCCTTTTACTCCATGCCCATTTCTGCTTGATGTCTCTCTCAATCAGTGAGAGATAAATTACAGGTGACTTACAGGCAGCATTCCAAAACTGAATCAAGTTGTATTTCTTTGATGACAGCTCTGGAAGTCAGAAACAAGGTGGCTGAGCCTTTTGATCTGTTCCCCAGAAGCACCTTATCATAGAATCCTGGAATGGTCTGGGTAGGAAGGGACCTCTGGAGGTCATCTAGTCCAACCCCCCTGCAGTGGCCAGGGACATCCCCAACTAGAGCAGCTTGCCCAGAGCCCTGGCAAGCCTCACCTGCAATGCCTCCAGGGATGGGAACTCAACCACCTCCCTGGGCAACCTGTGCCAGTGTTCCACCACCCTCATGGGGAGGAACTTCTTTCTAATGCCCAGTTTAAATCTACTCTTCNAAGAGATGGGTGGATGTGGCATTGGAAGGCATCATTTAGCAGGTTGCTAGGGCTAGGACAAAGGCTGCACTTGATGATCTTCAAGGTCTCTTCCAGCTGGAACTGTTCTATGATTCTATGATTTAAACTCTCTCATTCACCACCAGAATCAACCAAGCCAATGCACAGAGGCTGGGTATTGCTGGTATCAGTTGGATAGCTCTTTGCTTCTGTGCCACCCTCTCCTCTTGAACATCTATGAGAAGAAAGGCTGGTAGAGGGGAATCCTCAAAATGCCACCAACCCAGCCCCTCTGGCAGTAAGCTTAATAAGATTTACTCTTGACAGCCTTTCTATGAAAATATTGGGTCAGAGGGAGTCGAGGGCACAGAAGGTGCCAGCAGAGGACAAGGAGAAAGAGAGATCCTGTGGCTAATTGTATGCAACCACCCAAAAAAAGACTGCATTAGAAGTGTGACCACAGTACTGCCATGGACCCTGCCAAGGAGCTTAATTAAAGTCACTTGCTGGAGCAGAGTGACCCACTTTCACTCCCAGCTATCACATCAGATGGGATTTTCTGGACATGGGCTGCAACAGTAGAAGAGCATTTCTATATTCCTGTCTGGGTTTTTTTTTCCTCTCCTTTTTTCTTTCCTGAGTAAAGGAAATGACAAACTCATACTGCAGGCAAGGAGAGGAAGATGAACTTCTCAATGCTAAAACACACAGACACCTCCCATAGCTCTTCAGGATCCCAAGCTCTGTCAATAGCTCTTTCAATCCCATATTCCCCTTTTCTCTAGAGAGAAGGTTTAGATGGAGACACAAACAACTCTAATTGGAACATTTGAGTGCTTTGGCCTCTCTTCCATCCCCACATGTCCCACTGAATGTGGAATTGCAGAGTTTGGGTTGTTCATCAGTCCCCACAGCATCTCTCTGTCTGGGACAAACTCTGCATTACCCTTTTCTCCCCTAGGTTTTGGCAGCTTTCTACTCCTTACCTTGCAAGCCATTCCCACTCCATCCCTCTGTGATGGGGGAACTTCCCTCCATCTGCCTTGCATTTGCTGAGGGAGAAACCAATGCAAAAAGATGCACTGTGTCTGGGAAATGGTTGCAAGCATTCTCCTAGAGGCACTCAGACTGTTGCCCTTCATCCTATCATTTCTTCTGAGAATAAGGCAATACCATGAGCAGGAAGAAAGAACAAGGTGGAAAGAATTTGGCTGGCTCTTCCTTTTGCTTGCAAGAGAGGGTTTGTATCCTCTCACCAATGCAGCTACAGCTCTGTAACTCATTGGACCTCAGTGTAACTCCATTTGCCATACTGTACACTGGTCTGGGACCAGCTCTACCATCTGCAAATCAGCAGCAAACTCCACTTTTCTTTCCTTAGAGAGACAGATTGATCCCAGCTGCTGCCATCTCTTCATTTCTTTTTTTTTTTTTCTTTCTTTGCTAGCAGACTGATAATTTAGACTTTTCATTCAGTTCAAACCCAGAGAAAATACCAGCCCGTGGCAGCTCTGACAATCATTCCTCTTCTAGGAACAATAACACTGACTGAACAAGAGAATCTTCTTTTTTTTTGTGAAGACTCAATAAATTTATGCTGATACTTGAGGAAAAAAAACAACCTTAGAAGAGGAAAACTCATGCTCCTGTCAGTGATGAGCCCAAAATGCAACTTCTGATCTGATGCTCCTGGACATCTAGATCTTGGGGACAATGAGAAGCAGATGTAGATGTCCATGGGATCAACATTTTCCAGCTTTTCTTATTTAAATATAGAGACATCATATTGCCATGTCTCATCTACATTTCATGTCTCTGCTTCCCAAGGCACCAGTAGTGCTTCCACCTCTGAGGGTGTTACACTGAACAGAGCCAAGAGAAACCCCAGGAAACAGCTCACTACTAGAAAAAACACCTTCTCTAGGAGTGGGGAAGGAGAAACAGTGTCAGGAGACATCTGTCCATTTAGCCAGAAGATTCAAGCAAAGAAACATGCTGAGAAAAGATACAGCTCGGAGAGATTTCATTTCTCCCAATGAATGCTTTGCCTTGACCTTCTATCCTATTTCATATCATTTCACACATTTCTGCCCTTGCTGTGTATCAGCCATCCTGTCATTATGGAAAGAAGAGAGAGAAATCAACAGAAACCTAACCAGAAATAGCCCAATTCACCCTTGCCCTCCAGTCCTGCTTCCAAAAGAGAGCAATAAAGAGGATTCTCCTTGTCAGCATCTCTTCTTCCAGCTGCCTCCACGCAGCTACTGGAGATGAAATGGTTTTCCCTTGCAGCAGCTTAGTTGCTAATTGCTTCCCTGCCCTCTCTTCTCCCCCAGGATCACCCAATGCACCTCAGGAGAATCATAGGATTGGCAGGGTTGGAAGGGACCTTCAAGCTCATGTAGTCCCAACCCCTGTGCCTGCCATGGGCAGGGATACTTCCCACTAGAGCAGCTTGCTCCCAGCCCCAGCCAGCCTGGCCTGCAACACTGCCAGGGCTGGGGCTGCCACCACCTCTCTGGGCAACCTGGCACAGTGGCTCAGCACCCTCCTGGGCAACAACTTCTGCCTAACAGCCAACCTAAATCTCCCCTCCTCAAGCTTGGATCCATTCCCCCTAGTCCTATCCCTACCTGACATCCTAACAAGTCCTTCCCCAGCTCTCTTGTAGTCCCTGCAGATATTGGAAAGCCACAAGAAGGTCTCCTCGGAGCCTTCTCTCCTCCAGACTGAGTAATCCCAACTCTCTTAGCCTGTCCTCATGAGAGAAGGAAATGAATGTCAGAAAGCTCAAGGCGTTCAGCAGCTCCTGCTGTGGAAGTCACTACAAATCCAGAAGAGGCAAGAAGCTGGGGAGACAAGATGATGGGAATTGCAAAGGGCAGCCCTAACACAGCCTGGGCTCCATAGAATCATAGAACAGTTCCTGCTGGAAGAGGCCTTGGAGATCATCAAATCCAGCCTTTGTCCTAACCCTATCAATTTACTAAATGATGCTCCCCAATGCAACATCTACCTGTCTCTTAAACCCCTCCAGGGATGGGGACTCAAGCACCTCCCTGGGCAGCCTGTTCCAATGGCTGACAACCCTTGCAGCAAAGAAATTCCTCCTAATGTCTAGCCTGAACCTCCCCTGGGGCAATTTCCATCCATGCACCAGTCTGCATCTGTGTAATTCCAGCTAGGGAGCTCCCTGAGATGAAGGAAGAGCTTTTCACTGTGCTCAGCAATCAATTAGCTCCTTTTGCTTTGCTTCACTGCTTTCACTAAAGCTGAAGGAGTTAACTGGTGCCTCTGGTATAGCAATAATTGCTAATGACAGAGCTAACATTAGTGTAGATAATTTGCAGTGAGTCCTTCTGCATCTTAAGGTGAATGTCACATTTTGCTTTCATATTGGAAGCCTGATCTATGGGGCAGGTGCAAGGGGAGAATTGCTTCCCAAAGCTCTTGAAAACAGGCTTTGGTTGAAGTCTGAGGGCTCTGCTCACATGGTGCTGCATGAGAGATTAATAACACTAAGAGAGGCTTTATCACAGGCAGATTATCAGCAAGACATGACAGGAACTATTTGGGTCATTGAGAATGAAGAGGCTGTGAAAGCTCAAGATATAAATGAAAGGGAGTAAATACTAGGGATTGCCTTTTCTAACTAGGATCCAGAGATTTAACACATGACATTCCAGCCACAATACTCTTGGCCAAAGCCAGATCCTGTAGGTAATGAGTGCCAGGGATTTTTATTTCTATGCATGTGTGACAAAGGCTAAATGCAGAGGACTGATACACACACTAAGGTGACAGCCTGTTGGCAAGCAGAGGACTTGATCCATTCTATACCAAAGCTGTGCTGTTTTGTTCCTGATAAATCACACCTTGCTGTGTGACTTGCCAAGCCTTTCCAGATGTTAGCCCTACATGGAATGGCCAATGGTGAAGTTAAGCTGTATTAGTATTGCACTGGAGCAAGTTGGGGTTGTAACAACTGTGCAGCTCTGTCTGATGCTTGATGTTGGCTTGTTGCAGATAAAAGTGGCTCTCATGAAGGGGGGAACCTTTAGAAAGGCTTTGGTATAAGATCTGCCATGAATTCACCTGTGAGCAAGGATGAATGGGCAGCAGCCCCAGAGTGCTGCATCCCTGGATAAACACTGAGCAAAAAAAGAGCTGCTGACAAGGCTCTTGGAGGAAGTGAACTCATCTCGTGCTCTTGTGGCAAGCCCATCTGATGATGAATGAATTGGCAGAATAGAAATGTTCACTTTGATCCTTTTTAGTATGTGATGGAAAATGGCAATTTGAAGCCACCTGAGCCAACATGACAGGCTAGGCCTTGGCCTTGCTTTGCCAAGCCTCAAACTGAAATCCTTCCTCTCTTGCTGACATCAGAAGCTTTGTGAGACACTTTGTGCTCCTCTTGTGGGGAACCAGGAGCAAAAGACTGCAACCAAGCTTTCTCAAAGAGTGTGGGCAGCAGAGTGCTTGCTGTGTGTTCCCACCAGGAGTGCAGCAGCAGCTGAGGAACTCTTGGAATGCCCAGTGTGTGGAAGAACTGGAATAACCAAGCCCTGCAGCTGGCAGAGCATGAGGGAAGAGTTGTGTCAGGAGGGTCCTGTCAAGATTCTCTCTTTCATTATTAAGTCATCCCAGACCACATGTATTGCAGCACTCTTGAGAACCTTCTCTTACATAGCCAACATCTCCTGTGTGCCAATCAGCTCATGCAAAGGCATGGTCACTTCTCCAAGAGTTGAGCAGAAAGCAGATTTAAACTGAACAAATGTCTGTTAGGACCCTTTTGAAAAGAAAAGAAGGGCTGATTTCAGACTCATGATCTGTTTCTGTCTACCTGAGATCACTTTGGAACAGGTTTTATTCCTTCCTTCAGCAGAGAATTACTCTGACATGCTAGTAGTTCTGTCATTTTGTGTGATTTCCTGCTCCTCTTTCTTAAAGATGGGAACTTTTTTCATCCTTTTTCCTTGAAACCTAAGGATTTGGAGATATACAAATCAATACACGTACTAGAAAATATGCTTACTGAAGGAGTTTAGATAAGTAGAAAGGCATGAAACATGCACAGAGCAGCTCTTGATAGAATTATAGCATATGAGTCTCTGCAAACAATTTGTCATCTTGGGGCAAAGCTCTAGCCAGGAATGAATAGCACAGGAGAGCTTTCTCTTTGCAGAACACATTGCTACAAACCCACAATCTAAAGAACCTTTTAGCTTCTTTAAGTGCCAGATGCCTGATTTAAGGCAAATTGGGCCTGATCCCAAAGCTTCTCAGAGATGATAGCAAATCATCCTTTGAATTCAGTTAGCTTTGACCCAGAATGACAAATTGATCTCTTACAATAACATTTGTGTCACATTCAGTGTCACTGACCAAGAGTAGTTATGTTTTACCACTGCTCTCCACCCATTCTGCATGTGAGGTTTAGGCTGTGCTTGCTAACACTTGCTGGATCTCAGAAATAAAGACTCCTTATGGATTTGGCCTCAGTTTTCAGTAAGAACTTGTGGCAGTAGAGCTATTTTGAGGCTTCTGAATTAAAGTGCTTCAAATGGTGTGGGAAAAGGAGCTCATTGTGGAGTTTGGTGTTACAAAATCCCATCACTGCTATGGACCCAGCCTGTGAATTCAGAAAGCAGGTTGTAAGGGCACAGAGAGAGATAAAAAAACCCCAAATAATTAGATAATATACAGGCAGCAAGCCTAAGGAAATGGAGATGAGTGATAAATAAGCAAAGAAAAAGCAAAACTGGGTAAACAAAAGAGGTGAGAGTTTCTCCAAGCTGTCTCTTCAGTACCAGATCCTTTCCTGGTGTATTTAAATCCTCACTGTGCTGCACTTTGACGTTAGGATGTGCTCTTCTTCCAGCCACATCAACATTTATTTCATGTGGCTATAACCTGGCAGGTTTTTAACCAGCTGGATGTTTTTGTCCAGCTTCATTTAAGCTGCCCTCTGGCATCTCAGGAGCCACTGATGCTGCCCTGAAAGCTACTGATGCTTCAGTATGGCATGGGGAGGCTAATGTGTGTTCTTATGTGTGCATCTGGAGTCTGATGGAGAGAAGGAACAGAGCTGCTAAAGGATGCTTACAATTAAATCCAGGCCACATAATAAAATTGGGTGAAGAGTAGACCTTTGTCCTGAAGCTTTAATTCCTGTTGGAAAAGAGAAGAGATCACTAATGCAATTTCATGTACTGCTACCTTGAGTCACTTCTCTTCTTCACCAGCAAATACACTTGAGTATTTGTGTACATTACAGTTAAGATTCTGGCCAAAGTGACTCAAAATACCTGTTTTTCTTCTGCATAAATTCCAACATTGAGAGCCTGGCTTTCCAGCTGAGCTGCCTGAGGGTTGTGGCTCCAGTTGGTGCTTATAGCAGTGTCTACATCTGAAAGGGTTTCTAGCAAAACTGGAAGGACAAAGAGGCAAGATCCCATCCAAATGAATGTTTCAAAGAGCCAGGAGGGAGCAGAGCCACTCTGGGTGCAAAACAAACTGCCCAGGTTTTGTTGCTATCAGTTCATTAGACAGTGTGTCACTGTCTGTCTTCAGTGTCACCATCATCCAACAGTGATGGTTGCAGGTTGAGTTGCTTCTAGGGGTATAATAACACACACTGGGTGATACTTGCTAACCTGGGGTGGTAGAAATTAGTGTCTTCTTGGCCTTGATTGCAGAGCACACATCACCTCATTAGGCACCTTGCTGGAGCTTGCTGATTTAACAAGGGGAAGTATAAGGTACTGNTGGGAGCAAGTTGGAGCACAGGAGGTTTAGTATTCAGCTGAGGAGAAACTTGTTTGCAGTTCAGGTGCCAGAGCACTGGCCCAGGCTGCCCAGGAGCCTGTGGAGTCTCCTTGTCTGGAGCCATTGCAGAGCTGCCTGGACACATTGCTGTGTGAGCTGGTCTAGGTGCTCCTGCTCTGGCAGGGGGGTTGCACTAGATGATCTTTTCTAGGTCCCTTCCAACCCCTAACATTCTGTGATTCTGTGATTAGCAAGCACACATTGGGTTATTCCTTCTCTGCTCCTGCTGCTGCCAAGAGTTTCTGCATCACTTGGTGGATATGGTATATTTGTGTTAATTCTATTGCTTCTTCTATTTCTGCTTGTGTCAGGATATCTTTCTGCCTGATGAAAGACACCATGGCACAGCTGAAAAATGAATATTGACAGCAGTAACCACTCCAGCAAAGGAATATGAACCTTCTACTCACCCCAAAAATGACACAGTGCCTAAACAGTCAGATTACCACAGCTCCAGCATGCACAACAGTTAGCTGAAAAGAAATCAGGCTTATTCTCTTTCCAAAGGTGGAAAGAAGTTCTTCTTTGACCCTAAGAGAAGACCATTGACTTCTGATTTTAAAACACTGCCAAAGAGGAAGGACTTCCCTATCCCTAAGCTAGACTGCAGCTTGTCTTCAGACAATGCAGTCAGGGGTGAGTTTAGCTCATTGAGGTCTGTAGGATGGATCTGTATCTGAGGGCTGACTTAAAAATCTGTATTATAGCACAGAAGGTTGAGTTGGTTTTGGTTTTTTTCTTGTTACAAACTACCTCAGTTCTACTTTCCCAAGTAAACAACCAGCTACAGAATTAGCTACAGTGAGAAATGAAAGAAAAAAGGAGCTGAAAGAGAGTAATGGAGAATAATTGAGCAGGAAGAGAGGAAATGTGAGTGTAGCAGACCTGAAAGAGAGACAGAGAGCTAATTAAATGTGGTACAATTAATTTCACACAATGTCCTTCACATGCAGCATCATAAGAGGAGTGATGGATGCTGCAGGAGTGCACCTAGCACCAGCTGCACTTCTTCACCTCTCTTTTTGCTCCCTCTTGTTGTTGTCAAGCTGATGCAGGGGAGAAGACATCCCAGCTGATGGGCAAGGTGAAATTCCACCATCTCAAGCAAAGAAAGGTGAAGTGCAAAGAGAATGAAGCTCTGCCAACGGCAACAAGGCAGAAAGCCAATCTACCACATGCATTTTAGAGCTACAAAGATGATGATCTACCTGCTGAGGAGAAGCTGAGGAAGCAGAGCTTGGTTAGCTTGGAGAAGAGGAGGCTGAGAGGTGACCCATCAATGTAAATAAGCAGCTGAAGAGAGAGTGTCAAGAGGATGGAGCCAGGCTCTTCTGGATGGTGCCAAGCAATAGGACACGAGGCAACAGACACAAATTGGAACACAGGAGCTTCCACCTGAAGATAAGGAAGAACTTCTCTCCTGTGAGGGTGCCAGAGCACTGGCCCAGGCTGCCCAGAGAGGCTGTGGAGTCTCCTTCCCTGGAGAGATTCCTAGTCCATCTGGACACAATCCTGAGTGATGTGCTCTAGGGGACCCTGCTGGAGCAGGCACGTTGGACTAGATCACCTCTGGTGCACACAACTGATGGTCTTTTGAAGCTTCCCTTTTCTAAATGCAATCCTTTCCTTGTCCCCTTTTGGCTGTGCTATGCCAAGGAGTAGATCTGGGGGCTGGCTGCAGGCCCCTTCATCATTTCTTGCTTCCAAACAGCAGCAGAAGCACCCTCCCTGTATCAATTTCCAGGAATGTTATTTAGAAAGTGCAGCAAATTGAAGGGTAATGACAACAGCAAAAATCTCATCAGTGCTGGAGGAAAAATATTAGGAGTGGAGCAAACTGAGTGTCACTAGAGAATGATGAGGCTGAAAGGAAGAAATGAAGGATGTGAGGATGCTTTCAGGATGCTGATGTCTCTGTAGCAGTGGTTTTGTGCAAAAAGCAGAAATTGGGAATGATATTGCCTCCTACTCAGGCTCTAATCTTCACCAAACTGCCTGATTGTCTCCTCACAAAAGGTGCAGCCATTCTTCCCTGTGCTTGTAGCATGAGCTGCAGACACCCCTGGGAGCTGCTGTGCTGCCAAGTGCCTGAGCAACACATGCAGCTGGACACAGAGCTCAAGCACACATGGATCCAGCTCCTCTGCTCTCAAGCCTTCCACGTTCCAAACAGCTACATCTCCTGTCTTTTGGACACATGCTGACTGAAGCCCATCCCAGAGAGGCAGATGTTGGAGGCAGAAGTCTTCCCTTTGACACTGGCAGCCCAGAAGGCCAATGGCATCCTGGGCTGCAGCAAGAGAAGCGTGGCCAGCAGAGCCAGAGAGGTGATTGTGCCACTGCACTCTGCTCTGCTCACACCTCCTCTGCAATACTGGGTCCAGTTCTGGAGCCCTCAACACACAAAGGCCATGGAGCTGATGGAGCAGGTGCAGAGGAGGCCACGAGAATGCTCAGGGGCTGGAACACCTCTGCTCTGAGGACAGGCTGAGGGAGCTGGGATTGTTCAGCCTGGAGAAGAGAAGGCTTCAGGGGAACTACTAGTGACCTTCCAGGACCTAAAGGGAACTTCCAAGAAGGCTGCAGAGGGCCTGTTTGCAAAGGTCTACAGTGAAAGGACAAGGGGCAATGGGTTTAAATTGGAGAGGAGTAGATTTAAACTGGACATTAGAAAGAAGTTCCTCCCCACGAGGGTGGTGGAACACTGGCCCAGGTTGCCCAGGGAGGTGGTTGAGTTCCCATCCCTGGAGGCATTGCAGGTGAGGCTTGCCAGGGCTCTGGGCAAGCTGCTCTAGTTGGGGATGTCCCTGGCCACTGCAGGGGGGTTGGACTAGATGAGCTCCAGAGGTTCCTTCCAACCCAAACCAGTCTATGAGTCTATGATTCTATGACTGGGGATAACTTTCCATCACCTGATTCCTTTGAGCCTCGCAAGTGAAGGCAGACTTCTTCTTGGCCATGGAAGAAGATTCCCTTGTTGGCATTATGCAACAGTTAACTGTCTATCTCCAGGAATACATCTGAATAACAAGGTAGAACAAGCCCTTTTGTTCTTTCCCATCTTAGCAGGATGTTCCCTCAGAAGGGAGATGCACTCCTGTGTCTTTCTGCTCCTATCCTCATTTCTTCCTTTGTTGTCCATCAGGAGACTAATTGAATCATGAAATGCTTTGGATGTCAGTGCTAACCTCCTGGGTCATCCTCTTTACATGGGATGTGATGAGGGTAAGTAGAGCTCTAGCTGCTTCCATTATGGCTTGTGACTTAAGAAGTTATCCCTTTGGTCATCAGTGAGTTTGAAATTGCTCCTTTATATAGTTTTCATAATGAGAAGAAAAAAAAAAGTGCCATTATTACAAGGCACTGTCATCTCCTGTCACATTCAATAACATCAAGTTGGCTTTCTGGAAATCCTGTGAGGAAGGCACCAGGATGAAAATTCATGAGTGCAGCCTGAGAGACATTGGTGAATAAGACCTTCTGCCAGTCATTACTCTGCAGATCCTTCTTTTAGGGAAGGAATGAGTAAGCTGGGGTTAGGAGACCTTGCTGTGTGACTTGCCAAGCCTTTCCAGATGTCAGCCCTACATGGAATGGCCAATGGTGAAGTTAAGTTTTATTAGTATTGCACTGGAGCAAGTTGGGGTTGTAACAACTGTGCAGCTCTGTCTGATGCTTGATGTTGGCTTGTTGCAGATAAAAGTGGCTCTCATGAAGGGGGGAACCTTTAGAAAGGCTTTGGTATAAGATCTGCCATGAATTCACCTGTGAGCAAGGATGAATGGGCAGCAGCCCCAGAGTGCTGCATCCCTGGATAAACACTGAGCAAAAAAAGAGCTGCTGACAAGGCTCTTGGAGGAAGTGAACTCATCTCGTGCTCTTGTGGCAAGCCCATCTNCTGAGCCAACGTGACAGGCTAGGCCTTGCCCTTGCTTTGCCAAGCCTCAAACTGAAATCCTTCCTCTCTTGCTGACATCAGAAGCTTTGTGAGACACTTTGTGCTCCTCTTGTGGGGAAACAGGAGCAAAAGACTGCAACCAAGCTTTCTGCAGCATTGCTGCAAAGAGTGTGGGCAGCAGAGTGCTTGCTGTGTGTTCCCACCAGGAGTGCAGCCAGAGGGACTGTGGCCACGTCACCCCATTAGCTGAAGAAGACCTGGGCTGTGACACCAGGGAGACAAGGCTCACTTGCTCTATACTAGCACCTGAAAGTTACTCCAAAGGAGTGAGGAGAACTGAGGAGTTCCTGCAAAGGAGCTGGGCACCTGTGAGTAGGACTTGCTTGTTCTTTTAATTGGTTTGCACCTGTCAGAGTTGTCAGTGGTGAATGTGGATGTTTGCAAAGAGAGAGGAAAAAAAAACCCCTTCCCCCTCAGCCACCCGCAGCTCTCCTCCCTTCCTGTCTCCAGGCTCCAAAGTGATATGTGAGTGAGTTTATTTCAGCATCCTCTGTCAGCAGGAGTGGAGGAGTTTGTGAGAAGAGGCAGCCCACGGCTTTGGTTCCTAGCGGATATTCTGTGGCTGAGCTGGGTTTGGGAATCGTTTCCTTTGGATGCTGCTGAGAATCTGTGGTGGTCCATGCTCTAACCTTTAGGCTGAAGGAGCTTCTGAGATGTGCTGCTGCTTTAACCCCAGGTTTGCACAGGTAGGCTGAGATGATTGGGAGGATCTCTCCACTTCAGAAGGTCCAAGGTACCACAATATTGGTCTGTGAGGGACAGTCCTCAGGCAGACAAGAGAAGCAGCCTAGATACTTGCTACAGGGATGAATATCCACTGCCTGTGTATGTATTTGTTTGCTTTTTACCCCTTTCATCCCATGACACAATAATGTTTTCAGTGAGAGGAAACAAGGAGAAATGGGAAATCTGATGTAATAAGTGCAGCTGCTCCCAGCAGTGAGGATCATCAGGCAGCAGTTGTAGCACACAGAGCTTTTCTCCTCTCCTTGCTACTCCAGAAGCAAGTCTATGCTCATCTCTACCCCTGAGTAGGTACCAAGCAAAGCTTTCAAGACAGGAAGTCTGAAAGAGGATTCCCTGTCTCTCTTCCCTCTCTGTTATCCTTCATTTGAAGGAATATGCTCCTGGTGCTAAATGGAGCTACTCAGCCCAAGAAAAAGACAATACTGAGATGAATCCACAGAGATGAATAAGACAAAGGAGTGGTTTTAACCCAGTTACTGCTGACACCCAACATTTCTTACCTCCAGAGACCTATCTCAAGTGCTCCAGGAGTTTGATGTGTCCCCTACAGCAATGCTGCACTTCTGGAGGAGGTTGTGGATGACACCATCTGAATCTCACTGAGTTCAACCCTACATCCTCCAGCAGCTGTGCTAACAATGCTAAGGATTCACTCCAAGTCTCTCTCTGGTGGGAGGATGTAGCAAACTTTTCATGGCAGGATACAATCAAATCAAATCACAGGAGGCTACAGGAATGGAAGAGCTGAGCCTCCCTCTCCCTGAGGCATCAGATCTTCAAGGTCATGCAGGCTTTTGGAAGCTTGCTCAGCCTCCTAGAAAGTTCTTCTTGTAGTTTCTGGACCACAAAAGCATGGAGCATAAGTGGCTGTGGTTGGACTGAAGCTTATGGATGAAAGGAGCACCTGGCAAGGTCTGTGTGGGAGAGTCTGGAAACTCCAACTGGGACTGCTCAGAGAGTCTCTGGCAAAAGCCCTGCTTCTTCTGATGGGAAGGTGCAAATGGAAAACATGTTTGAGTGGGGATTTTGTCCTTTGAGTGTCAGGAATAATTAGGGGAGAAAGGAAACAATTCTCTTCAGCTGAGAGGAGAAGGCAGAGGCAGAAGAATGAAGAAGCAGCCACAGCCATGTTGTCAAGTACTCTACTGATGACTTCTCCACTCCTACCTCTTCCCTTACTGGAGATATAAGATAGGAAAGAGTTAGGTGGTGAAACCAGAGTGAAAGAGGACATGAGGACCACAACTTTAAGTTGTGGGCAAAGTGATTTAGTGAGAAAGAAAAAAAGACTAAAAAAAGGGGAAAAAGGAAAGCAACTCCCCTTGTAGACAGTTGTCACCCAGGAGAATTCTGCTTCCACAGAATTGCCTGAACTAGTGAGACAGAAAGTATCAGTCCAGCTTTGTGCCAACAGACAACTGAGATGACAACGTTATTAGTGTTCTCAGGTCAGACCTGTCATGTTGAATTAACAGTTCATAAGGCACAAGAAGTACTGTTCCCTCCTGTGAATCAGAACTGAGACATCACCTGCACAAATAATTGCATTAGTTCCAAATCAACAATGAAAACAAAGGATAAACAATTATCTACTTAACTTCTTCATCCTTTTTGGTAACATCATTGTGCAGGGTAACTGGATTACCTTTGTCTTCCCATTTGTCATGGGGTTTCTAAGACACCCTTGCTTCCTTTCCCCCTCCCTGTGCATGAACTCTCTGTCTGTGCATTTAAGGGTGGGAGCATTGCTTCAGGATGTCTTGGTCCCCAGCTACCTGCATCTTGAGGATGTCAAACTGCCAATTCCTGCTGTGGTTTAGTAGGGATCATAGAATCCCAGAGTGGTTTGGGTTGGAAAGGACCTTTCAAGGTCATCTAGTCAGCAGGGACATCTGCAACTAGAGCAGGTTGCTCAGAGCCCCAAACAACCTGACCTGGAATGGTCCCAGGGATAGAGCTTCTAGCACCTCTCTGAGTAACCTGGGCCAGTATCTCACCATCCTCAACATCAACAATTTCTTCCTTATATCTAGTCTGAATTTCTCCTCTTTTTGTTTAAAACCATCACCCCTTGTCCTGTCACAACAAGTCCTGCTAAAAACTCTCTGCCCATATTTCCTCTAGGTCCTTTAAGCACTGAAAGGCTGCACAAAGGTCTGCCTGGAGCCTTCTGTTCTCCAGGCTGACCAACCCCAACTCTCTCAGCCTGTCCTCACAGCAGAGGGGCTCCTCTGAGCCCACTCCAACACCTTCCTTGTGCTGAGATGTGGTGAGCTGCCAACCAAGGAGATGGGAGCAGAGAGGAACAAATACAAGGTTCATGTGCCAGGATCCCTAGATCACCTCCCCAAGTTTGACAGGACTGAGATACAGAGCAACACTTGGCCTTCTCTCATTATTTTTCCATCACTTGTGCTCCACACAGCCAGGGTTGGCACTCCTGCTCAGCAGCACACCTCCCCACTGTCACACAGCATAAAGCCAGCCAGCAGGGATGGCCCAGGGATGCTTCAGGGGATGTCAGCTAGTGCTACCTTCCACCACAGACCTCCCACACACACACAGCAACAGCTCATGGGTTCCAGAGGTGGAGGACCATGGCTGCTAGAGAGATGGGNTGCTCCATGGCAAGTTGGAGGACAGGAGGTTTAGTATTCAGCTGAGGAGAAACTTGTTTGCAGTTCAGGTGCCAGAGCACTGGCCCAGGCTGCCCAGGAGCCTGTGGAGTCTCCTTGTCTGGAGCCATTGCAGAGCTGCCTGGACACATTGCTGTGTGAGCTGGTCTAGGTGCTCCTGCTCTGGCAGGGGGGTTGCACTAGATGATCTTTCTAGGGCCCTTCCAACCCCTGACATTCTGTGATACTGTTTGCAGCTTACTCCTCTTTTCTACAGAGGAGCTGTTGGCAAGGTTTGGCCCTTGTCTATTGACTGTGCTGAAGCTCTTCTGGCACAGCACATCTGGACTGCTCCCATACAGCTGTGTGAACATTAACTTCCAGCTTCTCTTTTGCATCTCCCCCTGCTTTCTGTGACCATTCTATTCTCTCTTGTGGACATGGTTTAGTGGGGAACATACTAGTGTTAGGTTCATGCTTGGATTTGATGATCTCAGAGGTCTTTTCCAACCATCTCAGTTCTGTGGTTCTATGATTCCATCCTGTTGAGGAGGAGGAGGAGGTTGGGATGCTTCTGAAAAGAAGTAGGGTCAGACAGAATCAGCTCTGGGAAGAGAAAGCAAGATTAGAGGCTGTTGGAGGGGTTAAAGAAGACAACCTTTCCACTGAAAATGCTTGAGAAGAAGCAGATCTCCTTCAGATATGTTGCAAAAGGGAGGTCCACACCTGGCTGCTCCTGATCCCCAGGATGGGACTAGACTATCTGTCTGGGATATCTCAGGATCTTCACCTAATCCTGCTTGTGCAATCCCAGTTGTGCCTGGCTTGGATTTGCTTTCTATGTACCTATGTATAGGTCATATATTAGCTCTCAGGATAAAGCTTTGCTCTTGCCACAGTTGATGATTTCTTGGAGATGAAATCCACTTTTCTGCCTCAGATTTTTTGCTGGGTACATCTGGTTAGGAGGAGGTCTCAGTGTTTGACTTCTGAAACATTAGATTTTCTAGTAGAACACAAGAGTTTAAGGGAAAATAAGGCCTTCTAGCTATAAATATTTATGGCTAGAGATGAATTGTGGTTTAGATTGCAATTCAGTGCTGCTGGTGGAAGAATAGGTAGAGAACTAACATTCAATTTAATGGAAGTATTTTCCCTTTTGTGCCTTGACCAGTACACAATTTAGTTTTGGTATGAAATCTGTACACTGTAAGTCTCAGTATTTAAATCTTATTAAAGTCTTATTAAAGAGAACAAAGCTAGGAATAAATCTGTCCCCAATACCAATAAGCCAGGAATATTTCTGGCTCACAAACAGTGAAAATGCAGCCTTGACTCAAGGCCTTTTACAGAGCAGATAGCAACAGAAAGACAAATTATCCTCAGTTTAAACATTCATGGGGTGTAACCACAACTGCTGAAGTGAAACTTCTCCTTGTTAAGTCTAAAGAAAAGGAGCTGGTTGGAAAGATGGGGATATTTGCAGTGGAGATGAAGTAAATCAAACCAGACACACACACACATATTTGAAGAGTCTGGGGCTGACCATTTTTTTCCCCCTCCCCATTTATAGAATGAGGAAAACCTTTGTGATTGCAAAGATGGATGTGGGAAGGGCAATAGTGGGAAAGATGCAGCTTGACATGCTCTGGAGCTTTATTGAGCAGCAGATAATCCTCCAAACCTGCCCTAGGGTGAGGGTTTAGCTCCTTCCTTGCTGTCACACCTGTCTCTTTCTTCTGCAAGCCAGGTGAGTGTCCCATCCCTCAGCCTCTCCAGCATCAGCTCAGATCCTCTTTCCCCCCCTTCTGCTCTCTTCTCCCACTGGCTTTCCAAGTGGCTTAGCAGCTCTGCCTGTCCTTGGCTATGTACAGATCAGACACTAGAGAGAGGAGATGCTTTCAGGTGGTCCAAGGAGCCAAACTGAGCAGAAGGGAAAATGTCCTCAGTTGCACTTTGGAATAATTGCACTAAGAGAGAGAGAGTTGAGAACAGTTAAAAAACACAGAACTCTGGCCAAAAGAGAGACAGCAACTGTGGGAAACAGGCATTTGCTGGGAGATATGAGCAAAGTTAACTCTTTGCTTTGCTCTGCTGCTTGCTGAAGGGATGCTGTGCTGAGCAGGCTTGTGTCCATCTCCATCCTTCCTCCCACTGCTTCAGGAGCATCTTCTGCCCAGCCTTTTTCCCTCTTTAGCTCATTTTGACCCTGCTGTTATTCTGTGCTTGTCTGTGCACACTTCAACAGCTTCCTGAGAAACTCCATTTGCTGAGGCTCAGTTTCAACTAAATACCTAATACCCTCAGCTTGATCACTTGTCACCCTAACTAAACATCTTTCCCATCCTATCTTCTGATCCAGTAATTCATGGCAGCATCCTATAGCTCCTAATTCTCCAGTGCTCTCTGGTAGCAAGCACTAAGGAAGTCAGTCTCTCAAAGCCTTGCTGTGACTCACAGGCCTCTCCTCTTACAGAAAACAGCCTTTTTTTAATGTGCTCATCAAATCTTCCAACCCTATGGTGCCTCCTGGGGAGATGGACTTCCAAATGAAGCAAACCCTGAGCCCTCAAGGCAATCTGCAAGGAAAATGGATAGCACAGGGAGGATGGATTGTGGTAAACAAGTGCAAGTGAGAATTTGGTGGAAGAGAAAAAGCTTTTGAGCGATTGGTGAAGATGCAAAAATCAGACAGGAGCAGAATGTGGTTTTGTGTGGGTTTTGTTTTGGTTTTTTTTTTTCCCCTCATTTTCTATTTTTCAGTGTTTTTTGTTACATGCTGGTGTTGCTAACACAACTGTCTTCTCCCTGGAAAAAGGCTGCAAATCCTTTTGATGACATGATGTATATAGAAACAGAGAGAGCAAACAGAGTTAGCACTGCACACTTCTTTCACCCACACTCTCTGAAGGCATTCCTACCTTTGATCCTACATTTTAAGCTGATATGGCACAAATTTCCTCCAAGCTGAATCATTGAGAAGTCAAGGCTTTGGGGGGATTGGCATATACTGCAGCAGGGGAACCAAAGAGAGCACTTTGGAACCTTTTCTGCCTCTATCTCCCTGCACAGAGGTTCATTAATTTTGCATTTGCCTCCCAGACAGATGAGTGAGCAGAGAGAGTTCCTCCACACTTTCTATTTTAGTGTTCATCCATGGCTAGCTTTGGCTTTGCTTGTTCACCACAGCTCTAAAGCTGCCCCTCACCTACTCACACTTCCACCTCCTCTTCCTCAGGCTTGCTGATGAAATGATTGCCCAGCAGAAAACAACATTTATCCCTCAGGAATCAGATGAGAACAAGGTGGCTGCTCTCACAGGGGTCATATCACCCTAGGGCAAGGGGAGGAAGGATTTCCACCAGTTAGCTCAACTAAGCTAAGGACATTGCTCTTCCATGATTTAATGGAGTGAGAATAGCAGCATGGAAACAGGGATTTTTTACCCTCTGTCTCCCAAAGTCCATGAAAACTTATTAAGATACAATGGGAAACCTGTAAGGGTGTTTTATGAATGCCAGAGAGCTCCATGTGATAAAAAGCAAATTAAAAAGCACTGAGGCATGCTGTGATAAACACTCTCCCTCCTTGCCATTGTAATATATACAATAAGCAAGAGATAGCATCCTGTATTCAATCAAAATCAGGGCTGGAGTCTTTGTGCCTTCCAGACACAAGTTACAAACTGGGATTTCTCTTTTAATCAGATCCACGCCTCTGGCATTTAAGATTGGTTCTGGAACTGCTAATATAATGAAATCCTCATTTTTCTTCCCCTGCTCAATGATATTATTAAAAACAAAACAAATACAAAAGCCTCAGAAAAGAGAAACAAACAAAGCTGGACTGGGTCACTTAAACCCACAAACTGGGTTTCTTTGCAGATGCCAAGTGATTTGCAGCAGTTGTGCCTTTGGGCCTTCATCTAGGCTCAGAAATGCTCCACAAATTGGTGTTTTCTTTCATTTCACAAGCCTAGAGGCTTGTGTTGACATGCCTTGCTAGATCAGCCCTCTCTGGGAAGGATGCTTCCTTCTCAGGGCAAGGGAATAAACCAGTCTGGCTGCCTGGCTGTGGTGTCATCAGTGACCACCTCCTAAATCCTTGTACCTTTTGCTTGCCTCAATCCAGATCAAGCCCAGAGGAAGGAGAAGTCTAGCTCTCCATCTCTGATTTAGCAAACACCACTGGCTACATCAGCTATTTTTCCTGAGATGATCACCAGAAAAAAAAGAGGATGGTAAGGAGAAATGAATCTTATCCCAAAAGCCACACTGAAGGGAGACAGAAGAGGATTTCTTGCAGCAATGTGGAACTTTAGGGAGTGAAACTGCTGCTGCCAGTCAGAGCTGCTTTCCAAGTGGATTGAAGAACTAGAACCTTGGAGTATGTCAAGTGTCACAGGTTTTGTTGCAGAGCTCCACTAAGGTCATTCCCATTTCCTGGGGTTTTTTATTCCTCTGGGGATCTGGGATTCAGAACACAATGCTTTCTCTTCTCCTGCACTCTTGTGTGAAGCATAGGCCCCAAGGATAACAGCATTCTCCTCCAGAACACTTTGAGAGCTGCCAAGTGCCAAGGTTGTTGCCATTGCTGACAAGCAGAGAGAAGGTGCTCTTAAATCCTTGAATGTTGTCATGTTTTGCTAATATGTGTCTTGGAATAGAGGCTTAAAATAGCTCATGGATTACCTGCTTGTGCTGAGTGAAGGGGAAGATGAATCAGAGTTGCTGGGAACACTGGAGTTTGAATCTCTGGTCTACAAAGAGATTTCATGACAGTGAGTGAATGCCTTAAGGGACACACAGAAGTGTGTGACTTCTGGCATGCTGAAGGTCTGGAGTGTGCAGGGTGCTATATCTCAATAGTGACTGTTATTACAGCTTGATTATGTTCATGAAATGTTGGGGTGCTGGGAAGTCCACAGGTGCAGGCAGAGGATGGCAGAAGCAGCTGAGTGTTTGCTCTCTAGCTGAGCCCACAGGACTATTCCACACCAAAGGTGCTTTCAGAGGAGCAAGTGTCATGTTGTGCAGCCCTCAATCCAGTTAGTAAGAGCTCTGGCCCTGGGACTCTTCCCTTGCATGTTAGCCTTGGGCAGGGAGATGAACCACAGAGCTCTGTGACCTAGTGTTGATGCCTACTCAGCCCTGCCATGTTTATAAGGATGAAAATACTACATGAATGTTTTCACTGGAGACTACAGAGTTAAGGAGTAGTGGTGAGAAGCAGAGCAATCAGACATCCTGATGATTGATGATGTGTTTTAGTGGTGCCTGGGGCTGAAAGCTGCATTGCAGAACTGTTGGACATAGCCTTCTGTCTGAACAGCTGCCAAAGGCAGGAGAAAGGAGAAGCAGGAGAAAGGAGAAGCAGGAGAAAGGAACCAAGAAATGCCAGGCTGACTGCTTCAGCCCTTAATGCAACTGAAGGGAATGCAATGGCAATAAGTGGTGTGTCTGTCCTTTCACCTTCATGCTGCCTTTCACCAAGGTGAGGGAGGATGAAATGGTCCATCCAAGACACTAATGTTGCTCACAAGAGGAGCAATGCTTTATTCTCTTTCTCCCTTTGCAGATCTCCAAGCAGATCTTCCAGGCTATCTGTTCATCATCAGTCCTTCATGGAACTTGAGTTCACAGCAGAGCTGCAACCTCTCAGCTCTGCAGTGTGAAGGCAGAGTGAACTGCTCCTGCTTGACAAGAGGGTTTCATGGCTTTTTGCCTTAAAAGGGTGAAGGATTTTTGCTTCCCAGCTCTTCAGGATTTCACAGAGAAGCAGCCAAGTGTAATTAAAGATCATGTCACTGGTGATACAAACCAGCCAAGCCAGCAAGCACTTTCCAGCAAGAGGAAGAGCTGGTTGGAAAGAGCAAAAATTTCAAGTGAGTGTGTGGAAGGGTAAGTGTGTGGCTGTTGTACTCACACCAGTGATGATGTTCTGGCCATCTCCAAGGGGTTAAATGTGTGGCTGTTGTACTCATACTTGTCATGATGTTCTGGCCACATCCAAGGGGTTAAATCTGTGGTTGTTGTACTCACACTGCTGATGGTGTTCTGGTCATCTCCAAGGAGTAAGCATGTAGCTGTTGTACTCACACTGCTGATGATGTTCTGGTCATCTCCAAGGAGTAAGCATGTAGCTGTTGTACTCACACTGCTGATGATGTTCTGGTCATCTCCAAGGAGTAAGCATGTAGCTGTTGTACTCACACTGCTGATGATGTTCTGGTCATCTCCAAGGAGTAAGCATGTAGCTGTTGTACTCACACTGCTGATGATGTTCTGGTCATCTCCAAGGAGTAAGCATGTAGCTGTTGTACTCACACTGCTGATGATGTTCTGGTCATCTCCAAGGAGTAAGCATGTAGCTGTTGTACTCACACTGCTGATGATGTTCTGGTCATCTCTAAAATATAAAAGTTTTTTGACTCTTCCCCCTTATTTGGCTTTCAGTAAACAAAATCATGGTGTTTTCTCTCTCTTTACTAGCTAGAAGCCTGGTGGGCTCAGCTGACCACTCCTAAACTTTCTCTCACCCTCCTTTCCCTGTGGCATTTGGCTGAGTGAGCCCAAGGCTGGGCTGGCTGCTGTTTGCTCACCCTGTGTGGGCTTTTCTCTTGGGAAAATAAACCCAACCCAAACAAACAGCAACCCAGCACTTTGGTTTGGTCATCTTACAGCACTGGAGGCCATGTCTGTGCTCGTGTACTTCAGGAAAGGTTTTGCACTTGAGTGCCCAATGTCACTTCATGCTCTGCTTGATGCTGCAGAGCCCCCAGGAGACCTCTCATCATAACCAGGATGCTCTGCCTTATTGCTTAAATACCCTCCTGAATGTACTGCAACCTGAGCCACAGCTCAGACAAATTTAATAAGGCAGAGGAGGATTGAAAGACATTTGAAAGAAATTAACTTCTGGCTGGCTGTTGATGAAGTTTGATGAAGCCATTTACCAAAAGGCAGCCTGAACCAGGTGAACTATGGAAATTACTTTTGTAAATGGAAGAAGAAATAAAGGGCCAAATTGAAAGCATTCCTCAATGCCTGAGGCACAGGTCTTGTGGCTCTCTAAAAGAGAAAAAAAGGAATTCATTGACTCTCCAGAGCCTTTTGTTTTCCTTGGTATTAGTGGGGCATGATGTGATGCTCGATTGCGTGACGTGGGGGGAGAAGGTTGCATGGGAGGAGCTCAGAGCTTTGGTTCCCAAGAGGATTGCTTTTTCCAAGGAGTCAGCCCTGAGCTGGAGAAGTCAGCAGGAGAAGGCACTATTTTTTCCCCTCCAGTTTGAATGTGGTCTGCATTTCTGCATAAGCAATGGAAGCTCCACTGGGAGCATCCTGCCCTGCATGGAAATCTCCTGCAGCCAGGACATTGCTCTGTGTGGTGAACTTCACTGCTGAAGACCTGGGCAGTGGACTGAAAATACAGCTTTTATCAGAGCAGGGCTGGGTAACAAATAAAAGGATCCATAAAAGAAATGATTTGAGTCTTTAATAATTGATGATATTAGGGACAATAGAGTTTCCTCTCATCTGGAAGCAGCACCAAGTACTTTTGGAGAGGGGAGTGCATTTCACCTAGGATTTAGAAGATGAATTTGCTAGGCATGAATGTTTCTAAATATTTAAATTCTGTTTTGCTGTTGCTTTCCAAGCACCCTTTCCCTCTGCCAGAAATGAAAACAATAAGGTTGAGCAGCTAAAAGCTACTAAGGTTTTGTTGCTTTTCCTAGTGCTCAGTTGAGCTATTCCATAACAGAACCTTCACCAGGAGCTGCAGGGAGTGTGGAGGTGACTGATTTTTGCTCATTAAGTGTAAAGACACTTTAATATAGTGAGCAATACCCAAGTACTCTGTTCTCACCAAATTCCATCTGTGTTAGAAGAATGGATGCCAGGGAGGACATGGGTTAGGGGAAGGTAGGAAGGGAAATTTCACCTTTAAAGCACAGTAAACCTGCTTTGTTTTTCAGCCACAAATTCTCTGGGGTAAGGGTTCTTTCTCCTGGAGCAATCAAACCCTGAATCTGCTCAGTTTTCTGGGTAAAGCTGCTGCAGAAATTATGGCCAAGTTTTACAAGGCCTTTAACATTTGCCCTGCAATATGGGAAAGTAAGCAGGGAAGGGAAGCAAGGCAGGAGTTCAGGCAGCAGCCAGACTCATGGAGTGCCACCTGCATCTCAGCACAGCAAATGTCCTCTGTGCAGCACAGCTCACAGAATCATTAAGGTTGGAAGAGACCTCTAAGCTCATCAAGTCCAACCATCAACCTACCACTTCCATGCCACTAAACCAAGTCCCTAAGCACCACAGCTACATGTTTTTTGAACCACTCTAGGGATGATGATTCTACCACTTCCCTGGGCAGCCTGGGCTTATGCTTAAGGTGTTTCTGGAAGCCCAAAAGATCTCCACTCCCATACTTCATGCTCAAAGCCCAGAGGTTCAACCAGAGGCAGCTGGATGCTCTCTGTTGCTGCTCCTACCAGACCAGCATGGACCATCTTTGGTTTTGCCAGGAGGGATTTCTCAGGGCAGATTTCACTGATGGTGAAGGCTGTGTGATAAAGGCCCAGCTGCCATTTCAAGTGTAACCAGCCCAAGCCTTAAATTTGGATATTTATTTCTCCAGATCAAGAAATGACAAAAGAAAAAGACCATACAGCACAAAGGCTATACCAGGAATTAACCATTTCATTACAGGTTGATCAGTAAATACAGGCTCAATAATAACATGTTACACTGAAAGAGTGCTTCCCATGGCTACACAAAAGGATTTCACACCCTCTTCTTTCCCTTTGCCACAGAAATTATTACAAAGGAGATGCTGACACACTTTTAACATTCATCCCCCCCCTCCCCCCATTGTGCAACAGGTCACAAAAATAAAGCACATCAACATTTTGTATTTCAGAAAACAAACAAACAAACAAAAAGGTGCACTTTAAAAAAAACCAACCCAACTCTCATAAATACAATATATGCAGGACTATCAGGTGGCACAGCTGGGGACAGACTCTTGATCACAAAGCCAGGAGGACACAGCATCATGACAGTTTGGATTAGCAATTGCTGTCTGTGTCCTTAAACAAATCCAGGCTGAGAAGAGAAGAACTTGTTGAGCTGTAACATTAAGAACCAGACAGAGCTTTTAGCAGCTAGAGCTTTGTTTCAACAGCCACCAAACACCACAACCAGGAAGATACCAGACTAAGACTCAAAGTCACTGCACAGGAAAGCTCCAGAGCTCTTGTGGTGTGTGGACATCTGTCCCTCCCCGAGGGCAGGTAGTGATGGAAACCACAGACATGATGGGTTCAGGCCTGCAACACCAGCAGCAGCAGCACACCTTGGGGTTTATCTCACTAAACATTTGATGCTATTAATGCCAAAGTCCTGCTATTATCATGTTTACAGCAGGTGTCCTCCTAAGCCTCCTCCCTGAGAGGTTTCTCCTTTACGGGCGCAATCGCTGCAGCAACATCTCATCTACTTCACAACAAAGACAAGCTCAGCAGAGCATTCCAACACTGATGTCTACTGGGAATTTGGTGAGGAAGTCCTGGCTGTGGGCGACATTTCTGAAGAGCATAATGGCTTTGTAAATCTGCTTTCAGAAATGGTTGGTCCTGACATGAGCGCTGTGAAGAGAAATGAAACCTCAAAATGCTATTGGAAGAGGTCACTTGATGGACTCTCTTCAGCTGGGCCTTTCTCTGAACTCATCTGCCACATCTGAGGGTTCTACAGTTTGGTGGTTTTTTTTGGTCTAAATAGGCAGTTCAAACCACTTTTAGCAAATTTGCATAGATGAAGACATGCTGCCCCATGGCTCACCTCCCTGCTCCAGCAGAGAGCTCAGACAAGTCACGAATGCCAAGGCTGGGAGTATGCCTTTTGTCTAATGGCAAAAGCAACTTCTACTTGATTAGAATTAGATTTAATGCTAAACCTTGTTGGGTTAGGAGTTCAGCTGTTGTTAGAAGGCATGAAGGAACAATTTTTCTGGTAGATACTGGGCAGTGTGGACCTTTTTCTTCTCCATGGCATCATGCTTTCCTTTACAAAAAGTATGAGGTCTGGCAGTGAGTTGTCCTCAATTTGAGCTCAAGGGAACCAAACCTCTAGGTTCAATATAGCAAAGCTGGGAGAGGGAGAGATGAGAGTAGAGGAGAGGAGAGGAGAGGAGAGAGGAGAGAGGAGAGAGGATGAAATCAGCTGTTAACTTACACTTCTCCGTCAGATTTGGCCAGTGGAAGAGGTAGCTTTGAACTGCAATGTTAGATTAAGGCCATAGACTCAGATCTGCTCCCACCTTGAAAGGCAGGAACAGAGCTGTAGAAGCCAGTAAACCCCTAGGATGAACCACCCCTAGATGATCAGCTCTTCAGGACTCAGATGGCCCAAGAAACCCTGCAGAAAGAGCTTATGACAAGTTCATTTTTCACTCCAGCTTCTTCCCATTTTCATGTCAAACTGAAAATACACCTACCCGTTTCTCTGAGCTGTGATCAAATGTTCTGTAAGCTGCCAGTGTATCTCAGTGATGAACATCTAAGCCAAGCATTTTAATGTGAAACAACATTGCTTGTACAGTGTTTTCAAAGCTAATCAAGCACATTTCAGCAGCTTGGTGTTGAACAAGGATATTAATAATGTTTAACATTTCCAGAAGCAACTGAGACATGCAAGGATGTTCAATCCTAATGAAAGTCAAAGCAACACACAGTTACAGCTTCTGCAGGAGGCTTCAGAAAGCACCTCTCAGCTGTTGACTCTATTTAGAAGAGAAGCTAAAAACTTTGGGTCCCCTCCAGTGTGTGTGACATTGAGACTCCTCTTCCTCCTCTCATCCTTCCTGGCCTTTCCCACGAGGCAGTATGCACAAGTCTTCTAGAGCTTCTTCTTCCAACCTGCCCAAGCCATTTCTAACACACACAGGTAACACTTCATGGTTTCTCACAGTTTGCCTTCCAAAGAGATCAGTCTCCTTTTTGCTTATATATATATATATATATTTAATGACATTACCTGTTTTTCTGGCCAAAGAGGAGTCATCTGTGCATAAGCAACAAAAGTGCTTTGTCATATACAATCTCTGCCCTCTGTTTGGTACAAGCAGGGCAAGAAAAAAAAAAAGAAGGCATGACAGAACAGAGCTAGTAGTTTGGCTGAATCAGAAGACACCAAAGCCCTACTGATTTCTATTGAGAGCCCTTTCTTTTGGAGTGGTTCAGTACTAGGCATTAAAATAATCTCCCATCCCTGGCCTGTGTGTGGTTGGAGGTCATGGCTGATGATAGCCAGGTCTACCACTGTAGCTAGCTCAGTAGAACTTCCAGGTTATAAATGCCTTGGAATTTGTTAGCCATCACTCACAACTTGCAGCACATGTCCCTCAGGTGTTTTCTGGATGCCCTGAACCCAGCAGGACCTAACCCACAAGATAGGACATGTGTAACAGAAGTCACTGCTACCCAGTAGGTCAGTAACTGCTCTCTATTCACTGGGGTCAGAGCCACATCTCCAGCACTGACACTACAATTCCTCATTAGCTGAAGAGTGATAGCATATGGGCAAAGCCCCAAAAGCTGAATTGAGCTAAGTGACTCTTGTAGTTTGTCATCCTAAAGAGGCAAAGCCTGCTCTCCTCAACTAAGTGTGATGTGAAAGGGGACACAAGGTCACCACCAGCAAAATCCCAGGAGAGGTTGCACAGGGTGATTGGTTGCTTGCAGGTTCATGCAGGTCACCATCTGGTGATGTGGCAGCAGGGAAAGCTCTTTAGCTTGACCCAGCAGCTGGAGATTTCTGGTGCTAAAGGCTCTGAAGCAATTTGCTGCATCACATAGAGATGGAACCAAATGAGAGCAAAGCTCCCACTACTGATCCTGACCAGCTGAGAAATTCCAAAGAGAATTTTCAGGCTTTGTTTCTGTTAAAACAAGTTAAAAGGAAGTTGCTTTAGAGCTAGGACTCCCCAGTATAGACCTTCTTGTGTCCTTCATTTGCACTGTCTGAAGGTTTGTGTGCGCAGGTCTGGTAGCAAAAAGAGCTGAAAGGTACACCAAGAGACTCTGCTGCCTACAATGGATGTAACCTCATGAAAAAGGTGAGAAAACAAGTAAAACTGGAAGAAGAATGGGAAAAACATGAAGGTCCCACAGAAATGGGGCAGGTTGCTCTTATCTCAGCAGCCTGGAGTGCTCCATGAGCCTGGAGTTTTCTCACCTCTTACTGCAGGCCAGCTAACTGTTCCTCCTGGTGAAAAATAGGATTTGGCTATATGGCAGCAGGAAGATTTTCCATTTCTTGCTCATTTTCAGCACTCCAGCTGGGCACAGCTCATTCTTTGCTTTGCCAGAGACTTTATTTGTTGGTGTTGCTGTACCAATCCCAGTGAGAGAGGAGTTCACTGTGCCAGGCACTATATATATAAACCCTAAAGTGAAAGATGACCCCCATTCCCCCCAGGCCACAGCCACCCCAATCTAGGTAAGGCATCATCTGTTGTTATTTAATTTCAAGGAGCCAGAGCAGCTCTCTTGAGCACCTAGGTCATATTAATCATCATTTAGATCTATTTCTAAAAGAACCACCTGGCTCCCTGAGTTTTCACTCCTTGTTCATTGAACATCCCAGAGATGACCTTGTCCATTCTCCACAAACATCCCTTTGTGCTTTCTCCTCATCAGACTCTCTGCTCAGTGCCACCAAGAGACCTGATCTCAAACCCTTGGATGTGAACGTGGCATCTCTGCCTTGAGAAAAGGATGAAATGCAGTATGGTTTTGCCTAAGTTTAACAGATTTTTGGCTTCCCACTGAACACTGCACCCGAATTTATGCCAGACTCAAGTTACACAACATGTAGACATCACTCACAAGAGGCAAAGCCAATGCTTTAAAAGAACCTCAAGGTTACTGGCAGAATGAAGCCTATTTTGTTCCCAACAACAACAACAACAACAAAAGACTTTGCTCAACACGTTTGTGCTATGTGAATTTGGAGACCATGCATGAAAGTCACAGAGGCCTCTCTCAACTTTGGACTCCACCATGAAATCCATTTCCCTTCCTCCTTTGGCTTCAGTATGTTGTTTCCCTTGTGACCTGACTGGAGAAGGTGTGGTTGCTGGAGATGCTGTTGGATTTCCTGGTGAAAGCCAATCGTTTCTTCTTCTTCCTCCATGGCAGGCACAGGAGTGTGAGTGTGGAGAGGAAGATCTGTCTGAAGTTGGCAGACACCAGGTTGTAGAGGATGGGGTTGATGGCTGAACTGACGTAGAAGAGGACATTTGTCAGCATGTAGAAGTAGTGGTAGAAGTTGTAAAGGAAACTGGAAGAGCAGATGGAAGAAAGGAAATCTGAGTGTGGAGAAGTGAAACAATTCAGAGGCATGAGGGTGAGAAAAATAGGAGCTGGTTTTTTTTCAGTTAAGCTTTCTTGGTGAGGGACATGAGCTTCCCAGTGGGGATTAATACATGAGCCACCAGGAAATCATCTGTCTTTTCATCTGGGACTGGCCAAACATAGGTCCAAAACCTCTACACAGGTCTTGCCCCAATCCCTAGCAGGTAGAAACTTATGTATGCCCTGGGTCCAGATGTGATGTTTGCCCTGTAAGTTCACTTTGTCTTGGAAAACAGACATGCACGAAACTGAGAAGCCAGAGGGAAATTTGTTTCTGTGTCATACATATACATTACGTTGAATTTCTGGCTCCAGTTCTGGTCTACAGAGCCTGCAGAAGAGCCAAGATCTGCTCACAGATGCAGCTCTCTCCTCCCCTCAGCACTGAGAGCTGCTTCCCCTCATCAAGAGGTCCCTGGGTTGGGATTTATCTAGGATCTGGGACAGCATTCTCCATTCTGGGGGCAAGCTGATGTGAACCTGACGATCACAATAGAATGTTTTCAACTAGAATTGGTTAAAAGTCTTAGTTATTTTTCTTTTTCTTTTGGAAATATCTTTCCTTAGGACAACAGAAACCAAGAGTTCTGAGCTAGCAAAGGGTTTATAAACAAGGTGGCTCTCATTTTCAGGAAGATGTTCCCCAGGATCATTTATCTCAGTGGAAATTGCAAACCTTTTTCTTGTTAGTCTAAGCACTGTCTAACAAAAGATAAATAGATATGTGCTGGAGTTCATCACCAATCCCTCCAGAACCCCTCAGCACTGCCAAGTCCTGCATGGCCCATCCAGCTCTGGCAAGCAGAGCTTCTCTATAGAGTTATGAAGAATTAATAAAGCAACATTTTCTCTTCTTCAGGGGCAGGCAAGTGTGTTTCTAACTGAACACATCAAGCTGCTGCATGCTCTTCATTAGCTACCCTGCTGATAGCTCACCATGCCTAAAATGCCTGTAAATCCAATCTTTGCCTAAAATGGCTCATGGCTTTTAAAAGAAGAAATAAAAATAGGTGGATGTAAGCCTAGTGCATCAATTCCCACTAACTGCAGACAGACTCCTGCCTCCCCTTCTTGCTCAAAGCCAGCACAGTCATTCCATAATTGATTGCTGCTTTAAGTGCTTCTCCAATAGGAAAAGCAAACAAGAAACAACAGTTTGTCCCAATGTGTGCCTCCAGCTCTCTTCTCATGATTGCAGAAAGCTTGTGGTTTTTACTAGGGATGGATGTGCAACTCCATTCAGGAGGCTGCTACTTCATAAATTACTATTTCTTTGTGCTTGAAGCTTATGAAATTTTCATGTCTCATAGCTCCTCTGCTTTTTGGTGGTGTAGATGATTTTTTCTTGTCCTGTTTATTGTAGGAAACAGAGAGAGGAGAGACCTAACACCATGGGAGGAAGGGCACGTTTTGCACTGAGCACATCTCATAGCTACCTGGCTGTGCATCCCTAGACAGCATTAATGCTTAATTGCATATTTAAAATGAATAATGAATTCTGTGGCTGCTCTGCTGAGGAACCTGGCCTGACATGGCAGAAAGGCTGCACAGAGCTGGTTTGTGTGCCTTGGCTCATCTGTGAACAGACATTCAGCACAGGCATGCAATTATCCCTCACTTCTCTGAGAATCTAGGCATTTTCTAAGCAATAGCAACTGCTGGTGGTTAATTTTGATGCCTTTCCAGTAAACAACACAGCCCAGATGCAGCAAGCAGCACAGTTCTTTCCCCACCTGTGTAATCTCTCCTGACAGGAGGAAATGTGGCATCGTGGAGCTGAATTGTTTGTTAACAGGAGCTGCTCTATCTTAGTTGCTGGTGATGGATATCTCTGCCAGGGAGACAGCAATTCACTTTGGGTGTCTAAAACCTCCCTGCCCACATAGCATTTCATCAGGGACTGTCAGAGGTGAACATCCATCGTGGGGTGAGTGTGTGGTCACAGCCTCAGCAGAAGGCAGAGCATGCTGGTGCATTTTGATTCCAGCTAATGCTTCCTTCTTCTCTGGAGAGATTCCAAACCTTCCTGGACACTATCCTGGGCAACCTGCTCTGGATAACCCTGTTTTAGCATGGGGGTTGGACAAGATGATCTCCAGAGGTCCTTTCCAACCCCTATCATGCTGGGATTTGGTGATCCTTCTCCTAATGAGCACTCTGGAATTAAGTGGCAAAGACAGAGAGAAATCCCAAAGAAAAAGTAAACCAAGGCTTTAACCCTTCACATGGAGAACACCTTTACTCCCAGACCCCACATCCATCCCATCCTGGCATGGGAGAAGCTCATCCATCCCCCACATCCTGACTCACTCTGTCCAGTGACTGATGGGCACATAGCAAAACATGAGCCGCCGAATGTGATAAGGGAGCCAACAGACCACGAAGGCAATCACCACAGCACCTGCAAGGCAGCAGACAAAAAAAACCACTTTTTGTGAGCTGTTCTTTACTGGGGATGAAAAAGAGACTTGTCTGGGTGCTGCTGATCACTGTCAATTGCTTCCCTAAAGCCCTACATGGTTCTTCTGCTGTTGTTGTGCAATGAATTAATAACCCCGAGGGACAACCAGCCTGTAAATGGCTGTACAAAAACCCAACAGGAATCACAGAAAACAGCAATAAGCATGAGGACACTGACATTATGAACAAAAGAAGGTGCCAGGCAGATAAACAACTGCTGAAGACAGCAGCTTAAACCAAAGTGTCTTTGTTTCTGATGCTCTTGTGGCACTGGTTATTTTATCCAAAGTGCTGGCAGAGACAGTTAGTGTATAGGACACCATGATCCCATTGGTTTGTTACATGGAGCCACTGGGAATGTCATTAAACAGCCTCAGGAGCTGCTTTCAGGTGGCAAGGCTTGTCCTTCTCCTCCTCCTCTCTGCAATACCTGAGGCAGTGCTTACAAGGTGTTTGGGTCTGGATTTTGCCATAATAGAAATGATGAACTGAAGGGTAAGCAGAGCAAGATGAGATATGGTGGGGTTTAGGGTGTTTTTTCCTTTCCAGATTCTAGCTGAGGGACATCAGACAGTGGAAAATACAAAGCAACCACTCTGAAGGATGCAAATGCTGTTGGTGGAGTGTGTTTGTCAATCTGGATTAAAAGGGAGATCTATCAGGCAATCAGGGGCAAGATTTGTTTCCTTCTGTAAAATACATTTCAACCTCTGTATGAAATGACAGGACTCTGGCAGAATCCTAGCAGGAAATAAAGAAACCTCACTTAAAACATAACACAATCAAAGAGAAGAAGAAAAGCAAGGCTAAATAACATAATTATGTTAATTTTTTATCCCAAATTTGCTCTACAGAGACTAAGGGCCACATTACTCTTGTCCTTTAGGTGACCTGTAAAGGGCTAGGAAGCAGCACAGAGCTCTGCAACACCAGTGCAATGTGGATTTGGCATGGGGAGGCAAAGGCTGCTTTTCCTGCTGCCTTGCCATTGGAAATATGCATGTGGGTATGTCCCAAATCACTGTCATCCCACAGGGAGTGTGCTGGAGGTCATAGAGGAGATGGGCAGAAGATGTGTTTCCCTTGAAAAACACAGTTCAGAAGGAGCAAGTCTGGCTGTGGATGCTTCTCCCCATCATTGTTACTCAGCCCAGAGGCACAAGGGAGCCTCCAGGAACACAGTGGAAAGGGAATTGTCTGTGTCCTATTTTTGCAGGTGTCATCACCAGCAGAGTCACTGCCTAATTTGTACAGAAATGAAACAATTCCTCCTGTCCTGCTCCATCCTCACAACCCCATGTGCTCTCTCTTATTAAGCAGCTAACCAGCAATGGAAATGGTTATATTCTCCTCATATCAGCCTGTTTGGTGTGTGAGAGCATCTTCCAAGAATGCTGCAAAAAGCCATTTATTCAACAAAGCTGCAGGCAGCTGAAGTTTTGGAAAGAAGACTAAAGCCTTTGCTTTGATTCTCTTGTCCAAGTGACTTCATTACTTCAATCTGAATATTTTTGGCTGCTACATGCTCCTTGTGATCTCAAATGTAATTCATCACCAGATGGCCTGCAGCAACTCAGACTCCATCAAGTGAATGGATCTGACCTGGGCTTGCTCCTGCCTTGAGGAGCTTTGATAGAGAGAGCCCCTCAATGCCATGTGGCACAGGACAAGTGGGGAGCTCCACTGGGAAGATGAATGCATCCCTTGCTCTTTCCCAGTTCTGAACACCTGCTTTTGGCCACCTCCAGAAATGAATTTCTCACAGAATCCTTTGGGTTGGAAGGGACCTCTGGAGCTCATCTAGTGCAACCCCCCTGCAGTGGCCAGGGACATCCCCAACTAGAGCAGCTTGCCCAGAGCCCTGGCAAGCCTCACCTGCAATGCCTCCAGGGATGGCAACTCAACCACCTCCCTGGGCAACCTGGGCCAGTGTTCCACCACCCTCATGGTAAGGAACTTCTTTCCAATATCCAGTTTAAATCTACTCTTCTCCAATTTAAACCCATTGCCCCTTGTCCTTTCCCTGCAGGCCTTTGCAAACAGGCCCTCTGCAGCCTGCTTGGAAGTTCCCTTTAGGTCCTGGAAGGTCACTAGTAGTTCCCCTGAAGCCTTCTCTTCTCCAGGCTGAACAATCCCAGCTCCCTCAGCCTGTCTTCTCTGTCAGATGGACTTTAGTTTGCAGCCCACCCATGGCTGCCCAGGAGAACCCTGCCAGGAGGTCACAGGAGAAGCAATACTCTGCAGCCTCTCCCTCTCCATCCATCACCATCAGGCCAAGAGCAATGAGCCAAAAGCACAGCTCCAGTCCCTCTGCTCTCCCAGTGCCTGTGCAGGAGGTTTAGATTGGTCAGGCTGTGAAAACAGCTTCCCAAATGGCTCCCAGCACAAGTTCATTTGTGCATGTCATCAGTTTTGCCGGAAGCACCATGCCCTGGCACTTTCCAGCTGTTTGCTCCTGCCTGTGGGTCTTTAGGAACAACAGGATCTGGATTCCTCCTACAGCCAAGACCCCCACATGTGCCTGTTAAATTTCTCAATGTGTTCAATGAAAGTGGTGTTCTCTGTTGCCTAGACAGTGCTCTGCCAGAAAATTAGGGAAGCAGGGATGTAGAGCAGCAAAAAACACATAGGGAGAGAAAGATCTGCTTAACCTCAGCAAACAAATAGTCAATTGAGTAACCTGTGGTAATTCTGTGATATCACATGCAGTCACTCTGCAGTTAAAGCTCTGTTAAACACACAGCTGAGTGCACTGGAGATGCTCCTGGTCTGATGTGGAGATCCCTCTAGGACTCCTTGAAAGGAGATTGTAGCAAGGTGGGTCTTGGTTTCTTCTCCCAAGTAACAAGTGATAAGCCAAGAGGAAAGAGCCTCAAGTTGTGCCAGGAGAGGTTTAGATTGGATATTAGGAAAAGTTTCTTCACTGACAGGATTGTGAAACACTGGAATAGGCTGCCCAGGGGAGTCATCACCCATGGAGGTAGATAAAAGACTTGTAGAGATAGCACTTGGAGACATGGTTTAGTGGTGGACATGTTAGTGTTAGTTTAATGGTTGGACCTGATGATCTTAAAGGTCTTTTCCAACCTAAGTGATTTCCTGATTCATGATTCCCAGCTTGGGCAGCAGGTTGTGCCACCAACCTCTGCCACACAGATTAGGAGACCCTGATCTGTATTTGTCACCCTTAATCTGTATGTTCTGATTATATCATACAAGGGATCAAGCAGATTTAGGGTGGCAATCCTGCTCTGTCAGGTCTCCTCCCCAGGGATGAATATGAAACATGGGAACTCATTAACTTTCCTCTAATACAGGCTGAAAGTGTCCTTTACTCCCTGGAGCCTTTTGCTGCTGCCTTGTGCCTCTTTGAGCACTTCTTTATCAGAAGGGATGAGCTGGAAAACAAATGCTGGGCAAAGTGGCTATCAAAATGATTTATTTTTACTGTTATCAGCTCCTAGGACACATTCTCCATCATCAAAGGCTTGACACAGGGGAGTTTCTTTGGTGGAGTAAGAAGGAGCAGGCCAGCCTGCTGGAGCTGAGAGATTCACTAGGATAGTGTTTGTCAGGTTGAAGATTTCCTGCCTGTGTTTTTTTCTACTTGAGCTAAAAATAAACCAGACCCATCCCTCACTTCTAATTAATTCAGTGTGGTTTTAATAGGAACAAGGCTGCTCCATGAAATCCTGGTATTTCTGACAGTTGAGCAAAGAAGATGCCAAAGCTGTGGATCAGCCCAGGATTGGGGAGGGGAGAGGGAAGCTGAGACCTCCCTGGGACAGGGATGCTGGGGAATGGTCCTTCCACTGAGCTGCATCCTCTCTTCCCTTCTACATCAAACCCCCAATTTAAATCTGCATTAAACCCTGCATTATTGCATCCTGTGGCTTTCTGTTTTGTCTCACTACTGCCTGTTTGGAGCACATCCCAAGGAAGAAGGGGAGAGGGGAAGAAGGAGTGGTTGTGCCCTTCTTTGTTGATGGCACAGGAAGTCCTGGCAGAAAGACACATCAATTTTTGAGTAGACATCATTTTCCTTGTGCAAAAGAAGATTTAAACCATGCCAGTCTCCATTTTCAGAGTAACCTGGATGTGGAAACAATGCTGGGAGTTAAATTCTATTAGATTGCAGTGAGTATTTGATTTTGCCTTGTGTGTATCCTGTGGCTGAGGCTGGGAGCCAGCCCTTCTCCAGGGTTAGCATGGGCATGGAGCAATGTCTCATGTGTAAAGAGGCCATGGGGAGTGCTCAGGTGTTGGTTTGACTGAGCACAGCAGCTACCCTTAGGAGGGGTTTTCAGCTCCTTGTCCTTCTTTTGGGGCCATCTGAGGCTTGGTGTGACTCAGAGCACTGGGACAGTGATGGGTAATGTGCTGCCACTGCTGACTCAAGTGGGACCTGAGGGATCTGCTGCAGTGCAAAGGACTTGGCTGGTGTTTTCCTTCCTGCTTTAGTTCTTCTATCCCCTCTGGGTCATATTGCTCCATCCTCTTCTCCTTTCTCTCCAGGAGAGGGAGAAAAGAGATGCTGCTCCCTCTTTTAACCACCTCCACTGTTGTTAAAACCTCTGGAGAAGCTCAGATCCATCCTTCCTTGATAGTTTTCTTCAGATTATTTTGGCCAATTGATTTCTTTTTGTCTGCTTTTCAAGGGGAGATGAAAGACACACAGCTGGGGAGCAACCTGCTGTAATGTCTGAGAGAATCACTGAATGGTTTGGGTTGGAAGAGACCTTTAAAGGTCATCCAGTCCAGCCTCCCTGCAGTGAGCAGGAACATCTTCAACTAAATCAGGCTGCTCAGAGCCCTAGATATGAAACATGTCCAACCTAGAAACCTCCCCTGGCACAATTTGAGGCCATTTGTTCATAGGCAGAAGAGACCAATCCCCAGCTGGCTCTAAGCTCCTTTCAGGGAGCTGGAAAGAGTGAGAAGGTCTCCCCTGAGCCTCCTTGTCTCCAGACTAACCAACCCCAGTTCCCTCAGCTGCTCCTCACAATATTTATGCTCTAGACCCTTCCCCAGCTTCCTTGCCTTTCTCTGGACACACTCCAGCACCTCAATGTCCTTCTGGGAGTGAGGAGCCCAAAACTGAACACAGGACTTGAGATATGTCCTCCAGGCTCTTTCTATTTGTTAAGATCTTGTATAACCTCCACTGGCATCTTCTTCTTTGCCCTCCAGTTCTGAACTTGTGTCTTTTGTTCCTTCCCAGAACATTTTCTGCTCTCTGGAGGAGCCCTGGGGCTCTATTTACTTCATGCTTCTGCAGTGACTAAGGCCTTGGCCAGACTTGATGTTTAAAAAACACATCAGTTAAGCTTTTTAAACACTCACACTGACAGGGTTTTAACACCTGGAAAATCTGCTTGCTGGACATGCCCAACCTTAAAGTTGCCTTCAGCCAGAAAAGCTTGGATCCCAGTAGAAATTCCTCCCTAGTCTGAGGTGCAATGCCAGCAAAGGGACAGCTCTTGGGAGAGGAGAAGAGAGAGTGTCCTTGTCAGGAGAGGTGCAGCCATTGTCCCTTTGTGCTCCTCTGAGGCTGTTTAGAGAGTGCTCTGATACCACTCTCTTTATGTCACTTGGCAGGCTGGAAAGTAAATCCTCTTCTACAAACAGATCTGGGAAATATATACAACTGTTATAGGGATAATTTATCCTCCTGAAGCTCAGTGTGACACTTCAGCTGTTGAGCTGAGCTTCTACTCAACTCTTAACGTCGTAGAGGTTTTGCTGAACTCCGCTTGGAGCAGCTCAGACTTTGTGTTAGGGATAGAAAATGCCATGGATTTAGTTCCTGTCTTGCAAAAGAAATGATTCCTGGGCAAAACTGATTTCTTTAGAAGATGGGCACTATGGAATGCAGCTGTTTAAGGAGCAGAGTTCCCAAGTGGTACAAAGGAATAGCTGTTTGTTATTCCTCTTTGTTGGGTGCTTATATAAAATCTCACAGCAATATTCTCCCTCTGGAACAGACATCTCAGACTTGGAAGGCTGATGAGGAGAAAGGAATGAACTCTTCAAAACTCTTGTCCAGAAGGGGAATTATTAATGCAGAAATTAATGAACTGCAGGCTGCTTGAATACTTCACTAGCACTTAGCCTTGACTAAGTATTACTTCATGCCTTGAAGAAATGCATAAAATCATAATTGAAAGATTCCTAGATGTTCAGTAAAAAAAAATATTAAGGTTTGACTTAATCTCCTAAAAAGTCTCTTCCTGAGGTATCTCCCAGCTAGGTGTGGGAGGCTGAAGGATATCCGCTTTATCAGTTAAACCTCTCTAAGTGCTTTATAATTGCTTGGAGTAAGCAGCTTCTGCAATAGAGCAAATGCTACCTGAAACTGATTATATTTTAATAGGCTTAGCCAATGCTCATCCAGGGATGTCCAAATCCTCCCCTTGATGTCCATCAGCTTGTTCAACATCATTATCAGAACTCAACTGTGCCATCTAAGAACTCCTTCCTTCCATCAGGAAGGCACTGACCTGTCAGGCTGTCAGGGAGCTACTGCAAGCTGCTCTTTTGATGGGAACAATCAGTTCATGCCACCAAACTGTCCCCTTTCCAGAAGGCATTTTGGCCAAACAATGCTTTCAGCCTGAGCCAAGCTCAACTATGCTCTAATTTCTGAGATGTGAGACTGAGAAGATTTATATTGCCTCTCTGTGTCTAGGTAGAGCATGTGATGCTCTGGGTAGTGCATGTGAGGTTTTACCTGCTGATTCTGGAGGGTATGTGTGTGTTTAAGATTCATTTAGGGTGTTTTCAGATGATTGGGGTATCAGGCTAGGCAATTAGAGAAGCTTCACCCTTCCCTGAAGCATCACACAGTGCCCAAGAGGCTTAGCTTCCCAGCATTAATAATAACAAGAAAATAACAACTAAAAATCAGAGGTGATACATAATTGAAGAAATAGAAGGAATATTGGGTGGATGAAGGAGGGTGGCATATTTTAACACTGGTGCAGATATTGCCCTGTCATCCTCACAAAAGAGTTGGGAAGCTGCCAGAGCTTGGAGCTCTCTGGGTTTGGATCCTCTCACCTGGGGAATGTGCCAGCAGAGAGGCAATTCCAAGCAGAAATCCCATGCTGAAGGAGATAATAAAGTGGCTCCCAGGCAGCAGAGCTGCCACCTCCCTTCATCCTCATCTCCATCATTATTTTCTACAAGACCAAAGTCAGAGAGAGCCAGGAAAATGCAGAAATGCTACTAAAGAGGAGGAAAATGATGCTGTGGATGTTTGGAATGAAGCTGTCAGCCTGACCAATTTTAGCTCCTCTTTCACTGTAAACAAATACATAATCCCCCTAGATCTGGAGGAAGGAAGGAAGGTGTTTGCTGCTCTGATCTCATCCAACAGCTCTGCACACCATGAGCTGCAAAAAATGTCTTTTCTGAGCACTGCTTTTACAAGTTCTGAAACACTTCACCCTTAAAAACAAACCCAAGCTCTCTGTGTTTCAGGCTAAAGTTCACTTTTGGAAATGGAAAATACTTCAAGCCCATGGAGCTCTGGGTTTGTGCCAGCACTTTTATTCGTGTGGAGATGTGTCATTTTTCTTTTCCATAAACTAGCCTGGGCTGTGTACATGGTTTTGGCTGCCATGGATAAATCCTGTGCACCCTTCTGTTATTCTTTGCTACTTTTCAGACTCTTGATTTGTTAAAAAGAAAGTTGCAAGGAACAGGTAAAAGAAGGAAATGGGAATCAAGCACCTTCACTAATCGAGTGCATCTGCAAGAGGAGATGAAGCAGGATTTTGGTCACTCTTGCTGGATAATAAAAGCCTTTCTGCTTGATGTGGTCAAGCACACACACAACTGATGGGGGATTTCTTATTTGCTGGATCCTCCTCTGACCAGAAAAGGAGCAAGGAGCTGCTCTCTCCTTGCCTTCCCAGCAGGGAAGGGAGCTGAGTTCTGCTGTTGGGCTGGTACAGGTAGTACCTGCGCATCACTGCTCGTGGTGCCACATCTGACCTCTCTTTGCACCATTTCAGCCTCCAGACTGAAGCCTTTGCCCTTGCTACCTTTTCTCAGCTTTTGCAATGCCTAACTAAAAGGAAAAATTTGCCTGGAGAAGAAAATTAAGCTTGTTCAGAGAAAAAAGATCTGGTTTTCAGTGTCTCAGATGAGCCATGGGTCTGGTGGTGATAGGAACTCTTCCACCAGCAGCCAGCAATGGCCAGGGAAAGGCAGCTGTAAGTTCAGCTCTTTCTCTTATTACTCATGGAGGTTAAAAGAGTATATAATATTAAAAGGAGAGAGAGAGGTGTGAGATGATGTAGTACAAGTGAGAAAAGGCAGCTTCTCACTTAATGGCAGTAGGCAGAAGTGTTAAGAAACAGGCAAAGATAGCAAGGAACCGAGGGAGCTGCATGGCTCCATCCTCACCAGCTCTGTGCCAGAGCATGACTCTCTCCCCAATACCCTGGGGATGATGGTTTATCAGGGGTGCAGAGTAAATAAACACAACCCAATTATGGGGATTTTAATGTCTTCTGGGCTTTTTTCTCCTTTGTTTTTTTTTTTCCTCAGTAGCCATTCCCCAGCTTGGTGTTTGAAGCTGGGGTGGAGGTGAGGTGGGCAGAGCGTGCTGGGTGGGACACAGCACTCCTGAAAACAGCTGGAAACATCTCCAGGAGATTCCTGATGCCTTCTCCAGGGATTTCTTTCCTTGCTGAAAAACGTGGCCTTGGTCAAAGCTCTTCAGCTACCAAGAGCTTTGCTATGGAGAGCTTCCAGCTAACTAACTCCCAGCATCTAATGTGCAGCAAGACTCTCCCAGTTCAAAACCAGTACTGCTCCATGTTGTTAGGTGGTTTGGGCACTATTTTTAAACAGCTTTTTTTTTGCTTTATCATCTGTCAGTTTAAGCTACCAGATTCTTTGGTCTTTTCCTCAGCTTATTGAATTAAGCCACTCCAGTGTTTTGCACTACAGCTCAGTTCCTGGGTGCAGGAGCTTTTATGAAAAAGCCAACAACCAAGCAACAAACCCAGGAATAAAGTGATATATGCAAGGCTTGAGTTGCTCTTGAATAAATCAGGAGCATGCTGAGCTGCTTTTGCATTTGCAAGGAGTCTTTGTGTTGAGGAGATCTGTTCTTTAGCTTCACAGAGCCACAAGCAATGTAAAGAATAGGATTATTTGTGATTACCTAGTAATAATAATAATAATAATAGATTTGAATCTCTTTCTGTCTTCCTTGGAGAAGATCACACTTCTGTCTAGTTTCTCTGTGAGGTTATGATGTGCTATCAATGGCCACTTGTGTTCCCAGCTCTCTAGAGTATTTGAGACATGACATGTGCAAACACGAATCCTTTCTTGCATGTGAAAGACAGATTAAGGTGTTTCCCACAAGATTAAAGAGAAAATGGTTAATTCAGGCTCTTCCTAGTGTTTTCCCTTCAAAACTCTGATAACAGCAAAACTGATTGATAGCAAAACTGATCTGATAGCAAACCATTCCTCATGTCACCCCATACATCTACTGGTTTATGGGTTTGGGGTAAAAGAAAAAAGCAATTTCAACCCATTTCTCCTCAAAACATGTTTCCTTGGACATCTCTAAGCTAGCTCCACAGCAAAACCTGGGTGTACTTACGTAGGACCTTGACACCATGCTTCAAGGCTTGCACACGACTGGGCTCCATGGACATGCTGAGCATGGTCTGCTGCCCACCAATGGTACACACTTGGTTTTCTTGGGCAGCTTGCTTGAACATGACCATCAGCTGGTTGGCAATGATAGTGTTGAGCACAGAAATGACCACCATGGGGAAGACGAAGGAGATGAAAGTGTTAACCTGCAAGGGAGAGATGGGATGAGAAAGATCAGTGGGAGAAGGAGGTGGTGTTTCATTCACCAAAGTAACAGAGGACCAGCCTGGAGTGGAGATCTTTGCTCTGTGACTCTGCTGGCTTTGGCTTTTGGAGGTTATATTGCAGAGAGAGAAAGCTCAAACATTGCTGATACATGCTCTTCACATGGGTCAACACTCAGAAAAGGCAAATTCATTCACATCTTCCCTTTGTCAGTGCAGTTCATTACCAGAAATGTCTCAGCTGATACATGGCATTGAGCTTTTCATCCCATGAGCAGTAGAATGATGCTTCTTGGCTTTCTTGGTGCTTTGTGTGACTTCTAAATGACAGCAAGCTACTGCATTTTTTTTTTCTTTAGTACCAGCACTCCTTGGGATATTTTTCACTTTCTTTTTGTGTGTTCTGCCTTTTCCTCCTAGATCTAATGACAGAGTTTTGTTAGCTCATAACCAAATTACCCAATAAACCTTGTGCCTTAAAGGATGAAAATTGATGGGAATAAACAAGTGGAAGTTGTAATGGTTTTAGTACAAATGATTTGATTACTACAGGTTTGATAAAATTAAAAGGAGGATCAAATTAAGCAGTGATCGAATCAAGTGGAAGTCACTGTTTGGGTCCAATAAATGCAGGAAGGCTTTGTGAGGACTTTAGGGGCTGTCTAGAAACCCTGCTGAGCTTTAGAGCCCAGGGAAACTGAGGCATGTGTAGCTTTTGCCTTCATGTGTGTGCCAAGGCTGTGTGGTGGGATGGTGAGGGGCTGAGATGGGTTGGTGTGATGCCTTGCTCTTGTACCCAATATCTAGTATGGATTTGTGGTCTCTTTGTTCTGGAGGGATTCAGAACTACCAGACATGAATGGAAAGATGGAGAAAGAATCCAAGCAACCCCCAAGATGCTACAAAGGATCCATGAAAGCAAGCAAGCAGCAGCACAGGAGCAGATGGGGAGCAGGTGCACTGGCAATCAGAAGCGTTTGTTTCTCTGCTCATAAGTTAGAGGAAGATGCAACTTGCTCTTTGGGTGAGGACAGGCAGGGTTGGGGTTGCCAAAGCTTTCTCCAGACAGATCAAGTCTCTCTGCAGCTTTGCACTCTGGAGCTCGACGTGTTTAGCACAAGTTGCCAGCTGAGTTTTGCCTCTCACAGCCCACTCGGTGAGAAGCTCATCGCTCCTTTCTGCTGCTCACAAGAACACAGCTCCTCTGCAGGCTGAGGGAATTCTTTGCCCTAGTCCTCCATGACAAGCTGTTGATGGCTTCTTTTGTCACTTCCATAGCAGTTTGCTAAAGCTTCTGAAAGATCTCATAGAGCATATATGAAAGAGTTACCTTTTGGAGCTGCCTTGAGATGCCAGGGAAGATCATTAAGCAGTTGGGACCAAGTTCTCAGCTGGTGCAAAACAACATGATTTCACTTGAGAGAGGAATTTGTGCTTGTCAAGGACCTACTTCATTTATTTAACCTTCAGGATTCATCTGGACTGAGCTGGCACACACAGAAGGGAGATGACTTACTCAGACCTACCAGATCAGACTAAGAAATGAGGCCTTGTAACTCTCCACTCCTAGTTTAGCTGCTGAATGCTCCTTCTTTCCTGCTGCTGAACAATGTCTGCACATCAGCAACAGGAAACACTTAGCTCTGGAAATGCTTCACTCCATCACCTGAGCTTCAGAGTTTATTGGCTTCCATTCAAACACTTTGCCCTAGCTATAAATTAGTGTTGCCTAATAGAATTACCCAGGACTCAAAAAGGCTTTTCTGAGCTTTCTTTAAAGCCTTGATTCATTCCATAATTGTATTGGGAAGTCTTTAAAGAGCTTGGGGAAATTGGCTAGAATAGCATTTGACTTCCCTTTTAGCATTGACTTTCTCATTTAGGAATTGTTATGGTAAATGTGTGAAAATTACAAGCTTTCTAGGAGAGGCTATATTTAAAGAGCTTTTTTTCCCCCCCAAATCTCTCATAGAGTTTAAAAAAAGGAAAAAAAAAGAAAATCAATATTTTCCCCAGAAGCAGAAGGCTTTCATTTGTTAGAAGGAATTATTTGCAAACATGAACTCCAGAGAACTATAAAGATCAGCAAAGTTAATCTCCCTCCTGTAAACTCTCAGTATTCAGTGGTTTTTCTACTCCCTGGGTTGTGTGAATCCAGAGCCCAGTGCAGTAACACTTCATTTCCAGGTGAATTTGCACTCTGTTGGACCTGATGCCTCAAACATCTCTTCCAAGCCACTGGAAAGCTTCCCACCTGGCCTGGGATCCCAGGATGACATGGTCAAAGGTCTTCAGGAGCAGAAGACATGTAGAGGTGTTTAATGGGATCATTTGCAAGACTGAAATTCCCAACAGCAGTGGGACTAAAGAGTCAGAGAACAACTATGAGAGCTGTTGGGGGTTTATATATCTTTCCAGAGCTCTCTGGCCCTGGAAAGGAGGATTTAGCCTGTGTCCAGGGTAATTTTTGACCTGAAAGTGCCAGGCTTTACGTTGGCTCACCATTGCAATGCTGCAGGGTTTTGCAGGACACAGAAAGCAGAGGAAATCTGAGGCTGGGGCTTCCTAAACTCATGAGAAGACACATGGAAATTTATGGAAATGAAGTCACACTTCTGGAAGGGCAAACCTGCAGCTATCAGCCTCTCTCAGTCAGCTCAAGGAAAATCAGCCTTTGCATGAGATGAGATGAGAGCATCCAGCAGGATGGGAGTTTTCTTCTTCCTTCCAAAGAAGAGTATGGGAGAGACAGCAAGGAAGGGACCAGAAGAATCAAGGGACACAACAGCAGAAGCCATTTCTGGGGTTTGGGACTCTTCCACAATCTTTTCCCCAGGAAACTGCTCCCCTGGCTCTGCTGAGCTTCATGCTGCTATGAGTTGTCCCTCCAATGATTGGGCTGCTTTGGTTGACCTGGCTTACCACCAAAAGCAGAGATCAGCTCCCTCATGATGGTGATGGAGAAGAGGAGAAGATAACTTCACCCAGGGACTCCCTAGAGGCCTGAAAGGAGTCCTGTCAATCAGAACTTTTGGGCAAGTTTATTCTTATTGTGTTCCAAGTGACTTTTAGAGGACTCAGAGGCCACTTCAGAAGAAAATGGTGTTCCTGTCCCTCCTACAAGCCCAGCCTTTTGTCTTATATGTCTCTGAAAGGGAGGAGGGGGAATATTGCCCTGTTACAGGCATTTGCTGCCAGCAAAACTCAGTCATCTAAGCCATCTAGAACTGATTGTTGCCATGGGCCATCAGTGCCTGGCTTTGAGAGGGCACAGAACTGTACACTCCACAGCCCAGGAGCCAACTGTGCTGGCATGGCTCAGCCTGGAGAAGAGAAGGCTCCAGGGAGACCTTCTAGGAAGCCTAGAAGAAAGATGGGGAGAGACTTTTTAGCAGGAGCTGTTGGAACAGGACAAGGGGAGATGGTTTGAAACTGAAAGAGGAAAGATTTAGAGTAGATTTAAGGAAGAAAATCTTTATAGTAAGGGTGATGAGAGCCTGGCCCAAGTTGCCTAGAAAGGTGGGAGATGTCCCATCCCTGGAACCATTCCAGGTTCAGGTTGTTTGGGGCTCTGAGCAACCTGCTCTAGTTGCAGATATCCCTGCTGAGTGCAGGTGGATTGGACTAGATAAGCTTTAAAAGTCCTTTCCAACACAAACCATTCAATAATCGTATGGCTCTATGTTAGTAAGTGTTTGTAGACACTTTAGGAGGTGTTAGAGCACTGAAGTGGCTACAAGTAAACATATTAGGCTCAAGGCTATTCCTGGAGATAGAGTAGCTAGTTAAATACCTCCACTGAAAGGATTTATAATACAAAAAAAAGCCCAGAAACAGAACTATTCATAATATTTTCATTGAAAGAATTTTGATGGGACAAATATTCCTTTACTGAGATCATAAAAGCTTTGTGAACTTCCATCTTGTGTTAGCCACAAGCAGGCTTTTTTTTTCCCTACACAAGTCAATAAAGTCTCAGAAAGCAAAGGAAGGGTGAGATGCTGATCACCAGTGTGTCCCACCAAGCAGCAGCCAGCATCTCCAGAGCTAGCAGGAGCAAGATCCCTGGAGTAAACCTAGGGTATAGCTAAGATTTAGGGATAATTTTAGCTCTGGGTTATGACAGTGGTTTTGTGGCAGAGATCAGAGATGTCTCCTTGTTGCTTGATAGGTGAGGTGACAGCAGAGCCCAATTCTTGCTCTCTATCAAGTCTCTGGAGATATGGCCCCTTCCAGGAGTGAGCTGGGATGCTCAGGGCAAGTTTTCCTCCTTCCTCTTTGAGGAGGACAATTAAAACAGAGAGAAATGTGGCTGATGTATGTATATGTATGTCTAGGCTTGGCGAACGAAGCTCCAGGGAGGGCTCCATCCACGCTCCTCCTCAGCGCCTTTTCCAAGCATGCTGATAAAAAGAGGATAGCAGATAGCACCCTCGAGCCTGAGCTATGGATTTGGTTTAGGTGAGACACAGCATGCGCAGAGCTGGACCCACCCTTTAGTCCTAAGGTTCATCTGCCAGGGCCTAGCAAGCTCGGACGCTGGCAGCGAAGTCCTTAGGACGGAGGTTTTATTAAAGTGTCCTTCTCTTAGCTGCAAGGCCTTACAGGGCTAAAGGAGCTCCATCTGCCTGGGTTTGGAATCAGAGTTGTCCTTCTCCTAGGATGACTGCCAGAAGGCTAATGAGCTCATCCTACCCATCCAAGGATTCTAGGAACATGGGTATCACTCCCCACACTTTCCCGTGGGCAATGAGTTTAATGCTCCCTCTGCTGTGGGCACAGTTATGGCACCAGGGGCCACAGAAGACCACAAGGGATTTTCAGACTGTGAATGTGGCTGATGCTGAGCTGGTAAAACCTCATCCAGACCTCCTGAGCTTCTCTCCTCCTTCATTTCCCTGTGGCACACCTGTGTGCCAGCTGGGAAATGCTCTGCAATGGCTTGCCAGCCTTCCTGCTGGGGAGGGTTCTCAGTGCACAGACCTTCCTCCAGTCTACCCATTCCCTGAGGAACCCAAAAAAGAGCTGAAAATGATGTCAGGAGCTTTGGTTTCCTGGAAGTGGTGATGGAGAGGGCAGAGGATGCAGGGTATCATTTGCTTCCAGGTCCTGAGCACATCAATTCCCTCACATAGCTGGGATTTAATAATCCACCACATTCTGCTTCCCCTCATTTCCAATGGAAATGCAAAGTCAATTATCCTGCCCAGGGAGGCAGCATTGTTAGCATATGCCAATCAGCAAAGCAAATTCTGCTCCAGCAACATTTGGCTGCCAAAAAAACCCCTTCTTTGACTAAATGTACTTTACAAAATTATCAGTTCTCTCACTCAGTGACTGGAATTAGTCTTTTTTTTTTTGTTTTAACCACTCAGTGGATAATTTCACCCTTTAATAAGCACAGTGCCACAATCCTGAATACAACAACCTGTGGAAGACAAGGAAGGAATGGGAAAGGTTTTGGCAAGGTAAAAGGAGAGTTTGCAATGGCATTCAGAGTTGGTGTAGTTGATAATAAATCCAAAGAGTATTTTTTCACCCCCCCCAGTAAATAAATTACCATCTGATTAAAGCCCATCTTTGCCTAGCTCTTCCAAATTCCCATGCCAAGTACACCAGCTAAATGCCATTCCTCAGATACAACAGGAGAGGACAGGACTGTGTGTGTCTGAGTGAGGGAAAAACTGCTTTTGTGGCTGGGACCTGGGACAGGGAGGAATGTGAGAGCTGAAAAGCTGAAGCCTAGGAGAGGAATTCAACTCTTCTGGAAACTGGGGAGGGATTTCATTAACTTCAGAGTGCACTGGCACTTGGTTTTAACGGAAAAACTTCCTACTAGTGACCTTCCAGTACCTAAAGGAAACTTCCAAGCAGGCTGCAGAGGGCCTGTTTGCAAAGGCCTGCAGGGAAAGGACAAGGGGCAATGGGTTTAAATTGGAGAAGAGTAGATTTAAACTGGATATTGGAAAGAAGTTCCTTACCATGAGGGTGGTGGAACACTGGCCCAGGTTGCCCAGGGAGGTGGTTGAGTTCCCATCCCTGGAGGCATTGCAGGTGAGGCTTGCCAGGGCTCTGGGCAAGCTGCTCTAGTTGGGGATGTCCCTGGCCACTGCAGGGGGGTTGGACTAGATGAGCTCCAGAGGTCCCTTCCAACCCTAACCATTCTAGGATTCTAGGATTCTATAATTGCATGGCAAGGACTGGCAAGCATCTGTTGCTGACACATCCTTTACTAGCTTTATTCACTGAAGGAAAACCTCTCAAAAGACAACTGAGAGGACAATGCAATAGACCTGTGCATGAGCTCTGGCTGCTGCTTTCTGTTTAGATATTTCAGGGCTTGTTTTGGTATTTTATATCAGGATATTAGGAACAATTTCTTCCCTAAAAGAGTTGTTAAGCTTTGGCACCTCCAGGGAAGTGGTGGAGTTACCATTCCTGGAAGGGTTTAAACCACATCTAGATGTGGTACTTAGGGATCTGGTTTAGTGGCATGGGGGTGATGGGTTGATGGTTGGACTTGATGAGCTTAGAGGTCTCTTCCAACCTTAATGCTTCTGTTACTCTGTGTTACTCCAGGCTCATGGTGACTTCATGTGTTGCTTGCAGGCTGTGCTGGACCTGTTGAGAGCAGCCTGGCCATGCACAGGGATCACTTCCAGGCTGATGATGCTCCTCTCCTCCCTCTAAGCTGGCTGGATGCCTCCAATGCTCTCTCCAGCTGGCTAACAGCAGACATGAACTCTTCCTCAGGGCTTAATTTAGCTCTAGCATTATGATCAGAAGGAGGAGCTGCTTAAATTCTGTTCTCATTAGCATTCTGTGTTTGCTCCAGAGCAGGGAACATGCCTTTTCTCTTTAGATCCATGGCCATCATGAGAGAATGATCAGTTACTGTGGATGAAGACATTAAAAACAACTAACATATAACGTTCCCAAGCCTTTGTGTGGTCCCACACTGATGAACTGTAATGGAGATGCAGAGGAGATAATGATGTTGAGAGGTTCAGTTAATCACATACTCTACAGGAGTTAATCAGTCACAGAACAGATGGAAATAAATTGCATACTGACTAAAAAAAAAAAAGAAAGCATAAAAATCCATCATATCTCTATGGTAAAAGCATTCCAGCAGCTTCCCCATTCATAAATCTCCCTCCATGGAGAGAACATTTGCTCCTAAAAAGCAACATCTGATGCAGAACAACTGAAATGGTTTTCCTGCTTGTGATGGGTTGGCAAAGATGTCAGAGCACTGAATCATGGTGGCATTCCTGAGCTTGACTAAGGACCTGAAGAGATCATTTAACTTCATTTCCATGCATACTTAAACCCTGTGGCCTAAATTACTTTCAGCTTTATCATAAGCAATAACAAAAAGTTGTGATTCGTACAGGAGTGGTTGATATAAAGCTTATTATTCCTAATTGTACACATGGGGTAAATAGTTATCAAACTCCCTGTGGGCCTCAGAGCTCTTCATTACCTTGGTAAATACCAGAGAACTTTCCTCATTACAACTATTTCTAAGAGAAAATTTCCTCCTTTCCTGATCTTTAGCCACCAGTCTTTAACCTGAATGGGTCTTTTGATTCCAGCTCCTAAAAAGAGAGAGAAAAGCTGTGAAATCCTGGAAATCCTGGACTGGAGAGTAGGCCAAGGGGAAGGTTTTTAGCTTTGCAACTGTGTCTTGCAGAATGCTTTGCTGTGTTTCATGGATATTCAGCTTTATCACTCAATAGAACTGAAGGAGAACATAAGGTTTGTTTGGAAAAATGAAAAAGTAAAGCAGTTACCAAACAAACTCCAAGCTCCAACAGAAACCCCAGGTCCTCACTAGGGTTATGCTTGATGAAGTGAATGGATTTGGGGTTCTTCATTTAATCTAGGGCCTCCTTCCACTGATTTAAGAGGGATAAGTGGAAGCTAAAATGGAAAGGGTTTAGCCCAGGAAGGTTGCTGTCTCTCCATACCTGGTGAGGGAGGAAGGAAGAAGTGCCAGAGCAACAATGATGACTCTCCATCACATCATCATTAACCTGAAAGCTTCACATCTTCCCTCCTCCCTCCTTCAGGAAATCTTCCTGCAATTGGGTACATTGAGCTACAAGGTAAATGAATTCAATTGAGCCAATTTTGCTTGCAAACAAGAATAAAGCCAATTTGTATACTGCCAGTTTGCTGGCCTTGGCTTTGCCCCTCAGATCTAGTTATCCATAGCACTACTGAGAGCAATATTTGTGGCTGAACAAAACCTCAATGAAAAATGTTCTTGATTTCTCCCATCCAACAAACAGGTCTTTTTTACTAGTCCCCCAGCAACCATATTCTACTGAGGGGGAAATAATACTTCAGCTGCAAATGACAGGTTGGAAATATGCTTTCAATAATGTTAACAGTTGGATTTCTTTTCTCCCTATCTGCTGGTGGTTTGGTTCCTACTCATTTTCACCAAAGGGATGTTGTTGCCCATCACCTATCACAATATATTCAGTTTTCTCCAGTTCTACTACTTATCAGCCCTCTGAATAATTTAATGTTTGTAGAGTGCCTAATGGCCCTGGTGCCTGAGTAATCCTAATCCAGAGTTTGCAGTTATTTTGTGTCTATCCTCTTGCCTTTCTTCTTGCCCATTGGGCATTGCAAAAGCTGTGGGGATGTTCACCCAAGGAAAGTGCTTCCAGGGCTTGGTACTTCCCCTGGTGCAGGTTGATGCTCTCTGTTGAGGGAAATTAATGATGTCCTTGTCCAAACCAAGCAAATCATCCTCTTTCCTATGCTCTTAGCCATAACTACAAGAGCTCAGCCCATCTGATGCTCCTGCTGTGTGGGTTTTGCAGCCTAGGATGGATACAGGACGGAAAGATCATCATCATCATGGCCAGGCTTCGCGAACGCAGCTCCAGGGAGGGCTCCATCCACGCTCTTCACAAGAGCTTTTTCCAAGTGCTGCTGGCTGCAAAGGCCAATTTGGGACAAACAAGAGCAGTTGCAAAAGGCACAGCACAAGGACTCCTCAGGAGGTAGAAGCTGCAAGACACGATTCTTTCTACGCTGTCTTTTCTCCTCCAGAGTGATCCTGTGTGCCTGCTCCAAACCATGGGCGGCATTCAAACTAGTGTGTGTGCAGAGCTGCTGAGTGGAGGCCAGAGGAGAGCAGTTCAGGGCAGCAATATGGCCAAGGCTGAGCTGTTGTTTCAGGGAGTCCTTGCATCTCCTCTTCGGGGCTCCTCTCTTGCCACAGCCAGGGGCAAGTTGCCCAGAGAGCATGAGCTTAGGCAGGCAGGAGTTCTTCATCCTGGAGCCGTGAGCTGCCCAAGGCAGCTGCGTTCTCAGCAGCATGGCCTCAAGGCTTGGAATTGCTGCTTGTTCTAGGACACACGGATTAGTCCCAGCATCTGTCCAATGGATGTTTAGGATTGTCCGGAGACAGCGCTGCTGGAAGCGCTCCAAGAGTCGTAGGTGGTGGGGATAGATGAGCCATGCTTGGGAACCATAGAAAAGAGTAGAGAGCACAATGGCTCTAGAAACACTGAGCTTTGGACTTTTCTTCAAGTGTTTATTTCACCAGACTCTTCTATAGAGTTTTCCCAAAGCACTCTATGCCTTTGCTAGCCTATTGTCTATCTCTCCATCAATCTTACCATCTGAGGAGATGAGGCTGCCTAGGGAATTAAACTGTTGGACTGATTTAAGTTCTGAATCACCAATGATGATATGAGGATGATGAAAAACTTCCTGAGGTGCAGGTTGGTATAAAACTTCTGTTTTCTTTAAACTAACTTCCAGCCCAAAAAGTTCAGCAAAGCAGGACGTTAAACGCTGCAGGAAGGGAAGATACCACAGCCTTAATGACAAAGCAGACTACATTTATGTGTTAGGGGTGTATTTGCATGCAAATGCATCCCAGCAGCTGATTTTGTGAGCTGACACCTGGATCCTTGCTTTTTTAACATCTGCTTGTTATTCCATACTTCTTCAGCTCAGGCCTGGGAGAGTTATTGTAATGAATGAGGATGTTATGCTTGGATATTCTCTCATAGAACATGCCGAAGAAAAAAAGGTAATTGTCAATTTTTCCCCAGTTATTCATGTTCTAGTGTTATTGTACAGAATCATTAAGGTTGGAAGAGACCTCTAAGCTCATCAAGTCCAGCCATCAACCTATCCCCACCATGCCACTAAACCATCCACATCTAGATGTGTTTTAAACCCTTCCAGGGATGGTGACTCCAACACTTCCCTGGGCAGCCTGGGCCAATGCCTAACAACTCTTTTAGTGAAGACAATCAAGCCAGATGAGTTTTCCTACATGGGGATGAAGCCATTTGGAAGGAGCAGACCATGGTGAGGATTCCTAGTCAGTGTTTTAGGAGTAAAGCAGAAGGCACAAACAGGGGAGTATAATAAACAAAGATTTCTAACTGCCAAGAGCAGTGCACAATGAAATCAAGTGGTGCTTGCTGCTTGCTTGCTTCCCACACTCTTTTGGCAGTGTATAGTAGATGGAACAGGATGTGTGGGTCTGCTCTGCTCACGTGGTGGCTGTTAAACTTCAGGTTTACAGTAGGTGTGTAGGCAGTGTGGAGCCAAGCACAGCCATGCAGGAATAGGGTGTTGGGTTCCCATCTGCTCCCCTTGTCCAAACTGGATTCAGTCAAAAGGAATCTCATTATGGATCCTGAGAGTGGGTGTGCAAAGCTACAGTGACCTGCTCCTGCCCTTCATGGGGGGCAAATGAGGATGCAGCCAGCAGCTGGATGACAGGTGAGTACACACTCATTAGAGCTAGAGCACAGAGTAAAGAATAAATCAGCTCCATCCTTGACCTTCTCACTCTCTACAACTCCCTGTAAGGAGCTTGGATCCAGATGGGAGTTGGTCAAGTGATAGGACAAGAGGAAATGCCCTCAAGTTGCACCAAAGGAAATTTAGGTTGGACATGAGGAACAATTTCTTCCTGGAAAGGGTTGTCAAGGCCTGGGCCAGGCTTCCCAGGGCAGTGGTGGAATCATCATCCTTGGAGAGGTTGAAAAGACATGGAGATGTGATGCTGAGGTACATGGTTTAGTGATGACCTGGCAGTGTTGGTTAATGGTTGGACTGGATGATCTTAAAGGTCTCTTCCAACCTAAATGATTCCCCAGGACAACATTGAAGGTTTATGACAGAGACTTGGCTATAAACCAATCCAGCAACTTTTCAGCCCGATGCATGAGCCACTCACACTACAGAAGGATTTAAAGGAGAGTTAATTTAAGGACTAATGACAAAAAAAAATGAAAAGAACAAATGATTCTCCTACTGAAAAACACATTAGACCTGATTCTGCTTTAGCACATCGTGCCAGGTAAGGTAAGATGAGGGTATGAGGTGCTATAGGTGTCTTAGAGACAAGAGAGATCTTGGCAAAGAAATGGTTTATCTGTTGAATTCTCTTTCAGGATCAATTATTTTCTGAAGCTGTTTGTAATATTTCACATCCCTTAATAAAGCTGAGAAAATAACAGCTTGTCTGCTTCAAATAATTAGTACTTGACAAATGGGTTGAATTTCCAATCCATGAGGGGCTTTAGTTAGCACTAATACATGTTGATTAAGGTAGCAATTAAAATCTAACAATCTCTCTGGGGATCTGAACTTTGAAGCTGGAAGTTTGGAACATTCCTCAAGGTACAGAGAAAATGCTACCCTTCCTCCCTCCCCAAGCTCCATTATTAAGCTGTGGCACTCTGAATCTTCTGTCTTTTATTTTTTATTGTTTTCCTCAGTGTTCCCAATTTCATTCCATCCTAAATTAGTGCCCTAGGGCCAGCAACCAGCACCCATCCCAGCCTAGCACCTGATGGACATCAACCCTCTGGTAGACTGATGATATTTAGCAGTGTGAGGTTTTAGCTTTCTCTTAAGTTAATGCTTTAAGACCCTTTTGAGGTCTCTATTTCCATGGCAGTCCTTGCCAGGAGGCAGTACCTCTCCTTCTTATCCTCAAGCTTTGAAGTGGACTGGAGAGATCTTCATCTCTCCCTCAAGATGTTCTGCTTCAGAAATGGAGCTGACCTCTCGAAAACAAACAAGGTCGAGGAGCACTGAGTGTGTCCTCATCCCTCCTGAATCTCTTTCTCCTGCTGCTCTGAGACACCCAAATATACATCTCTTAATCAAGATGATTGGATGAGCTTCCAAGTAAAAGTGTTGATTGGGTCATGTTGTGAGAAAGACCAAGGCAAATCAGCAACACAGTGGTGGTTAGAGACTTCTCCTGATTTATCATCGTGGGACTCTTCATGGAGGTCTCAGGTTCTTGATGAGCTTACTAAACCTGAGAAGATTTCTATCACTTCCCTGAAGGTTTCTATATTTAAAGGAGGGAAGCACATTTCTATTTTATGGAGCACCTTTTTTTTTAGGCTGGCCAAATCTTTTCTGGTTTTGTTGGGTTTTTTTTTCCACTCTTGCAGTGGGCAGGAGAGAAAGTTAACAGAAACCCAGCTTTGTCTTTCTCCCTGTATCACACACAAGCTGTGGGTCCACCTTTAATTACATGTCATCCTCCAGTTCATAAGCTGAATGCCAGCAGGATAAAAATAGGAATACAGTGTGGATTGTATGGAGTGAGTCCACAAAAGTGATCTGAGGGTTGGAACATCTCTGCTGTGAGGACAGGCTGAGACTTGGGATTGTTCAGCCTGGAGAAGAGAAGGCTCCAGGGAGATCTTAGTGCAGCTTTGCAGTACTTAAAGGAGCCTAGAAGAAATATGGGGAGAGAGTTTTTAGCAGGACTTGTTGGGACAGGACAAGGAGTGATGGTTTGAAACTGAAAGAGGGAGATTTACACTAGATAGAAAGAAGAAATTGTCTTTGCTAAGTAAGGGTGGTGAGACCCTGGCCCAGGTTGCCCAGAGAGGTGCTAGATGCTCCATCCCTAGAACCATTCCAGGTTTGGGAATCTCTCTCTGTGTTAATTCCTTTTTTTTTTTTTTTCCTTCCTGGAGTGGGGGAAAAGGGGATAACACAGAACATCTGTCACTGAATAAGTAGCTGGCTCAGCCCTAACCCTTGACAGTTCCTCAGTGCATTTGCAAGGTCCATGCACTGCTAAGAACAACTACAACAGGAGAGAGATGAAGAGCTGAGGATGTAAAGTGCTGGAGGAGGAGGAAAAGGAAGATATCTGGGCAGAAGGTGGGAAAAAAATGCCCATTCACTCTCCTCCACTATGTATCCCTTCCCCCCCCCCCTTTTTTCCCTGCGTTGTAAGGCTGAAACCCAAGTGGCTCAGCTAAATGCAGAAGGGGACAAATGGAAGCATGAGCTCTTTTCTTCCAAGGAGCCTTGAGAACTGGAGGCAATTGTGCAGTTACATTTGAGTGAGCAAGTTCCATGCCTGAAGCTTTTGGGAGGCAGATCACTCTCCATGCAAGGTGGAAGCAAGGATTGAAGCAGCTAACTGGTGCCTCAGTGGGGCTTGAGAGATCATCAATGGGTAATGCCTTGGCTAGCTGAGCTCTGCAAGAGTGATCCTGGACATTATCCATAGCCAATACCATCTTCCAGAAGTAATCTGGCTGAGATGAGTCTCCCTGTGCTGCTCAGGGCTCCTGTGGAGACATCACTTTGGGTCTCAAAGCATTCTTGGATGGGAAATGAGGAGCTCCTTAAGAGAAACCAAGGTGATTATTCACAAATAAATTTCCAGACTACTTAAAAGGACCTATTTAGTATTTTTACAGGAATATTATGCACTCTGCTGCTCTTACTGTAGAATTACAGGTATCAACCTGGTAAGGGGTGTGGAGGGAGGGGGATGGTTTTGAAGACAAGCCATTTTGCCAGGGAGATGTGACAAAGAGAGGGAGTGCAGGGAGACCTGGAATCTTCAAGGAGCTCAGAGAATCTCCTCTTTTCAGGACCCTGAATGTAACTCAGCAGGTAAATACACATGTAGTAGGGACAGCATGGAGTAACAAAGTGAGGAATAAGGTGATAACAGAGAGAGAAATCCTAAATCTAGCATAGATAGAGAGGGAAGCAGATAGGAGAGATATTTTTCCTTGGTGACAGTGTCTCATGGCTAATTAAAACTCACTCCATTGAACAAGTCAGGTCCCAAGGAGCTGCAGGGCTGAAGCTTAACTGGATAACTGGAAGGAAACCATAACCCCAAACCCACACAGGGCTTCAGAAAATGATCCCAAGGCAAAACACAATCAAGAAGGTCATGGATCTTTACTGCAAACCAGAGCAAAGATCAGTCCTGATTGCAGTTCCATCTCTCCAAATTGATTTTCTTGGTGGGTTTTCTGGTTTGAAGTAAAGTGCAAAATGAACATGTGAGAGCAAATGCTAAGGGATAAGACTGCAAATGAGACTAATAGGCCAAATGTCAGCTTTGCTTCTGGTGGAGCTGCTGAGGAGTCATTACTGAGCACAGCCTTTATGTAACCTACTTTGCTTTAAGGCATAATCCAGGCACCAGCTGACTGGCATGAGGAAGATGTTGTGTCTGTGGGATTAGAAATTGCTGTTACAAATTTCTTTGGACCTTACCCCAAAGCATCTGCTGTAACCAGCAGTTGGGATTAGCTAAAAAAACTGATGGATGAGGCAAGGCTGAGGGGCTGGGTTAATGAACTCCTTGGATTCTCTGCCTGGAGCTGGGGCTGCCTGTAAAGATGGAAATTGCTCTTTCCTTAAATCAAGGTTCTGATTGCAAGTTGAGAGAAATCTCTAACTGTTTCCCCTTAGAATTCCAACTCACAGAAACACAAAGGCTGGAAGAAACCTCTAAACTCATCAAGTCCAACCATTCCTATCACTACCATACCACTAAACCATGGCCCTAAGGACCACATTGAAATGTTTCTTCAACCCCTCTAGGGATGGTGACTCCAGCATCTCCCTGGGCAGCCTGGACCAAGACTTAACAACCCTTTCACTAAAGAAATTTCTCCTTATATTTAATCTAAACCTCCCCTGCTGCAACTTAAACTCCTCTATGGTAATTTGTAGCCTGTTAGCAGAAGGGCTGGGTTTCAGCTTTCACTGGCCTTTGCTATGAATGAACTAAAATAACTTCCTTTTTCAGGCAGGAATTGCTGTGTTTATCCCTTCCCAGCTCCAAACTTCAGTCTCAGGTAGAAACAACTCATCTGCAAACTGTTATGGAAGCAGAGTCCTTGAAGGAAGAGGAGGTGGTGAAATAATCATACTGTCATCAATGCAACCAGGGTTTCCCTGTTAATTACCTAATGGGTTAGTTAAGGGGCTATGGGTTTTTTTTTAATGAAAATTAATTCTCCTCTTTGTACAATAGATGATTTCAGAAAGGTTCTCTACAGAAGTGTTTATCACTGATGCCCTCAGATGCTAATTTCCCCAATGTTATGACTTGTAATCAAGATCAATTTTCCCTGACTTATCCTCCAAAGGAGAGACTTTACACCAGTTTTGACATTTAAATTACCTTAGATTTGCAAGTCCAATATTGTCATAAATATTCATAGCCAAGAACTGAGTAGTATGTAGCCTTTAATTTTTGTTTCAGTTTTTAATTCACTACTCAAAATTGGTTTCAGGACAAGCACCCAGGAATGAAGCAGCTTTGATTTGGAACACAGGAAGCATCTGACTCTGGTACCCCAAGAGTAAAGTCTCCTCAGCACAAAGAGAGACGTGGAGCTGTTGGAGTGGGTCTAGAGGAGGACCCAAAAATGATTCAAGGCCTGGAAGCAATCTGCTATGAGGACAGCCTGAGAGAGTTGGGATGGTTCAGCCTGGAGAAGAGAAGGCTCCAGGGAGACCCTAGTGCAGCCTTGCAGTGCTTAAAGGAGCCTAGAAGAAAGGTGCAGAGAGAGTTTTAAGCGGGACTTGTTGGGACAGGACAAGGGATGATGGTTTGAAACTGAAAGAGGGAGATTTGACGAGATCATCATGGCCAGGCTTTGCGAACGAAGCTCCAGGGAGGGCTCCATCCATGTTTCTTGCAAAGCGCTGCTGGCTGCAAAGGCCAATTTGGGACAGACAAGAGTGGTTGCAAAAGGCACAGCACAAGGACTCCTCAGGAGGTAGAAGCTGCAAGACACGATTCTTTCTACGCTGTCTTTTCTCCTCCAGAGTGATCCTGTGTGCCTGCTCCAAACCATCTGCTGCATTCAAGCTAGTGTGTGTGCAGAGCTGCTGAGTGGAGGCCAGAGGAGAGCAGTTCAGGGGAGCAATATGGCCAAGGCTGAGCTGTTGTTTCAGGGAGTCCTTGCATCTCCTCTTCGGGGCTCCTCTCTTGCCACAGCCAGGGGCAAGTTGCCCATAGAGCATGAGCTTAGGCAGGCAGGAGTTCTTCATCCTGGAGCCGTGAGCTGCCCAACGCAGCTGCGTTCTCAGCAGCATGGCCTCAAGGCTTGGAATTGCTGCTTGTTCTAGGACACACGCATTAGTCCCAGCATCTGTCCAATGGATGGTTAGGATTGTCCGGAGACAGCGCTGCTGGAAGCGCTCCAAGAGTCGTAGGTGGTGGGGATAGATGAGCCATGCTTGGGAACCATAGAAAAGAGTAGACAGCACAATGGCTCTAGAAACACTGAGCTTTGGACTTTGCTTCAAGTGTTTCTTTCACCAGACTCTTTGATAGAGTTTTCCCAAAGCACTCTATGCCTTTGCTAGCCTATTGTCTATCTCTCTGTCAATCTTACCATCTGAGGAGATGAGGCTGCCTAGGGAATTAAACTGTTGGACTGATTTAAGTTCTGAATCGCCAATGATGATATGAGGATGATGAGAAATTTCCTGAGGTGCAGGTTGGTATAAAACTTCTGTTTTCTTTAAACTAACTTTTCAAATATAAAACTTCTGTTTTCTTTAAGCTAACTTTTTGAACTTTTGGTTTGAAACTGAAAGAGGGAGATTTGACTAGATAGAAAGAAGCAATTGTCTGTGCTAAGTGTGGTGAGACTCTGTCCCAGGTTGCTTAGAGAAGTTGTAGATGTCCCACTTTGTGTTTGGGGGTCTGAGCAACCTGATTTGGCAAAAGATGTCCCTATCTAAGGCAGAGAGGTTGGACTAGATGACCTTTAAAGGTTCCTTCCAACCCAAACCATTCTCTGATTCCATGATCCCCATACCCTCTAGCAGTCCCATTGAGGTGTGCTCTTGCTCTTCTCCAGCACACATCACTCATTCAGGCTCTTTGGCACCAGTTCAGTGCCCCAGGAGCAAGCTGCATTTCCTCACACGGGGACTGGCAGCCTCCCAGGGCTGATGTGCCAAACCTCATTCATCTTCCGTGTGCAGAGATTCCCTGCTGGCAGAAACCCAGGTGAGAAGCAGGAGAGGTGAGATGCTCCAGCCAGGCCCTTGCTGCTGTGATTCTCTGTGGTGGCCAATTTCTCTTTCAAAATGATTTAAAGATACTCTATTTTTTTTTTGTCTCTCCAGGATTTCCTGAGCATGTGGGATGGGAAGAGAGGCAGGATCAGCCCAGCCATCCAGGAGAGGTCTGACTCTGCTCAGAGCCTCACAGCCAAGCTGATGGATACTAGCAGGCAAGTCCCTGCACATGTCAGCCTCAATAAAGGGCAAATTGGCTCCAAATGAAACATTCTCCTCATTTCAGTGACTGATGACTTCTTCATCTTATTTTAATATCAGGTACCTTTCAAATGCAATTCATTTCTCCACTCTTTTTTCTCCCTTTGTCCATGAGGCAGGGATGGAAATCCAGCAGTATTACTATTCCCTTCTCAAAACCATTGCTGTTTGCAAAAGGCTAATAAAACCTCCAAAATCCACAGTGACTCTTCCTAGCCTGGAAGCAAGGAATGTATTTTAAGCATAAACACCTACTTCTGAGCTGAGCCACTGCCAATCCCTTAACTAGCAGGAGATGGGATGTGACACATACTGATTGGATGGCACACCAGGATACCTCCAGCTTACTCCCACCCTAGGGACACCTCTCCTGCTGCCAAGCATCCATGGATATTAGTGTCCTTCTCTTCCTATGTCAGCATCTTTGCACCAGAGGGACTAAACTGACTCCTATTTGCTAGCAAGTTACACTCAGATTGGTTTTCTGATGTGTAACTGAGGTGTTTGCTCCTCCCTGAGATAAAGAAGGATTTGCTTGCCCAGGAACTCACCAAGCTCTTTTGTTCACTTGCTTGGTGTTCAGTTCAGTTCATTGTTTTAACAAATGGTATTTTCTCTGCCTAGAAAATCTGAATTGTTTTGAGAGACTCCACATGAACCACAGTGGTTAGAGAAGAGATGTAAGAACTCTTGGGCTTTGTTCTCCCAAACAACTCATTGCAATGTGGGAAAAGATGCTCCTGTGTCACTCTGGTAGGGGGAAAATAAAATGACAACAGCCTGAAAGTCCTTGGTTTCTGATTCAGTGGCAAATGAGAGTCATTTAAGGGACAAATTCTCATCAATAATTCTGTTTAATGGAAGATGCTTTGGTAATTGGGATATTTTAAGTGCAGAGAATTCTCATTAATGCTCAGTGTACAGGTACTGCAGTGAATTTTCCTGGACTAGGAATAGCAAAGTGGTAGAAGGATGTTGGATTTAGTCAACATTTTATGGGCAAAGACATTAAGTGATTCATTAAGCAAAATTATCCATTCCCTTCTAGGTCCAAGAAAGGTTTTATTATTCTCATTTTCCAGGTAAATAAATAGAGGTAGAAAATAACTAGATCTGATCTAAACCTCTTCTTCACAAGCATTTTCACAATGACAGGAAAAAAGCATCCCTTTTCACCAATGCTGAGAGAATTTGGCCCACTAGAGATGTTGGTGGTTGTTGAAAGGAATTTGTGGTACCTTGGAGAAATGACTCTTCTCACTGCCAGATGTTGGTGACTCTGAAACCAAGGGATGGAGATGAAAACATCCACATCCTCAATTATTCCACTGGCAGTGCTGAAGGAGAAGGAAGGATATTAAAGCAGCAAGATGGAAAGCAAGTGCTTGTTGTCCACCAGACTCTGATCTCTCTCATGAAGCAATGGGTCACAATGTCTTGGGCAAGCAAGGGAGGCATGGTGGGCAAAGCAAGAAGAGACATAGCACCTTACCTTTCTGATTGTCTCTTATCTTTCCAGTGGTCTGATGTGCTTAAATGGAGCTGGTAAAAGTGAGGCTGGTGGGAATGGGAAGCACTGCTGTGAGTCATTCCCTCCACTTAGCTGATATTGAATTACCAGCTCAGGGAGGCATCACTTGATTTTGTTTAAGGTAGAAATTAAACGTTCTCCAGACTCAACTCCCTGCTGGGCTGTTGTTTACAATCAACCTGTGAGTGATGGAGAAGAGGACAATTGCCAAAGCCAGAGCTCAGCCAGCCCAAGAGGATTTGCTATGCATCACTTTGTTTCTGCTGTGAATGTTTTCCTTTGGGGAGGTTTTAGACACGTTGCTTCTCCTGCTTACCCTGCCACAGCTGGGTTATCCAGATCCAGACATTTCTCCTGCCTTCCCTCATTGTTCTCCTTGACCATCTGCATCTCACAGGGTTTGCTGCTAGCTACTTGTAATTATCTCTCATCAGACTCAGCTCTATTGGATATTCTCTTGTGATTTGTTTGCATGGCAACTTTCCATCCCCAATCACCCTACAAACCCTCTCTGGGGGTACCCAGCCTGATTGGGAAGATACTTCTCTCTTCTCCATTTTACCTTACTCATTTTGCTTTTTCTTTCCTGCACTACTTCATTAAAGGCACAGTCTGAAAATCCCTTGTGGTCTCCTGTGGCNCTACATTTTCCCAATGACAAAGCTGTGCAAGCTTTGACCACTTTCTCATGCCAGCTTTGAGCATTTCATCAGCTTCACAGCTTAAGCAAGGCTGCAGAGGAGTGCAGCTCACTCCTCACTCACCCCAGATCTGTGGGCAGCACATCCAGGTCTCTGCTGCTGCAGTAGCTACAAGCACCAAAGCTGTTGGCTCTTCAAAAGCTCTTCCAAGGTAATTGTGAAGCCACCTTCTCTGATTTTTTTTCCCTCCTATTGCATGAAGGAATGGCTTGTTGTGTAAATGTGTGCAGGTGATAGCAGCAGCACCTTTCATTCTGGAGTTCAAAGCTGATGCCAGTGTGTTTCAGAGGTGAGGACCTATCTGGGGCTTGTGGAACAGACATTGAGAAGTTCTCTCTGTTAGGAGAGAAGGGATCATAGAAATGAGGAAAAGAAAGGGATTTGTCTGATCTTTAGGATACATTCAGTAAGAGCCTGAACCAAACACAAAGAGGGAGAGGCACCAGCCAGTTGAGTGCTATCTGCATTATTCTGTTTAGAGCCTATTAGAGATCTCATTAAACACTTTTCCTCCAGGATCTCTCTGGAATATACTTGTCACACACAAGGGAAAACATTTGATCTTTAGCAGTGAAGGAGCAAGAGCAAAGTAAAAAGAAGACACAGTGGAAGAGTGATGCTTTGTACAAAATGAATCTAGAAAGAAGGCCAAGATCACATCTAGCTTTTAGGAGGCAATTTATGGATATGTTAACTTCCTTATTAGGCATTAATCAAGATGCTTAAAAGAAGTGGAACCTGGCTTAGGGTTTGATGAAGCCAAATCAGACATGTTTGGACTTGTTAAGTGTGAAGCAGTGAAAGCTCTACAAAAAAATACAACAAAGAAAGATCTGTTTGGAGAATGGAAAAAGCTTTGTGTGTTTAAGGATATATTACAACCTGTGATGATGATGATGATGACAACCTGTGGTAAGGTAATATAAACACAGAGATTGAGCAGATGAAAGAAGACAAGATCTAAAAACAACTGAAAAAATACCTTTATCCTGTTAGGAGTTTCTAATAATTAAAGCAATCCTGATTGCCATGATTAAGTGAAAAGCAAATCTCCTGTCCCCTGAAGTCTGTCATCCTTGTGTCATCCCCTGTGAGTAGCTGCTACAGGCTACTACATGTCATGTAGGGCCCTGCTGACAGAATAAAGCCTCTAAATCAAGGGGCAACCTGCTGTGCTCTTACTTCTGGAGGTCTCCAGGTCAAGGTTTAGCAGCTCCAAGAAGTCAGCCAGGTGACAGCTGATGCAAAAGGATGGGGAGTTGCAAGCCTGGAGGTTCAGGATGCTGCTCTCCCTTTAGTGATATAGGCAACTCCTCTTCCTCTGAGAATGATGAATTTGATGAAAAAGGGATTTTAGGAAGGGAATCAAAACCTCTTAAGGATTCGTGTTATAATTCAAGAAACAGTATTGACAAAAATCCCCCAAACACAACAAAAAAGAGGAGAAATGAACTATTTCAGTGTTTTCAAAGCAAGGTTTGTTTTCTCTCTGGAAACACTCCCACGTTTCATTTCCAAACCTTCAATAAACAAAAAACATGCTGAAACTTCTGGGTTGTTTCAGAATTGTCCTAAGCTTAAAAAGAAAGAAGGAAAAGATAAGTTATAAGCCAAAAAGGAATCAAAGTGATTCACCTCAGCTCAGAGTGGATGTTTTACTTGCAACCAAAGTGCTGTAGCTCAACTCCAAATTAATTGCTTTGTTTATCTCATCCCTGATAAATTCCTTTATTCATTCTTCTTGGTTTGATCCAAATTTTTTTTCCCTTTAAAAACGAATTCTTTCAATCTGAAACCACAAACCCCAAAGTGCAGGAGGAAATATCTCTAGTAGAAAGAGAAGATTAAGGAGAAACAGTGGCTCCAGCACAGGAGTGCTGGAAGTTAGAATGCAGCTCCTGCCATGGGCAGCTGCATCTCCATCATCTTTGAGCCCAGTTTTCCTTAGAAAAGCACTAAGGAATGAATAAGAAGAGCAGAAAAGATCAGCTTCTCCTGGAGAGACCACATCAGCATGTGGGGAAAGGCAGGGGCAGAGGTGTATCCCTCTCCTCTGTGCCCCAGAGCTATCTCTGCATGCTCTAGCAATGCTCTGCTGGGCAATCTTGTTAAGAGTTAGGCACAAACATCTCCAGAAGCACATCCATGCAAGTGACAGCTGGCTCCTTGGTAATGACAGCTTGAGAGACAACTATGACAGGCAATTGTTCCATGAGAACTGGCATTTTCCAGGAAAATAGTTATATTGATGAAGCACAAGGACTTTTAGAAGCCTATCTTGGATGATTGACAGTCATAGCTACTGTAGCCTGACTAACCAGCTCTGGACCATTCATACTCATGGCAAGAATTATTTGATGGGCCATCAAAATCTAATCAAGTCCATCAGTCTGGCAGCTCACAAAGACACTGCCCATGTTGGGCAGAAAAGCCACTATCAGCCTTCAGAAATTCATCAGCTACTGCAGGTCTTCATGGCCTCATACATTCACTCCCTTCCAGCTTTTCATGCTTGCTTTCTATGCAGCATGGCCTTAAGGGTCATCCACCTGCTCTGATCTCATTCTGAAGCCTGCTTATCCAATATCTCTCCAGGTTCCTAATATCACACAGAAGGTCAAGATTTCTCCCAAAGCATCAGTGTCTTTTGTGAGGCTCAGCATTTAGGTGCAGAGGTTGTGACAAGAAGACAATTGTGCTTTCAAATGTGAACCAACAGTACCTTCAGAATATTTTGGCTAACATAGTAGAAATAATAGTGTTGGAAGGCAGAAAATTCATCTGAACTGAAACAAAGGAGAAAAGAGCTTTGGTGAGGGGCCCTGAAGAGTCTCAGCTGTATTAAGCCTCATAGTTTATACAGAATNTTGAAACAAAGGAGGAAAGAGCTTTGGTGAGGGGCCCTGAAGAGCCTGGGTGAGGGGCCCTGAACAGCCTGAGCTGTATTAAGCCTCATAGTTTATACAGAATAAACCCAAGGATCATTACGCTGCCACATCTACTTTAAAAGAACTCATATCATGTTACTTTAGCATTTCCTGGTGATTTATCAACATTTTACAGCTCATTACAAAACCTTTCTATTCACACTCTTTTTCAGCATGATGCTCCAAAGGGCCACCACAGAATTTGATGACCGGGATGGTATCTCCATTAGATATTGTACTGATGGAAGCCTATTTAACCTAAGG
>VWZO01004360.1:143614-184940 GCA_013396975.1 Bucco capensis
CAACAGCTCAGCCTTGGCCATATTGCTGCCCTGAACTGCTCTCCTCTGGCCTCCACTCAGCAGCTCTGCACACACACTAGTTTGAATGCCGTGGATGGTTTGGAGCAGGCACGCAGGATCACTCTGGAGGAGAAAAGACAGCGTAGAAAGAATCGTGTCTTGCAGCTTCTACCTCCTGAGGAGTCCTTGTGCTGTGCCTTTTGCAATCACTCTTGTTTGTCCCAAATTGGCCTTTGCAGCCAGCAGCACTTGGAAAAAGCTCTTGTGAAGAGCGTGGATGGAGCCCTCCCTGGAGCTTCATTCACGAAGCCTGGCCATGGGGATGATGACAAAACCTTTGCTAAATTCTGATGTATTGGGGAACTTCACCTACTTTGGTGCAGGGGAGAAATGGGCAAGAGTGTGACATTTATACCCAGTTAGGTTCAAACCAGCTTTTGGGACTGGGCTGGGCTTTAGCTCCAAACACACTCTTCTCTGTCCTTTCCTCTCCCAGTGGCATCAACACACAATGCCATAAGTAAGGCAGATAGTGCTGTCATAGCTTCTACTCTCTTTCTTCATGCTTGTTGAGCAGCTCTTGCCATTTTGATGGATCTGTCTCTGCTGGGAACATCAAATATAGTCATATTCTAGGTGTCAGCTAGGCTCAGATTAGTCATTCTTGGCACAGGCAATTTCTAGCTAACAGATGAAGCTTCTCCTACTGGGAACAAGGTGTTTGGATGTTGCTCTGCTAGGTTAAGTGAGTTGTTTGAAGTTTGCTGTGCATTCAGCTGTTGGTACACCTCAGAAGAGATGCTAACAGCAAATTGCTGGTGTGGAGATGAGATGGAGCTAGATGGTGAGATGAAACCAAGGTGGAAGACGGAGCTAGAACCACAAGAGGAGAAAATCACCATGTGTGGACAAGGCATTAACACCTAAAAGCTTGCACAGCCTCTGGAAACTGCTGGGGCCAAGGATTTATCCAGCAGTCTCCACGCTTTGAACAATACCTTCCTCCTTCTTCTTTTGGCCAGAGCAGTGCTTGTTTGTTGTTTTGGACAGTGAAGAGTGGGATATTTTGGAAAGGATGAAAAAAAAGTCAGAACAAATCTGGGAATATTTCCATTTCCCTCCAATCTTGCTTAACTTGCTTCTAGCTTTTATTAAGGGCCAAGGATTGTTGTCCATAAAGTTAGTTCTCTGTGCTGGGAGAGGTAAAGCAGATTGTTACACACAGAGAGAGAGGAGGGAGCTGCCTGCTCTCATAAATAAGTCAATGTGTTACTCCTGCTAGACTGGAAGTGGAGTGACAGCTCTTCCAGCTGCTGATGCTCTACTTCTCTGCAGCCTTTGCTAAACTTAAGTCTGCTAAAAATACTCTACTAAAGCCCACGTGCTCCAGGGCTACAGAAACACTGGGAGCAGGGAAGATTTTAAACTATCAATCCCAGCTCCACACCTCCAAACTCAACCCTTGTTGAGTGTTGGACCTCTCTGTTCTCATTTCACATGCTCACATCTCCATCAACCATCTCTGTGGTGGCTGATGTGCTTTGTGTCCAGGGCACAGGGAAAGCTGATGGAGCCTGAAGGTTGCTGAACCTCCCAAGGATGCTGTGGACTTGTGTCTGGTCCACACTGGAGGTTTTGGGAGCAAACCACAGCTCTGAGGGATTGCTGGGCCATGCTGTGTTATTGATGGTGAAGATCATTTCAGGTTTTATTTCTAATAGGGATATTTGCATACATGTCCAGTCTTGTTCTCCTCTCTTCCCTGCTTTAGAATCAGAGAATCTTTTTGGTTGGAAGAGACCTTTAAGATCAAGTCTAACTGTTAACCAGCACTGCCAGGTCACCACTAAATCATGTCCCTCAGCACCACAATTCCAGGGCTTTCCAACCTCTACAGGGATGGAGAGTCCAGCACTGCCTTGGGCAGCTTGGGCCAGGCCTTGGCAACCCTTTTGGGGAAGAAATTGTTCCTAATATCCAACCTAAACCTCCTCTGGCACAACTTGAGGCCATTTCCTCTTGTCCTAGCACTTGTTCCTTGGGAGAAGAGACCAATTCCTACCTCACTCCAGCCTCCTTTCAGGGAGTTGTAGAGAGTACTAAGGTCTCCCCTGAGCCTCCTTTTCTCCAGACTAACTAACCTTAGTTCCCTTAGCTGCTTCTCACAAGGCTTGTGCTCTAGTGACACTCTGAAGAAGCAGGTGTGTGGCACTGATAAAACATATAATGCAAATCAAAGGCAACAGAAGGTGGAAACCTATTAAATCCCAAAGCAGAGCTTAGTTTTGGGATGAAAGTTCCCTCTTTCCTTTAAATGCAGCTCCTGTGCAGCAAGGAGATGTCCCCATCCCTCCCTGAGACCCAACAGAGGAAGCAAATCAATTGTCATTGAGACCCAGGCTCTTTCTCCTCTTTATTTACAATGTGATGTCTGAGATGCAGAAGGAAAGAGAAAGCCTGAGTGTGACAGAGTGATTAATGTTTATCTCTCACCCATGCAGAGAGCAAGTTACCAATCACTATCTCCTGATTTCAAATGCAAACTAACAGGAATGCAACAATAACATTTGAATCAGATGGAAAGAGCAAAACTCCAGGAGCAGGGCATTGTTGCAGCACTCTCAGGTTCCTGAGCCACATGTGATGACTTTGATGGGTCCTGCACTAAAGGGACAGCTAAACAGCACATTCCCCACAGAAGTCTGGCTGGGGCCACACTCTGCTCAGTGGTGCCCAGGGCCAGGCCAAGGAGCAATGGGCACAAACTGGAACCCAGGAGGTTCCACATGAACAGGAGGAAAAACTTCTTTGCTGTGAGGATGCATAGCCCAGGCTGCCCAGAGAGCTTGGGGAGTCTCCTTGTGTGGAGAGATCCCAGCCCTAGCTAGAGGGGATGCTGGGCAAGCTGCTCTGGGTGATCCTGCTGGAGAAGGGAGGTTGGACTGGATGATCTCCAGAGGTTCCTTCCAGCCCCTACCATGCTGGCATTCTGTGCCCAATCCTGCTTTCCTCAGGGTCACTGCAGCTGCAAGCCCAAATTGTGGAGAGGTACAGCCAGGACCACGTGGATCTATCAAGGCTTTTGAGACAGGGCTGGTTGCCAACACAAAATGTGTCACTGTGAATCATCCACACACTGCTTTCAAAGGACAAAACTCTTCCCTGAATCATGGTAAAAAAGCACAAGGGTTCTGCTTTGGAAAAGGAAATTCACTGACTCCTTCTTGAGCCAAAAATAGAGGAGGAAAAAAAGGTTGTGTAATTCGTTTACTTTGAATAATAAGCATTTCAATGTTATCTAAACAGCACTAATAACAGGGAAATCTCTGTTTATTTAATCAGTCTGGTTTTGCTCTGGGATTGATGCTGGTCCTCCAGGCAAGTTTGGCTCCTTCACCTTAAAACCACTGAAACACAAAACTTTAGCCAACAGCTGTAAGCAACACAACCTTGCTTGGTGCCTACACTGCTGTCTTGAGCACATGCTCCTCAAAAACCATCCCTTTTTTTGTTGTTGTTGTTGATTGCTATATTGTGAGCAGAAGGAGAAGCTGGAAGCATTTTGTGAGTAAGTCTTGGAACAAGCTAATTTCTTAGGGGTGACCAATACACATTTCATCACTGATTTGCCCCATTTCCAGCCCAGTCAGCTTGGCTGGAGCCAGATGTCTGCAAAGCTGCAGCTAGGATTACAAAGCAAAAAGCCTTGTTTATTTTCAGCTGAATTTCTTGCCTTCTTGGATTAATAACTCTGATTTTCTCAGCAGTCCTTCAGTTCATTCTCTGTGAGTAGCTACAAAAGCCTTGTTTGCAATGAGATTGCTTCTCTCCAGCAAAGCTTCAATGGAAGAGCAAACAAAGGTGTGAAAATTCCATCAAAACAACTTCTAAACCATCTTGAAAAGTCATTTTTCCTGGCTTTTTCCTTGATGCTAGCTGGCAATAATTTTCATCAGCTTAATTCCCAGAAAGTGTTGGAGGATTTCCTCTCCATCAGCCTCCCAGGACACTGCTCCTCATCACTGGTGAAGGGGTCTTTGATTGCCAGCCCTGTTCCTGAGGGATTCCCAGGAATGTCCTAGTTGATTCACTGATTTATATCAATAGGTATGCTGGTGGAACAGATATGCACAACAAAATCAGCTTGGCAAAGTGATATGGAGTTGCTGCTGGAAGGCAACCAGCTTCACCTCACCACAACACCAACCCTGCCTTGGGGACCAGGGTCAGCTTAGAAGTGAAGGCAGGCAGGCAGAAAGAGCCTTTCTCCACCTGAGTGGTTTGTCCACTGCTGAGACACTGCCCTGAAAGGCCCCAGACATAGCTTAGCTCTTGGCAGAAGAGCAGCACCACTCCTCAGGCAATGCAGGGTCTGAAGAGGAGTAGCTAGGCAGGGATGGTGACTCCATCCCTGCCCTGGGCAGCTTGATCCAATGCCTAACCACTCTTGCAGTGACAAAATTGTTCCTAATATCCAACCTGAACCTCTCCTGATGCAACTTGAAGCATTTCTTCTTGTCCTATCACTAGTTAGCTGGGAGAAGAGACCAATCCTCACTTGGGTCCTAATGTCCTTTCAGTTAGTTGTAGAGAATGAGAAAGTCTCCCCTGAGCCTCCTCTTCTCCAAAATAAACAACCCCAGTTCCCTCTACAGCTGGATCAAGAGGAATGGCCTTAAAACCAACTCCCTGTTGTGGATCAGGAAAGGCATTAGGGCAAATCCCCATGGAAAATCAGGGATTTCACCCTGCCAGAGACACCTACACTGCTCCAGCACCATGCACCAGGGAAGCAGAAGTCATGCAAACCACCCAAACTAGCTGTTTCTCCTGAAAGATCACCTGTAAAGGACTTTTTTCCCCCCTGAATTTAAAGGCATAGCTCTGATTTACAGTCCCTGTCTCTTGTGAGAAGAGCTGAAGTCAGCTCTGGCAGGGCAGAGGCTGGGCAGGGGTGAGCAGATGGGAGGAAGTTGAGCTGTTAGCTGGCATCTGTTACCTCCTCTGCAATACTGGGTCCAGTTTTGGAGCCCTCAACACACAAAGGCCATGGAGCTGCTGGAGCAGGNTTCTGTGCAAAGGCCCAGCTGCAGTGAGGAGTGTGAGTCAAGAGTTGCGTTTCCAGAGAAGCAGTTTTGTTGTGCAGGCACAAAGATCTCTTCTGTTACTACCCAGCAGGAGCTTCAGCAAACTCACATTTCTTGCCCTGTTTCTGCCCTTGCCTCTTAGCTTCTCATTTTTTCCAGGCTGTCAGTGGGTTTTTTATTGCTCTAGGGTTTTTTATTGCTCTAGGGTTTTTTATTGCTCTAGGGTTTTTTGTTGCTCCAGGGTTTGGTTGTTGGTTTTTTAGTTTGTTTAACTGAAACTGAGTACATTACATTTTTTTTTTCTCCTTAAACTGTTGATGAGTTTAACAAAGTTTTCTATCATTTCCCAGGGAAGAAACCAGAAACATTGGAACATGTATTCCAAGAACTTGGAGACATAATCTTACAATGAGGAGGGCAATCTCTGAGAACCTTTAAAAGCAATTTTTTTCCCCCCCTGGGTAATATTTAAGGCATAGAATTTACCACAGCACTACACAATATGAGAAAAACCTCTAGAGTATGCCTTGTGATTTTCCTTTCCCCAAACATACTGGTTTCAAAGGAATGATGACAGAAGCCAGCTTGATTTCTGCCTCTCACACCACTCTAGATGTGGAAGCCTTTCCTGAAACATCTCTACTGATAAAAGGGGTGAAGGGGAAGAGGGAGAAGAGAAGCATTCATGAAAGTGGAAGACTTTCTGCACATAGCCATTCCCTGCAGATCTCTCTAAGGCTTTTTAGAGGAACTCAGGCTAGGCAAGGGAGTGACAGCAGTGGGAGACCTCATTTGCTGGAAGAGACAGAGCTGGCAAGCAGGAGTGCACCTGAATAAATAGCTCCTGCCATGCTTCATCTTCCTTCTCTTTTCCTGGAGGATCCCTACCATTAATATCACTAGTGAACTTGCTGCCTGGTCTTTCTTCTACAGGAGCAGAGCAGCTCCCTCTGACACAGCTCAGCTACTCTATCTTAAATCAATGCTTATAACCTGAAATGCTCTTGCTTCCAGCATCTCCTTTAGCCCTCAGCCTTCCCTTGGAGAAGGGGAATTCAAAGAGCAGCTTGCTAAGGAGTTGCAGCAAGCTGCAGCCTTGCTGGGAGAGGACAAGACCCTGGGAAGCACTGATAGGATCTGATGGGATTTGGGAGTGGGTGGAGTGGGTTTGTGGTTGAGAGATGAGCTTGGGTGGCTGGGTGCTGGGAGCTGTGGCCTGAAAGGATTATCACCTCTCTGCCCTGACCCCTTTTAGGAGTCCATTTCTTTGGATAAGGGATGCTTTTGTCCTCACTGGCAGTGCTGCCCTGAGACACATTGTCAGTGAGACTCTTGTGCTCTGCCTTGGTGCTGAACTGAGGGAAAATGCATCCCTAATGGAGATATTGGTTAGAAACTCATGGAGCTTTTTGGAGTGTGTTTAGCTGTGAGCTGCTGAAGGTCTGATGGGTTTCTGCCTTTTTCTTTGGCTCTTGTGGCTGCTAGTGCTCTGTCTTCATACTAATAGAATCATAGAAGCATTATGATTGGAAAAGACCTCTGAGATCATCAAGTCCAACCATCCACCCCACACTACCATGCTCACTAAACAAAAGCCTTTTCTCACTAGACACTGAAGAATAAATGAGATTTACGTGGCTCCAGGATGCTCTTAGAAACCAAGCAGCAGATCAGGCAGTGTTTCTGGCCATGTTTGCACTGCAGTGACCTGTCTCCAGTTAAAGTTGGGTTGGTAATTCCCTTCCAGCACCCCAATACTGTCCTGGGAGGACCTTAGGAGGTCTCACCACTGCATGACATTAGGACATTAGGAAGAAGTTCCTCACTATGAGGGTGGTGGAACACTGGCCCAGGTTGCCCAGGGAGGTGGTTGAGTTGCCATCCCTGGAGGCATTGCAGGTGAGGCTTGCCAGGGCTCTGGGCAAGCTGCTCTAGTTGGGGATGTCCCTGGCCACTGCAGGGGGGTTGGACTAGATGAGCTCCAGAGCTCCCTTCCAACCCAAACCAGTCTAGGATTCTATGATTCTATGACTCCCCCTGAAAGAAAAGGAGGGAGAGGTTTCCCTTCCCCTTTGCTGCTAGAAGCAATCTCTTAGTGAGCAGCAAGTCTATCAGTGAGCCAGCCAATATCTGTACCATGCCACAAGCAATGAGGGGCAGCACCCTGGTGGTTATTTAGTCTGTGAGCTCTTTGGCACATAAAATCATCTCATTTAAAATGACCCTTCAGGTCATTGCATCCAACCTTTAACCATCCAACCCAACACTTCCAAGTCCACCACTAAACCATGCCCTTAAATGCCATGTCTCTACATCTCTTGAACACCTCTGTGCATCATCCTTCATCATGCTGTTTGGGCAGGAGTGAGTGGATAGGAGGAAGGGGCCTTGGGGTCCCAAAATCCCATGGCTAAGAAGCAGTTAAACCCTCAGCTTTGTGCCTCAGAACTGCACCTCGATGGCAACCTGCAGAGCAGATGCCAAATCAACCTCAACACAAGCCCCAGAGCCAATGTCCTGCAAAAAGTCCTGTGCATTATTCAGTGTGGAGCAGCTGCTAGACGCTTTCACAGGTCTGGGCCAAGCTACTAAGATGGTAGAGTCCTGTCTCCAGGGTTAGAGGAGGAAGAGATGATGCTAGACACCAAGCAAAACCTTGAGCCTGAGCCATGGTGAGAGGCAAACCCAAAGTGATTCCTCTCCTGGCAGCTAACGGGTTTGGCCACAGTTCACAATGTGATTGATACCTAAAGATTTGGCTATATTCTGTAGATTTCTAGGATTATTAGAGACATATAAAGCTTCCTGAATTGTTCACATATTAGAAGCCACTAGGCCTGTTCCTAAGGGACTGTTTTGGGCTTTCCCATGCCTCACCAAGGATGTGATGTTTTGAAGAAGCCACCTGCAGATAGCCTGAAGACAAAACAACAGAAGAGGGCCAAGGTCCAAGTGGGTTCTCTCTGAGGGATCAAGCTGAATACCACCAGGGGTGGGCCACTGGAAAACCTCATGCCAGGGTTGGCTATAGTTATCAATATGTTAATTACCACTAAAATCTCTCAAAGGTGTGATCCCTTGGGGTGGGCTTGCATCACCTTCAACATCATGAAGGTGTGGAAGCTTCCAATTAAAGGTAAAACTAACTTTCTCCATAACTCTGTGCCAAGTGCCTATTTTCCAGAATTTTTGACATCATGATGTTGCTCACATTTCTCCTCCATGAAAAGTGAATTTGGGTAGTGACCTGGGCAGGGAGTTAAGTTCTCTAGAGGTTGGAAAGGGGAGAGAGAAGCAGCCTGACAGAAAATCAGCCACAAACCTGTTAATAAAACTCATAATGAGATGCTGAGTCCATGGCATTACACCTGACAAAGGAATCACATGAAGTTACAAAGGAATAAAACAACTCCAGATAATTGCAGGGCAGGAGAATATGTTCAGTGTCACCTTAAAAGTGGGTGAGATGAGTTTTCCTGGCAGCTTGTTTCAGAGGAGAGTGGGCTCTATAATTAAAAGTAATCAACCCCTCACAGATGGTCTCTTGTGTGACCAGCAGAGATTACCACCCCAGCCTCTCCCCTACCTGCATGTCAGCATTCCCTGGAGCTTTTTATGCTATCAACCCTTTCTTTGGCCATGGAGCCACCAGCAGGTTTTCAGTCACTGATTTTTGCCAAATGTCAGCCTGAGAGACACATCTCTTGATTTAATTATCCTTAACAATTTACCTATAAAGCACCAAGCACTGATGAGCACTATCTAAACCAGAGTAATAGAAAAGCCAGGCTGTTAATCTTCATAATGTGCCTCTCAGTGGGGATTTGACTTGAATGTTATTTGCATTAAATATGATGCTGAATGCTGGATATGCAGCTATAAATAAATTAAAGGCCATGTTTAAGTCCAACACTCTCCCACTGTTGACAGCAGGCTCAAGTGTGAGAGTCTGTAGCAGTTGGTTGGCTAGCTGACTGCTGGAGGAAGGGGTAAGTTCCATCACTGGTGCCCTAAGGAACTCATTTTTGGGGGGAAATTAACCCCCTTAGTGGGGTTTGTACTGCCAGCCTAAACTTTAGTAGGGCTTGGCTGTTTTGTGGAGTGTTTAGCTTGTGCACAATAGAGTCTAGGTTTGCCAGAGCTGATCACAGGATTGTTTTGGTTGGAAGAGACCTTTAAGATCATGGAGTGCAACCATTAACCCAGCACTGCCAGGTCACCACTAAACTATGGCCCTCAGGATCACATCTCCAGGGCTTTGAAATCTCTCCAGGGATGGTGACTCCACCACTACCCTGGGCAAAGGTTTTCAGCAAACATCCCTTTCCAGTGATGTTCAGCAAAATACCTCAAGTGCATCACTTTTAATCTGATATTTAATCATCTTACTGCTAGAAGTAAGAAGAAAACTCCTCCTGGCCTCAAAGTGTGTGAAGTTACAGATGAGTTCACTGCCATCAAAGTCCAAAAGCTGGAGCTTTTGAGGATGAAAATCCAAATCCCTGTGGTCCAGCAGTGGGACAGTGAATCCTGTGGCACAAGCTCTCCTCCTTCTCCCTAGCATGTCCTGCCTGTGGCTGAGCTCATGGTGCAGGAGGACCTCACCTGATTGGGACCCTGGCTTGGAAGAGGGCAAAGTGGACATGAGCATCTTGAACCAAGCACAGGAGGAAAGGGTTTGGGATTGTTCTGGTTGGATTCAAACTTGGTAACAGCTGCTGGGAATACTTGTGGTACCTGTGACAGAGAGCAGCACGGACATGAAACATTCTTCCACCCAAGACACAAATCAGGCCACAAATATTTGGAGGAAGGTGCATGATCAAGGCAATGTCACACCACATTCTGTGCCACCCTGGCAGCCTGCTGCTGCCCAGCTCACTAATCCATCTCTAACCCCCTGAACAGCTTGCAGACCCTGCTAGCTTATCCCCAACCTGCTACAAAACCACAACACACATGGATTTTCTTCATGACAACTGTGCAGGCATGAGCCTGGGCCTGTACCTCTTGCAATGCTGAGGACACAGGAGCCAAGAAAATTCAATTAGATTTTCAGGGAAGAAAAAAAAATCACATATCCCAAAGGGGCAATGAAGGTCTTGGTTGTTTTATTGCTTCTTTTCCCCAATGTTTTTCTCTCTGCCTCTTGGAGCCCCAGGTATTATACAGCATGTGTTTCCCAGCACAGCTTAGTCTCCAAGCTGGCCCAAAACTGCCATGTTGGCCATGTGCCTTCCTCTGCTGGACTGCTGCACTGTGAGATGCTTTCTGACTACATTCCCACATACATTTTTTTGCTGTTTTAAGGGATTTTCCCTCCTCAAGCTCTCCTGTACTAAGAAGAACCTGCAAGCTGCCAAAGCAGTGTGAAGGAAACCAAGCCCAGGGTAGAGTTTGCTCCTTGGGTTAGAGACTGCAGTCTGTGAAGTGTTTGGGCCACACACAGCATCCCAGCATTGTATCCTGAGGGTAAATCTCTATTTACTAGCCTAAACTTGTATTTTCCCCCTCCTCCTAGTGAGCTTTGTTGTACTTTACACCCTTGGAGTTAAGGAACAAGTAAAGTACAAGAGTGTCATAAGCCCATGACTGACAGTGATCAAAAGAAATGAACCATGGGCTTTGGGGAGAGAAACTCAATCCTGACAGTTTCTCTTTTGGATGAAAGGAATATATTAAAATGTATAAATTGCCCCTCTGAGGATAAAATGTGAGGTCTGTGCAGGAGGAATCAATAGAGTGAGGTGAGCAATGAGCTCAGATTTCCCAGAGGTTGTGTTAGTTGCATTTTTATGAGATGGTTGTGAAAAAAAACAGATGATAAAATAGGAGGAGCTGGTTAATCTGGTATTGAGCTTACTCAAATAATTACAGACTTATTAAGCAAGATTTAAGGGAACAAGGTGACACAACAGCCCTACCAAGTACTGAGACCACTTCTGATCAGTTCAGCACTGCAGACTTGCAATGTTCTTGATTATGTTACAATTAATAGGAGGTAGCATTGCAACAACTGTGTTAATTAACTCCTTGGGGTCCTGATCAAAAATGGGGTTCTGCTGAGCTAGGTGCCATCCTGCATCAAAGTGTTGGAAGCTGATAGGCAGCAGGTCTTTGCTCCACAGGTCTGGGTGAAGCTGCTAAGATGGTAGAGCCCTGTCTGCAGGGTTAGAGGAGGAAGAGATCATAGAATCATAGACTCATAGAATGGTTTGGGTTGGAAGGGAGCTCTGGAGCTCATCTAGTCCAACCCCCCTGCAGTGGGCAGGGACATCCCCAACTAGAGCAGCTTGCCCAGAGCCCTGGCAAGCCTCACCTGCAATGCCTCCAGGGATGGCAACTCAACCACCTCCCTGGGCAACCTGGGCCNCTGAGGTCTCCTCTCAGTCTCCTCTTGTCCAGGCTGAAGAGACCCAGCTCTCTCAGCCTGTCCTCCTAGGGCACATGCTCCACTCCTTTCAGGATCTTGCTGGCCCTGGGCTGGACTCTCTCCAGCAGCTCCCTAGCCTTCTGGAGCTGAGGGGCCCACAACTGGACACAGCATTCCAGGGGAGGCCTCCCCAGGGCACAGGAGAGGGGAGAAGAACCTCTCTGGCTCTGCTGGCCACGCTCCTCTTAATGCATCCTAGGATGCCATTGGCCTCTTGGCCACAAGGGCACATTGCTGCCTCATGGGCATCCTCCTAGCCACCAGCACTCCGAGAGCTTTTTCCCCAGGGCTCTTCTCCAACACATCAGTTCCCAGTCTGTATTGATACTTCCATGCACAGATGCACCACTTGGATACAGGAACACATCATTGTCTCTAGCTTCACATGGTGTGTGTGGCTTATACTAGAGAGCAACCAGAGAGGTTGGGCATGTCATAACCCAGCTTTATCTGCTTCACAGGAGGGAAAGGAGAGATGCCAGCACTGGGACTCTTGATTTGGGCATCTAATGTTATTTGCTTTAGGGCTAGATGGTCACAACACTCACACTTGCCCACCTTGTCAGCCCTGGACCCCATCACACTCTCCCCAGCCTTTCCAGGTACCTTTGCTCCCCCTCTGTCCCTTGTACCTCAGCAAGGGGTGATCTGACAGCAAGGAAAAAATAGTGGTGACACCATCCAAGCCCAAAGGCCACTCTGTCCCCTGGCCAGGCACCCACATGGGATGTTGCCCATCACACACAGGCCTTGAAGAGGACACAGAAGCCTTTCTAAACATCAGGAAGCACAAGTGCCATCTGTGAGTCTCCAGCAGATGCTGCACTGAGAAGAGAGTAAAAGCCTTTGAGGGAGAGGAGGGGGGGAAAGAGGGAGAAGACAATTAAATAGCTCTTTTCAATGATCTGGAAGAAGATTAAAGGCAGCTGTAGGTTTGGGGTTTGTTTTTTTTTCTTCTCTATTTTTGTTTTCTCTGGGAAGAGGAGCCACTAGATTACCTTGGTCTCTTCTGCCTTTCCAAAATGCTGTTAAGAGGAAAAGCCAAGAGTTAAATTGATCCAGCCACATTTCCTCCTCCTTTTATTATCCTTCCAGCTGACAGCTCAGGAAGGGGGAGGGGAAAAAAGAAATCAAGTGAATTAAAATCAATTGGGGGAAAATAAAGATGAAATTACATAAGAACTGGCAAAACACAGCAGGCCAAGTGCTTATGTAAAGCAATGAACACAAGAGCTTATTTAATCTAGATCTAGCTGCAAGACAGACCATGGTGTAAAAAGGGCTGGGGTTAGGCAGGCTGGGCTGTGGGGTATATGCTGATTTAAAGCCCTGTATTCCATGGGGAAAAAAAGGCATGGATTAGGCATCTAATATTATCTGCTTTAGGGCTAGATAGTCACAACACTCAGACTTTCCCACCTTATCAGCATCACAAATTGGTGAGTGTCTCTCTCCATCACTGCAGGGATGGATCTAGACACACTCAGACATCAATATCTTTATTTTCTTGTCTACCCAAAGGGCTGAGGATTTGGCAGGATACTTTTTGTGGGTCACAATCCTGCCACAAAGGTGCTGGTGACAACAGCTTGCTGGTACCCAAGCATGGGTTTCTCTGGTGGGCAGAGATCCTCTGTGTGTAGCCAACAGAGTTTTCTCAGCCAGGCCCAATGGGTGAGATTATCACTGTGTGGAGCTATAAAGACTGATTTAAACCAGCACTGTTCTTAAAAAGCCATAGGAGGAATTTGGCTGTGACCTAAGGAAAAGAGACCAACTTCAATTCCTTCTTAGCATAAATGCAGGATTCCTGAACTGAAGCCACTGACTAATCCTGGAGATGATTTGCCAGCAGCAGACTTGGAGACAATTCAGCCCTTTGTAGCTTTATGGGCTGCTATTTTGATACTCATTGTGTTGATTTACACAGTACCACAGAGCTGCTGGTGGGCAGAGCCCTGCTGTCCCCTGCCCAGCTGTGTGCCACCATCACCTCACAGCACCAGGGTGCTTCAAGGCTTTGCAGCATTGTCCATGGAATTATTAACTTAGTGGACCCTTCAGACATGTGGGAATTTAATAAAAGTCCTTGGAAGAGTGTGGTGATGGATATTGAGAGGTCAGTGTCTCCCAGCTCCAATGCCTGGTCCTTCCTTCTCATCCCCTTCAGGCTCTTTGGCACATGCCTTTGAAGGCATTGCAAGGAGAAGGATAGGAAGAAATAAAGCAGAGGACCTGCTTGGACAAGTGGTTGTTTCATGAGCAGAGTTATTTACTCTACAAAACATCTGAGCTATGAGCAGACTTCATAAAACATGATAAATAGAGAGTCTGGAAGGATAACCAAGATGCTGTCACACAAGGATGGGCTGATGGAGAGCAGAACTGGAGCAGCTGAACCCCTGAGGAGCTCCAGAGAAGTCCCCAGGTTGCTCTACCAAATGAGCAACTTGGAGCTGATGGAGCTGGGACACTCACCAAAATCCTGCTTGGAGGGAGCTGGCTCCAAAGCCAACAAAACAGTCAAATAGCCAAACCCACAGGTACTAACCTGCAAGTGAACAGGGGAAGCATCTCATTTTGCCTCAGAGCTCTCTCATCTGTTGCTGCCATGATGAGTAGCTTTTCAAATCTCCTCCAGCTGAGGCAGTGGCATGAAAACATCAATTTGCTTGTAGGGGAATGGCTTTAAGAGGTGTTTAATTTATGTGGAAAAAAAAACAACAACCCAACTCTAAAAATGGCTGCAGTGTGTTTCAGAGGATGTCTGCCAGTTGTAATGTTAACTAAACCTAAGTAATGTGGCTATAATGGATTTATTCCTGCTACCAGATCCCACATTGATGCTGATATTGAAACCAGATGTCCCTGACTGACAGAAGGAAGAGGCAAGTCTGGCAGTGAGGAATATATCATACACCAGATTGAGAGGCTGAGCCAAGCAGTTGCAAGGAAAAGCCATCAAGAAAGCTGGGAAATGCTGCTGCTCAAGGAAGAGGTGTCAGAGGTGAGCTCTGGGTGAGCATCTCAGTGGCATGAGATGTACAGTGCCTGGTGGTGGTGACATACAGTGACACCCTGCAGGACATCTCCCTCACTGCTCTTCCTGCTTAGCAGCATGTGCTGCAGCTGAGCAAGCTGTAATTACTGGAAGAATAGAACTAATTACTTCTTATAGTGGTTGTGGAGCTTCAGTGGTGCAAGTTAACATGAGTAAGAACCAAACATGCTGAGTGTTGGTTGAGTAGTTGCTTGGTTTTCTTCTTAGGAGGAAAGCTGATGGCTCACACCCACTCTGGTTTCACTCAGGAATGCCCAGGAAAACTTAAATATTCAAAGCAAATACACAGGGACTTCTTCAAAGTCAGAGATGTTGAATTAATACACTCCAATATTCACCCCAGGAAGCTTGTTCCAGTCCAGGGAGGAACATTTCCCTGCAATGATCCCAGCAGAAGCACAGCTCACACTGGGCTCTGAGTCTATAAATGGTTACAATCCCTCTCTTCTGGGACTGGCTTTCTATCAGTCAACAAATAAAACCTCGTGGAGAACTAATGGCTTCCAAAACAATAAATATCCCAACTTGCTTTAGACAATCTGCCAAACAGGAAAAAGGAGTGAAATCTGTTGAGTGATTGATTGCCAGTGATTTGCCAGCTCCAGCAAGTGCACCCTTGCTCTGCTTCATTTCAAGGCACAAAATGAAGGCAACGAGATGCACAGACCTGCTCTAACACAGCTTGAATCCACTGGGAAAGACCAGAGCTCCACATTTCCAAGCAGCAAGATTTTCCACGTCACTCTTCACATTACCACTGCCCTCTCTTTCCCAGCTCTTCCATGATGTGTGGGTTTTTATTCCTAAAGCTGTGTGCAGCTTTACGCTGTAAGACACTCTGCTCACATGCTGGGTGATGCTTTCCCTTAATGCACTTCAAACCTGACTTGTAGCTGCTTTGCTTATTCACTCTGGAACCTTTCCCAGCCCTGGGCCTTGCATCACATTGTGTGCTGCTTCCCTGTACTTGGAGGAATGGAGTGAAACCATTAAAGAACCTTCCTGCTTTCTCAAATCTACTTCTGGAGCTAGATCCTCTGAGAAGGGAAAGTATTGTAGGGTTTAGGTTTATTTTCTTCCCCTCCAGCTGCCTCTTTCTTTTTACTTCTAAAAGTAAATCACAAGGAAAAGCTTACAGGTGAACTCTGCAGACTGTGCATTCATGTCTGCTGCTTACTTCTAATTCAGCTGGAGCCTGAATAACAGCAAGACTGGAAAATGTGTTGAGAATTGCTTAAATTCTTAATATCCAAAGACACAACTAGGAAGTAATCTGCTGCTTTTTAGCCCTATCATGGCAACAATGAGCATCAGTTTCATCCTAAAAGGAAAGATGACTGGGAATAATGCATTTCAGTCCCACTGTTCTCAAATCAGATGGCTCACATCTCCTCAGAGAGTTGAGAATTTGGGTTAAGTACACTGGTAAAAACTGCAAAGCAGCTACAGGAGAAATACAGCCTCTACCACCTCAGGATGAAAGTTAGGGATCCAGACAAAGTGCAGAGGGATTCCTGGGCTTCTCTAGGGGATGGATTTTAGTGTACTGGAGCAACACAGGGGGAAACTCCCAGGGACATAGCTAAACATTTACAGGCTCCAGGCTTAACTCTAACTGAATACACCCTCACCTTTTTTTTTTGTGGGAGAAATGATTCTGGTTTGTTTCCATTTAAGTTCTCTCTTTAACTGTGGGAGCATCTCAGAGGCTTCAGTACACAGGCACTTCTAAATTCGAACTGGCTGCTGATTAAACCTACCTGAAATTCATGTCCAAACAGAAGATTGAAGAGCTCTCACACACCAGCCTGACAGCAAAGGGGCTGTGGAGATTGGTGTCTTGCTTTTCCTGTCTCTCCTTCCATGCCTCTTACATTTTTCAAGCCTAATGCTCCAGTAAACAATTCCCCCAACCCCTCAGAGCACTGGAGCACAGCAAGTGTTGATGCTGAAATCCTTTCCACACACGTGTGTGTTAGATGAAGCAGTGTGTGGAGACTAGCAAAGCTTTTCTGAAGTCAGGAGGGGGCTGATAATTAAACCAGATATGGATTTTCCCCAAAGAGTGCAAATACTAGCCTCTGGCTTGGAAGATGCAGTTCTTTTTTTGGATGTCTATGGTACACCTGGTTCCCAAAACTTTCTGGAATCAGGATCTATCACTACACAGAGGAAATGGGCTCTGGATCAACCCAAGAAACTGGGAGAGATTGTTTTGTTTCACTCATTCTTACTGCCTACTTTTCAGCAGAAGGAAAGGAGATGCAAAAGATAAAGAGAAATGTGGAGGTTTGGGGGTTTTCTAGCAATGAAGTGGCACATTTGAGTAGCTGAGCATCCTCAGACTGAGATAACAACAGAGTGGGGCCTGGCTGCCCTGGGGTCAGTGGTACATGGGGGTGCCATTGTAGCACAAGGTGAGGAGAGGAGCTCTGGGGGGGGGCTGCACAGGTTAACTGCTGTGCAGGGTCTCAGGGCAGTGCTGTAGGATAGGAGGGGGTACAGGATGGGGCACAGCAAGCAGAGCTGAGAACTCCCCAATTCCCTGTCTACCTGAACCCCAAGTTGGTCCTCCCAGGACACCTTCCTAATCCTCCCAGCCCAGCCCATCTCCTCAAAGTTTGAGCATCCTAGCCCTGGGTAGGAGGTGTGTGCCGAGCCACCGGGATCCTCACCTGGATAACTGTCTTCAGCGTGGGCTCATCCACGATGGCAGTGCAGATGAGGTAGTCAGGATGCTGGTCCTTGCGATAGATTGCCCCCATGGTGAAGATCATGGGGATGGCAAGGAGGAAGGAGGCAATCCAGATGCAGCTGATGAACTTCTTGGTGCGGCTGCGGGACATGATGCTCTTGGCTTTGAAGGGGTGGCAGATGGCCATGTAGCGCTCCACGCTCAAGCTGGCAATGTTGAGTGCCGTGGCGTAGGTGCAGGCATCCCGCAGGAAGTAGTAGCCCTTGCACACAGCTCCCCCAAAAGCCCAGGGGTGATGGACCCAGATGAAGTTGTAGAGCTCGATGGGCATGCAGAGGAGGAAGATGAGGAGGTCAGAGAAGGCGAGGCTGGCCAGGTGGTAATGCACGGTGCTCTGCAGGTTCTGCAGCGACTTCTTGCGCACCAGCGTGTACGCTGTGATGGAGTTACCTACCGTACCCACCAAGAAAAGAGCCAAGTAGATGACAGTCACCATCACTTTGGAGTAGATGTCAGTGTTGACGTCCAGGTCCTCCTCGTCGGGCACTTTGAGGAGCAGGTCGGAGTGGTTGGAGGCATTGACATAGCTGCTGGGCTGCAGGTGGAGGGAAGTGCCCAGCACGGTCGGGACTGTGGCGTTCAGGTGCATCCCTGGGGCTGAAGTGGCTTGAGACCGGGATCACAGGTAGGACCCGGGAGCAGAACTCAGACCCAGGAGCAGAACTCAGACCCGGGAGCAGAGCTCAGACCCGGGAGCAGAGCTCGGACCCAAAATCAGTGCTCAGATGCGGAGTTAGAGCTCAGATCCAGGACCAGAGCTAGGATGTAGGACCATAGCTCGGGCCCGGGATCTCAGCTGGGATGCAGGACCACAGCTCAGCCCCAGGAGCGCAGCTCGGAGCCGGGACAGCAGCTCGTCCCCGCTGCCTCTCCCCGCCGTTCCGCTGTCCCCGGCGCGGAAACTTGGCTCGTTTTAATGCGGCGGGGAGGAGGCGCCTGCCGCTCCCGGGCTGCCGTGCGTGTGCGTGTGCGTGTGTGAGACACAGACAGACACATACATCCACCCCCCACCTCCCCTCCCCGGAGCATCCTCGGCTGGGAGCAGCCCGCAGCTCCGGCTCCCTCCTCCCTACAGCATCCCAGTGCCCAGCTGTGCCCTGGAAAGGCAGGAGCCTTCCTGCACACACCCACTCACCCGCACTCAGCCCCGCACACCCCCGCACAGCCGCACTGGAAGCCTCTCCCCCCTCTCCTCTCCAGCCCTGCCGCTGCCTCTCCCCGGCCCCTCGGCTCGGCTCGGCCCCCGCGGGGGCTCCCTCCCCACTCCCCGCCCCCGAGGTGAGTTTTTGGAACCCCAACTCGGTCCTTAGACTGGGACCCGGGAGAGGGAGGGAGAACGTCCCGGGTTGGGATGCAGAGCACCCTCCCCGTGAGAGCCTCCCTCTCCTCCCCTTCTCTATCCCTCCTAAAGTCATAGATAGAGGCACGGCTGGAGGTGAGGGATGGTAAGGGGCTGATAGGGAGTCCTAGCAATATCACCTCCCTCCCCTGAGCAGAGGAGAGGCAGGAGGATGCTCCATCACCCTTGGACATCAGTATATCCTGCTAGTCCCCAGATACCCACTACCTGCCATTGCTACTGGGAGAAATGTATTTAAAGGAGGGGGAAAAAAACCACCTAAAATATCTACCTTTACCTTGCACTACCTGGGGCACCCTCAGTGACATGGCACAGCAGTGACAGCAGTGAGTTGCTTTGCTTTGGTCCCCACCAGTGACTTTTCTCTTACCCCCATATCCTCAGACGTGGGGATGGGGAATCTTCTCTGAGGATTCCTGCCTTGTTGCAGAGACAGAGAATGCAGGGGTGTCACAGTGGTGGTGACAGTGACAAGGGGATCCCCCAGATTAAAGGGTCCCCAAGGATAAGTGGTCTGTGCTGGGGTTACCCTTGCAGGCCTGGGCCACTGGGCCAGCCAGCTACCCAGTAAAACTCCAGTGAGCTGTTTGTACACTCTCTTGTCTTCATGATACAACTCTTTACAAAAGCAGAAAGGAGATTTAGAAAAAAAATCCCATTCACGGACTCGCTGATTTATCCAAAGATACCCAGAATTTGGCCAATTGGTTTATCCAAAGAGAGTTGTAATTAGTCCTATTTATTCAATAGCAGATGTTGGATACCTTGTTCCCAACTCTGAGCTCTGTGTTCACTGAGGTCCTGCAGACTGCTTGCCTATTTGATGCAAGAAGTTGTCTTCTAATCAAATCATCTCTGCATACAAATGATGAGCTTCCCACAGACATCCACTGAGAGTCAATATTCCCTCAAACTTGCCTCCTCTTACACCCATCTGATAGGATCACCGTGGAAGACTAACCAAAATCAGGTTTAGTTAGTCATATTGCTCATCCAAATGTAGAGAGAAATGTTTTCTGGCACTCATCCCACCCCAGTTTAAAGAATCACTAACAATCTCTGAGCATCAATGTTCCTTTCATTTAAGAGCTTCTGTTCTGGAGTTTCTATTAGCTGAGGAGAGTTTGTCAGGGTTGGTGTTCCCAGCTGTTCTCATCCTGTGTTCCAGGCCCTTAGGATGGATCAAGAATATTTATCCCAAAGGAAGAAAGAGAAACATGGTGAATTTCAGATAGAGTTGGTGCCTGAAGGAGAGCTGTAGCTGGGATGCAAGCTGAAAGGAGCTTATGGCCCTGTGCTTCAAGCACAAGCCCATGCTCCTGGCCTAAAGCACTTCACCCACAGAGGCAACAAGTGAGTTCCTTCGGGATCTTTGTCTATAATGAAGACTTATTGTCCTTTCCTGGCTCTGTAACTTCATATTGGCCTCTGGTGGTCTAATTTTACAGTGTGGATGTGGAGGTTTATATCAATAGCTGTCTCCAGAAATGCTCTGGTTTGGATTCTCTTGCCTTGTGTCTCTGCACCCAGGCAAGGCACAGGCAGGGCTGCTAACAAGGAGAGTTGTAGCATCTCCCTTGTAAAGCATCTCCTTGCTCTGTCCCAGCAGCTGTTCCTGAGTGTTCCATGTGCTGCTTTCCTTCCACGTTCCCTCCATGCCAAGTACTGGCAGGGAATATCAAGAGATATAAGTTAAAAGCTAACTCTAATTGCACACTGAAATCTCAAGTACCTGGAATCAGTGTGGTTGTTGATTTATAAGCAGCACTTGAACAGGCTGATGCAGTTTGTACCAGTCAAACCTCTCCTGTTCTAGAAGTGCTCTAGACCACCCAACATTAAAGGCTTCAGCAGCAGACTTCTATCAGTTAATTACTTTAATAAATCCCATTAATTCCTTGGCAGGTCTGTCTCAAACCACACATGAAGCATTTTCACTGTCATGGGCAGAGAGCTCTGCTCTGGTTTGTGTCTCATAGACTTGGGTTTGAGCAAAGAGCTTATGTTCTGGGACACAAACTTGCAATTCCCCCATGCAAAAGAACAGGTCACTTATGTAAAGGAGAAAGTAAAACTTGTGAAGGAAAGGGTCAGCCTCTCCTCTCTCTTTTTAGAAAGCTTTTTGTCCAGGCAAAATCTGTTCTCACCTTCCTTTTACAGAGCTGGATACCTACTGCTAGTGTCTGACCTGCTGCCAGGAGCAGGCAGAGGTTCAAGCCCTGCCAAAGGCAAACCTGGAGCCCACTCCTCCCTCACTCTGTAGCACATCTATCCAGCACCTCTTTACTGTCCCCATTGCTAGTGGGTGGCCTGGGAGATGTATGATCCCTTTCCTGATGTGGGACAACAAAATGAATGATAGAAACATCTTTTCTTGTCTTCACTTCTCTTCCCTGGAAGGTTTTAATCCATATTGCCCCTCAAGCAGAAGCAGAGTTAGAGATGCATCACTCTCTTTTTGTGCACCAAAACCTCCAGCCTAAATCCCTGCTGTTTGCCTCTGAACCAAATGACCTTTTAACTAAGCTGGGCTGCTTTGGAGATACTTTGTATGTGTGTGTCTGTGGCTTAAAAAGGAAAAGAAGCGTGGAAACCCACAGACACCTGATCTCAAATGTTACAGCAAGGCATTTACCTAAAATCTTGCAGGAAAATGTCACCCAAAGACCTCATCTATTAAAAGTGCCTGGACTTTGAGCTAAGGGTCCCACAGTGCCCAAGATGTGAGGGCCACAGGTTTGCCTTTTATGTTGACCCAAGTGAGGTGGTTTTTTTTTCATCTTTACTTTTTCTAGTTGCAGTTGGGGACCACTAGGAATTTTGCATATTAATCCTATTCCTATCTGATTTCTCCTGGTGGGATTTTTCTGAAGGGCACAGAAAACATCAGAGGAAAAGCTCTGCAAGAGGCTGGGTGCTAAGAGACAGCATCAGCCCTTTTCCCACTGAGGTCTTGCCCTAAATAACTGTGGGTTCTGACTTTCAAGTAGCATTGGGCTTATTCAAACCAGTTCCCAGTGGACTCACTCTAGACAGACTCTCCCTAAAAGTCAGGAGTGTCTAAGGTGGATTAGGAAGGTACAAAGCTTTTCAAAAGGATGCTGCACTTACAAAACAGGGAAGTAAGGGAGAAATATGTGACAGGAAAAGGGCCATAAATCAGCTTTGTTGCTGACAATATTGAGTGTATCATTGCATCCTTTCCTACCCTCAACATATTGCAGAATAAAGTATTGCTATTTGGGGTGAGCAATAAAAAATTCCCAATGGCTGGATATTATTTACTGCCTTCAGCTGAATTAATTTCAGGAGAGTATTTTAACTCTAAACAGTTGATATATGGGATAAGTGTTGCCTCTGATTTTCAGAGCAAAGGAAACAGGATGTGTATGGTGATACTGTAAGAGAATTATCCTGAATAAGAATCAATCTATCAAGGGATAGGTGGGAAATGATGTATCCAGACACCTTTTACAGGTACTATCTTCTGTGTGCTGCATGGTCAAACTCAGTCCTTTCCTTTGGCAAAATTCCTTTCAAGTTAACAGCTGTAGCAGCTGATAGACCTGTAGTATTTCTCTCACACAGGCAGAGGATGCTAGCATAACTGGACACACACAGGAGATATCAACTGCTTGACTTAAGAGACTAAAGGAGGTTTTGAGTCCCCTGAGTTGTTGCTAAAACAAGCCCAAATCAGATTCCTCCTGGAAATCAATGCACTTTATCCTCTAGCAGGCAATAGAGGTGTTCAAGGCATAGCCATGCTCACACACTGCACTCAGGCATTCCCTTTGGAAATCCTCTCTTTATTCCAGGAACAAACATAGAAAGAAGGGATCAAGGAATCCAAGGGGACAGTTTGGCATTGCTGCAGCTCCAGAGCACATGGAGAGGGGCTGGTCCTCTGGTTTCTAAAGGCTTTAAGCTGCTTTTAGCAGCCTTGGCTCTCTGAAGCTGCAGTGCTTGTGCCGAGGATGCTTCCAAGAGCTCCGCTCAGTGGTGCTGGCTCAGAGCACAGCCATGGCTGTGAGCAACACTCCAGCTCCAGCTCCCAGCTCAGCATCATCCCTTCTCCCCATACACTGCACCAGCATTCCTCAGGATAGCCCAGGAGGCACAGATTAACCTCATTTTCTCACCCTCTCCCAAATCTTTCCTGTCGGTTTTCAGTGTACCTGGTGATGCTGAAATGCAAATGAAAAAGCAGCACAGGCAAAGCCCCTGAGAGCTGAGACTCTTTCCTGCCTTTTCTCAGGGACTTTCCCATATGTTTGAAATGCTCCCAAATCCTTACGAAGCACCTTGAATTTCAGGAAACACACAAAGCACTGGGCAAGCTTTGTGCTCCACAAAGTGATGTATAAAAATCACTTATTTTTTTAACAAGGAAAGAGTTGGAAATATTTGTTCTTGGAGTCAGCACAGTTTGTTTGTGGTATATGAGAGAGAGTTTAGAAAGACAGCTATTGTCCAGAGACTTCTGCTTCTTGGTAAACATCTTTCCTCTAAATCAGCCAAAGATTTATTTCACACAAAATGAGCTTTTTCCTTCCTAGATTTCTTCAGTACCTATGGTTCCCCAAACAGCTCTACACAAAAATCTCAGGCACTGAAAGCAGCAATCAAGCTCCAGTGCCATGCTGAAAGGCACTGAGTGAGCTCTTTCTCCAACACAGCCTGAACTGAATTACCCTCCCTGACCTGATATATTCTTCTTTTTTCCACCTAGAATCACAGAAGTATTTTAGTTGGACAAGACCTTTAAGATCATGGAGTCCAACCATTAAACTGCACTGCCAGCTCACCACTAAACCATGTCCCTCAGCATCACATCTCCAGGGCTTTGAAACTCCTCCAGGGATGGGAACTCCAGCACTGCCCTGAGCATCCTGGACCAGGCCTTGACAACCCTTTTGGGGTAGAAATTGTTCCTAATGTCCAACCTAAACCTCCTTAGGCACAACTTGAGGGCTGTTTCTTTTTTCTCCTGTTGTATTGTAATTCATTACTGTGGATTTTATGTCTCCAAACACATGGAATATGGCTATCTCATATAGAGAGGGAGAGGTTAGTAATGTTATAACCAAGGAAATCTTCCACTGAGATGTATCCACAAGGCATATTGACAGCTCCTGTATCCATGCAAGAGCACTGGCTGCAGGTTTTTTCCCCCTTTTGCTCACAAAATATAATATAAAGAGAATTGGGAATTGGAATATGCTTGATAAAGGACAGACTGATCACATACAAAACACACAGTCTGTTGCAATATGAGACCACTTTATCTGTTTATCTTTTCTTGGAGTAAAAGGGCATCTCTAGGGATTGAGTTAGCTGCTTGACATGTCCCAGGCTGAGCTCTAAGTAGTAGAAAAAGGAATATTTTCATCAAATACATCATTACTTCAGGACTTAAAAGGGATTATGTTAAGAGGCAATCCTGCATATTTAAGCAAAACTGGTTTTGAGCAGATTTTGGACAGCAGATAGAGACAGCAAATGTGCCAATCCCACCCTCACCAACCAATCAACCCAATCCAAACCAAAACCTAACTGCAGGGTCCTTGTCATGGCTGATCCTTTCTCATGATGAGAACTGAGCCAGGACACTCAGCACCTAACTGTGCTTTAGCTTTTGCAGTGGCAGCTCACAGCTTTATCCAACCTTGAAGGTAGAAGGGAGCTGAAGATGGGGAGTCCTAGTGGGTGCTTTAGCTTCAGGGATGAATTCCAATCCTGTTCTGCCTTTAATCACAAAGGATGTGAGAGAAAGGAAGTGTTGCTCCTAAAACAGGAGAGGTGCAATAGTCTCATGCTCAGTTCCTGATGGATTGAGTTTTTAAGCCCTAAAAGTCAGCTAAAGGAGTTGAAGGAACATTTCTCTATAGATTCTTAATTTGCCTAATAGCCATTTTCCTTGCAAGTGGTGATGCTTGTGGAGGACTCAGAAGGCAAGAAGCTATTTTCATTCTTCATTTAACTCTTCTAAGCCATTAGCAACTGAGAAGTTGTGATTAGTGCTGCAAGTTCTCCTGTAAAACAGTTATCCAGTGAATCACTCTACGTGACAAGCCTCTGCCCACCTTCCCACCACCCTCACCATGTGATAGCCTACTATTAAAACTCCTCCAGGGACCACTTATTTCACAGACACAATCCTTTTCTTCTTCTCCTACTTGGTAGGGAGCTGCTCTACTCAGCTCCATGGCAAACAGCAGCTACTGATGGACATGTCCCTTCCAGATCTTGGTACAGCCAAAGTATCCTCATGGATGGGGCTTCAAAAACTCCCACATCAGAGCCATCCTGCTGGCTCCAAGGAGCTGATAAAGCTGGCAACAAAGAAATGTGCCCTTAAATTCCTGGAGAAACACTGTCCAGGATATACAAGGGGTCTGAAATGGAGGTTCTGACCTATGAAGATGAACTTTTCTCCACAAGCAGAAGTGTTCTCCCTTGCCTCAAGCAGCTCCAGCTGCAGCAGGAGGGCATTCCCCCAGAATGAAGACTGGTGAATACAACATTCCTGGCCTCTGCTCTCTGCCAAACCAATGCCCAGCTCTGGGGGCTCAAGGCAAGGCACTTGGTAGCTCGATTCAGCTTGTGCAAGAAGTGGACATCTTAGCTCTGGCAAGATGCAAGCCTTGGGAACAACAAACAGATGTCTGAGACATTGGCCAACAAGAAAAGCCACATTTTCCTTGCAGGAAGCTGGAGAAGAGGAGCCCAGGAGCAGCCAGGCTGTTTCTATTTAACCAAAGCCCTCACCCCAGTCTCACACATTCCCTTGTTGATTTGTTGGAGGATTCAAGTGTGAGCTGGGCTTGGAGGCACAGCAGCTGCTAAAAGGCTTGTGATGTTGCTGCTGCTGAGCTGAGGGATGCAGAGAGCCCATGCAGCTCTCCTGACCTGGGGGCTGAAACCCCCAGGAGCTGCTTGACTTTTTCTTTGCCCTTCCCATGGCTGAAAGGAGATGGAACTCAATGAGGAGATAGCCAGGGCAGGAGCAGACACCATCCCCAGCCTGGGACAGATGTGTATGGTAGCTCCAGGAAAGCAAAGGAGTGTTTGTGCCCTGATTTCCATGTCTCTGGCTCCTCACTGCTGCCTGTCCCTTGGCCAAAGTGACTCAGGGCCCTGGGCAAAGCACTAATGGATCAGTTAGACCTGGAGCTGGGCAGTGAGGATTGTTTGGAGCCACAGACTGCTTTTTATGTGAGAATTAGATGTAATTGAACCCATTCATGATACTGCATCATAAAAGGAGTCCTGGGGCAGCTGAGTGGTGTCCTGGTCTTAGATAGACCCAGCAAAGAAAAGACACTTGACCACCACTTCATCCACTGCTTCTGGAGGCAGGAAAAGGTGACATCAAGCAGGACTGACCAGGATATTGATGGGGTTTCATTTTCAGACTTGTGAACGTGGTTACCAACTTGAAAATTCCCTTTACCTCATGACTAAAAGCAACATATGATCACTGCAGCATTTGGATCAAAGCAGCAGCAAAAGAGAGAAGCAGCATATGAGGCAACATATGGTAAATATGTATTTAGAAACACAGAAAGTAGACAAACTCATCTGGGTCAAGATTTAATCAGATCATGTTTGGTTTAGACTCAGCACTAATGCTGCTTACATGGAGTCAGTACCCAAAACTCTGTTAAAGGTAAATGAAAGTTAAAGGCAAGAGAAGAAAGAGTGGCAAGTGTATGCCATGGGAAATGTGTATTTGTTTGGCAAGCAGAAGATCACTTCTAATTAATCTGTATACATCATGGCTTGCAGAAAGGGCCAGCCTGCTATGTGTGTGTATGTAATGTGGGCAATAACTCATTTCCTTTTACTTTCTTCTTCTTCATTCATTAGTTCCCAGATTTCAACTAGACCTACAAATGTTATCTCAGGCTCTGGAGAAGCTCCTGAAATGGATAAGAAGGCAGGCTGTGTCAAGACTGGAAGCCCTTCATATGTTAATGGAAGTCTATGTGGTGCAAGAGATGCTACAGGTTTTTAACATAGTATTTTCCCCAAAAAGGCAATGATTCACAAAGCACAATCAGTACTGTCATGCCTTGGGGAAGAGTCCTGTGGCCCTGGAGACATGATATCCTCTAATGCTTCTCCAGTGACTGTGTAATTTCCCAGTTGCATCACTATGTGCCCTTTGCTGCTCTCCATAAGCAAACACAGATTGTCACTCCAGCATGCAAAACACATTGAGAACATTCAGCTCTCTTCTCCTCAGGTGAAGACAATGGAGCAACACCACTATCTGCAGGCTGTGAAGCAAAGCAGGATCTAGCTCCAGTATTTTCCCTCCTCTAAACAGCTATAGCTTCAAGGTCATCATGGCCAGGCTTCATGAATGAAGCTCTGGAGAGGGCTCCTGCTCTTCACAAGCAATGCTGCTGGCTGCAAAGGNACTTTGCTTCAAGTGTTTATTTGGCCAGACTCTTGGCTAGAGTTTTCCCAAAGCACTCTATGCCTTTGCTAGCCTATTGTCTATCTCTCTGTCAATCTTACCATCCGAGGAGATGAGGCTGCCTAGGGAATTAAACTGTTGGACTGATTTAAGCTCTGAATCGCCAATGATGATATGAGGATGATGAGAAACTTCCTGAGGTGCAGGTTGATATAAAACTTCTGTTTTCTTTAAGCTAACTTCCATCCCCAAAAGCTGAGCAGTGGCTGCAAAGCAAGACATTAAACGCTGCAGAGCTACTTCTGTCTGGGCAGCAAGGGCAGCATCAGCAGCATAAAGCAGCTCCTGGACAAGATGCTTTATTGTCTTAGTGTGGGATACAAACAGGAGCATGCCTGAGACTCTTGGTGCACATAAACTGCCTCTGTGTCCTGATGGATGGGTTGATTTCACTGTTCTCCACCACCTCTTTCCACCCACTGGCCCATTGTGGTACCCAGAGCTACAGCTCTCCCTTGCCACAACACAACTCCAGCTACCAGCAGAACCTCTCATGCCTGCTTTCCATCACCTCCTGCTTGAAACAGTACCTGCTGGGGAGTTTCTCATTATTCCTCTGATGGACCTCAGCCAGGATGTGATATATTCACCAAGTCTCTCCCCCATTTAGTAGAGGATGCCCTACAGCTTGCATTAACAGCTATGATCTCATTCCTCTAGTGAGAAGGTCCAGGAGATGTGTCTGTCTTTGAAGGTTAGGTTTCAGCCAGGATCAGGCATTTGCTGGGGGGGGGCTCTGAATTCCTTACATATTCATGACTCTCCATATGAGAAAAAATTGTCAGTTTTTCTCCTTAGAAACGAGATGTGAAGTGTTTGAGGTTCACTCCTCTGTCACCAGAGGCACCAGGTGGCTTGTGAAGAAGCTGCATCTCCTCCTTAGCAGCCAGCAGAGCAGAAGGCTGGCAGTGAACAAGAGCTAGTGCAGCCAAGCTGTTGCTGAAGGAAGCCAAGCAGATGAAGCTGTTGGATGGAGGAGCTCCTCCAAGTGCTGAGAGAAGAATGGAAGAAGGGGCAAGCTGGTGAGAAAACATGATAGCACCTCTTCCAGGCACTCCCAGAGACTTTCAACACTCCTTTCTTCCAACTGTGAAGCCATCTCCTATCAAGACAGATGCTTTGCCTCAGCTTCTGTATCATCTTTCCTAACAAGAACTGCTGTCCATGGGACAATGGTGGCAGTAACCCCCCCAGGAACTGTAAGCCACTAAAACATATGGTTCTGCTCCTATACATATGCTCAGACACACAGTCACATCAATTCCCACACAAGCTCCTCAGCAAAGATGGAGATGTGCAGTAGAACTTCCTAGGTACCTATGGCTTGGAGGGAAAAAAACACCTCCTTTCTCCTTCTTTTGGGACCAGCTCTCCTAATTCCATCAGCTTATGGTGTTAGTGAGGGGAGGCAATAAGCTAATGCATTAGCCTTTCAGGTTGGAGGGGGATTTACTATCCTCCTTGTGTCCCAGAGGTGCAATGTGCTTGGACATGGATATTGAGAACTAATCCTGAAGCTTCTCCCAATTCCTGGGAGGAATTCATGTGTCCCTCCAGTTGCAAAAGGCAAATGAAAAGAAGAGATTTCTGAGAGGCTGGGAAACTCCTATTATCAGCATCATCAACAGGTATTACAAAGCTTTGCTATCTGCCCAGGGGAACAGGCAAATGAGAAAGGACTAGCTCCAATTTGAACCAGAGGGAGGACTCAGGTAGAGGATCACAAAGCCCTCAGACACTGCTGTGAGCAGCCAGCAAAAGCCAATTAGGAGAACATTTTCCCTTCCCTTCTTGGTGGGGATTTAGTAGAGCCCTAGCAATCCCAGTGATGACTTCCATTTGCTTTACTAGCATGGGAATGTTTGAAGGTGCTTCTCAGGGTTGCTGAACACATCAGAAAAGCCAAGCTTTTCCCAAGCAATTCCAATCCTGATGAGCCCCATAGGAGATGAGTTAATCCCATGATTTCTCCTTGTTTTGCTGGAGTAAAGACTGGAGCAAAGCAGTGCCTGGCTGCAGAGCATTGCCTTGCCAGGAGGTTGGGTCTCTCTGTCCCTGCAGACCCCTTGGTGCTCTCTGCCACCAGCTTAGCAGCCAACTTCTCTTTATCCTCCTGCCTGTACATCTGCTGAGCTCACCCTTCAGAGCTGGCATCTCAGACTAGCTAATCCTCTTTTGGTGCCTTTAACTTTGATTAAAAGGTCACCTTCCAAACACAAGTGAGAGAAGCCTCATGGTCCTTTCTGCTCTCCTTACAAAACAAATTAGCCATGAAGTTGCAACTAGGAAATGCAGCATCTCTCAATAACAATGACAGTGACTCACCATCTCACTTTAAAGGACTCTCTTCTTCACCCATGACAGCAGCAATGAGGAAAGGGGGGAAAAAAAACCTGAGGAACTCAGAATGATGATGATCTTAATACAATAATGTTATTGTCAAGTCAATGAAGCCTTGAGAACAAGTTAACAGACTTGAAACAAACAGAAAGGAAAAATGAGAAGAGAGGCAAGCTACATCTTCCTGGCAGGCAGGTTCTGCTGCCAGTTTGAACTGGCATGATCAAAAGGGGAAGGTATTTGGCATACTCTCCTTGCATTAGAAGCCATGCTGCAGTGGTTTGGGGTAGGTGACTCTGAAAGCAGAATGGCTCATCCTCATTGAGGATACACAGCTAGCACCCATGGGTGATGCTGAAGTGACCACCAACCCTCCCCCTGCCTAGCTGACTGGGGGGCCAACAGGCCCCCCAGCCTTTCTCCCCCCCTCCCAAGCAGGGTGCACCCATGGGGAACTCACCGGTGATGCCAAGAGAAGTCTCCTGACTCCATCAGCCCGGCTGAGCGCAGCTGCAAGCTGCTTCCCTTCCTGCAGAGATAAAGGGCAGGGGGTGGCAGGGCAAAGAGCAACACCTGGGGAGGGAGAGGGTGGGCACAGCTGGAGCTGCTTTGTGAGGGAACACAATGTAGTCCACACATCTTTCATCACATAGAATCATAGAATGTTAGGGGTTGGAAGGGCCCTAGAAAGATCATCTAGTGCAACCCCCCTGCCAGAGCAGGAGCACCTAGACCAGCTCACACAGCAATGTGTCCAGGCAGCTCTGCAATGGNTGTACTGATCCATGGGGTTGTTCTTTCCCAGATGGAGTACCTTACACTTCCCCTTGTTAAATGTCATTAAGTCTCTCCCTGCCCGTGTCTCTAGCCTGTCCAGGTCACTCTGGATGGCAGCACAGCTCCTGGTGTGCCAGCCACTGCTCCAAGCTTGGGATCATCTGCAAACTTGCTGAGGGAACACTCTCCCCCTTCATCCAGATCATTGATGAATATATTGAACAGTCCTGGCCCCAGCACTGATCCCTGGGGCACACCACTAGTCACAGGCCTCCAGTTAGATTCTATCCACATAATCTCATGGTCACTAGCTGTGAGGTCTCACCTGTGAAGCCCTGAGCCAAGGAACAGCAGGTCAGCAAGGAGCCTTTCCTGCTGCCATGGAGTGATGATGGAGAGGAGCAATGCTTGCAACCTTTCCTCAGCAGAAATCAAACAGGCAGAGCAGAACTGCTGAGGAACTTGGCAAAGTGAGTAGTGAAAACCACAGGGACAATTCCATGATGCCTCTGCTAATTTGTTGCTGCTCTCTGGAGCTTTCCCTCCCTGCCATTTCACAATGCCAGCTGATTAAATTTGGCTGTGTTATTGAGTCTAAATAATAGTTAATAACTGGTGAGGAGGTCTTCTACTGAAGCATGCTCTGTTCCTCTGATTCACTCATGGTGAAGCCTTGAGATCACTGCCTGCCAGCCCCAGGGGACTCAGCCAGCTCTGCTGCCCATTTCCCATACATCTGGATACAGGTTGGGGAGTGTCTGTAGCTGCCACCCCTGTGCTATTCATCTGGCTTTGAGGCACCTGGGACTGGGGGTGAGAGATCCCAACCATCACCCCAGTCCCTTGCAGTGCTGAGCATTGCAGCCACCTCAGGGGATGAGGTGACCAGTAAAGTCCTCATGGAGAATATAAAAATGAAAGCACACCAGCTGCCCTGGAAGCATTTAGCCTCTCCCACCAGCTATTTCTTGTTATCCAGAAATCCAGGATAAATTCTTATCTAGGTTTTCCTTTTCTTCTCACATCCACCACAATAAAGCCTTGGGCAAGATAACCTGAAGTATTTTGAGCCCTGCGGAGGGTCTGAGCTCTTCCAGCTCCAATGCCTGATGGAAAGAGACAACAAATCTACCCAGAAATGGTACAAAAAGACATGTAGCTTGGCTTTGGCTCCCTGACCCACCTCAATCCCCTTACCCCTTGACCAGGGAAGTATTTGAGCCCAGCAAGGGTCAGATATTTCAATCAACTCCCTTCACCCACAAAGGCAGCTCTGAATTCCCCAGACTGAAATGCATTTAAGCAGCTTTTGGGCAACCTTAGTTCCAGGATCAGATGGGTAAGGCAAAGTGCCTGCTTCTCCTCCAGCCTGGGAAGCAGCAGCTCTTTTCCCAGCTGAAGTGTTGCCTTGTGTATCTCCTATGCATGAAGAGCTGTTCAAGCATCAGTCACTGGAGCCTGCCAAACAAGAAGATTTGCCTTCTGCATTCAAGTGAATTTTTGGGTGGTTCTGTCAATCTTGCCTCTCTCTGCTAACATGCTCCCCTGTGAAATGTGTTGAAGGCAGATAACCAGGCATAATGTCTCCTCAGGGATTTACTGTGGCAAGAAAACAATCTTGATATTCACAAGGAGAAATGTCAAGCAGTTTGATGCCACTTATGGTAGCAAATGAGGATGCTTTGTTATGCTCTCTGTGGAGAGCATCGTTTGGGAAAAGCTAGGCTGTGTGAATATAGGTACAGGTGTGTTTTTATTTACTGTAACCACTGATCAAGAAAGCAATGAAAAATCACAAAGCAGCCTCATCGTGGTCCCTGCACATCCCAGGGCTTTCCTTTCCCTTTCCTCTTTCCTTTCTCCTTTCTCCTTTCCTCTTTCCTTTCTCCTTTCCTCTTCCCTTTCTCCCTTTCCTTTCCTTTCCTTTCATTTCCCTTTCCCTTTCCCCTTCCCTTTCCTTTTCCTGTTTCTTTATGAACAATAGGAACTTCAGGGTAGCAATGAGTAAGAATGAGAAGAGAGCAATTTCACTCTCAGTCACTAATCTCACCAAGTGTTTTCTGGAATCTTCTTTAGTGCTTAAAACTCCCAAGTTAGTAAAACAAAGTTTACTAACTTTACTGACTGGGATCTGGGCCTGTTTAGCCTGGAAAAGAGGAGATTGAGGGGAGACCTCCTGGCTCTCTAGAACTACCTGAAGGGAGATTGTAGAGAGGCAGGGACTGCTCTGTTCTCCCTAGTGGAGAGTGATAGGATGAGGGGAAATGGATGGAAATTGCCCCAGGGGAGGTTCAGGCTAGACATGAGGAGGAATTTCTTTGCTGCAAAGGTTGTGAGCCATTGGAACAGGCTGCCCAGGGAGGTGCTTGAGTCCCCATCCCTGGAGGGGTTTAAGAGACAGGTAGATGTTGCATTGGGAGGCATCATTTAGCAGGTTGCTAGGGCTAGGACAAAGGCTGCACTCATGATCTCCAAGGTCTCTTCCAGCTACAACTGTTCTAGGATTCTATAATTCTATGAAGCAAATGCACCAACAATTTGGATTAGCTGATCTAAATTCCACACTGCACCTGTCAAAGTTTGGCAGTGCTTGGATCTGAGACGATTTTAACCTCATCTACCTGGTCTTAGTATTACACTGAGTCAACAATTAGCTTGGATCTTTCCCAAAGTGACTTCCCATCTGGGTCCATTTAATGTCCTTACCCAGACTTTTAGCACCTAATTAGCCAGTGGAACAGCAAGAGGATGAAGATTTAAGCTCTTCCCACAGTCAATGGCTCTGCTAAGATGGAGCTGCACCAAAAACCTCTCAACTTCATACCTTTATGTGTTCAAAGGAGACAAAACCCCCTCCAGGCAGTGAGATAGGGAATGCTGCAGAGCAGAGAAAGGGAAGGGATGCCTGTAACGTTCATCTTGTCAGGGCAATGCACAGAGAAAAGGTTAACAGGAATGATCTCTCTCTGGTGTCTTATTAATTGCCTGCTTTCAATTCTACCCTGCTAGGAAAGGATATATTTTCCCTGCTTCTAACAGCTGTTTAGGAGTTTTAATTACATCTGGCACATTAAGAGAAGCCTAAATCAAAACACTTGGCATGGGGTGGTGGGGTGGGGATATTAAATGTTGCTCTTTTGAAATGACACACTGTGTTTAGATTATTTTTTTGTCTCCTCTCTAAACAGAGTATTACAGAGGCAAATGTGGCAGTGCTTTCTCCTTAATCCATTCCAGCATTTGCATGCTCTCAGTTGCTTTCTACAGTCATTACATTCCCCTTATCTTTAATTCATCACTAGATCTTGCCTTTAACCTGTTTCTTTCTCCCTCTTTGTGTGTCTATGTACATTCCTGCCCATACTTCTTGCAATAATACACAATATAAAGCAAAAAGACCTAATGCTGGGTGGATTTTTTCCCCAAAGAGGCTGACATTTGAGGAAGGATTCAAGTGCCTGGCCATATAAATGTGTGCTGATGTTGGAACCTTTCCCCCATAGCACCTGAGACATCCCCAGAAGGGCTGGAAGATGTGACAGAAAAACCTTTGGGACACCTAAATCCTCCTGGGGACTGTGTCCCATAAGGTTGGGCTTAATGGAGCAGACAGGAAAATCATGTTGTCATGGCCATTAGTCCTGATGTTGAGCCAATCCAGGGGATGAGGAAAACCTTCTGTCTGTCTTCTTGCTTTCAGGGCTTAGGGGAAGGTGAGGGTGAGAGTTAGTGACCTCCTTTGTGGAGGGGTCATCCCCCACCTTGGGATGCTCAATACCCAGGGACTACCACAGAGCCTGGGGTGGGGGTAAGCTGCTCAGAGCCTGTTTTAATCAACCAGCTGGATTTGTACAAGAATTCCACGAAATCTGGTAACTAAAGCTCTCAAGAGGTAGAGGATTTGCTGTGATCCTGGCTGGGATAAGCTAAGATAGTGTTTCTTTAAAGACCAAAGCTGGCATAAAATAATAAAGCATCCAGGCAGGAGCTCCCCTATCCACAGAAGCTCTGGTTTAGGTTGAAAACATCCTCCCCAAAATGGGTTTTTAAAATAACTGAGCCTTCAGGTTTGGGATGTTGTGGTTTGTCTTGAGTTGCAGAGATGTGAAGGGAGTTTGTCTGGTTTAATGTGGCATTGAGGTTTGCTTTGTGACAGGCTGAGCCTCGTGGCTCTGGAGAGGTGGCACAAGGGGACAGGGATGGGAGAGATATCCCCAGGAGAGCTGCTTGCAAGAGGAGGCTTAATAAAGCACCTCCCAAAGCTGCTGCTTAAAATCCANCAGAGGCAAATGTGGCAGTGCTTTCTCCTTAATCCATTCCAGCATTTGCATGCTCTCAGTTGCTTTCTACAGTCATTACATTCCCCTTATCTTTAATTCATCACTAGATCTTGCCTTTAACCTGTTTCTTTCTCCCTCTTTGTGTGTCTATGTACATTCCTGCCCATACTTCTTGCAATAATACACAATATAAAGCAAAAAGACCTAATGCTGGGTGGATTTTTTCCCCAAAGAGGCTGACATTTGAGGAAGGATTCAAGTGCCTGGCCATATAAATGTGTGCTGATGTTGGAACCTTTCCCCCATAGCACCTGAGACATCCCCAGAAGGGCTGGAAGATGTGACAGAAAAACCTTTGGGACACCTAAATCCTCCTGGGGACTGTGTCCCATAAGGTTGGGCTTAATGGAGCAGACAGGAAAATCATGTTGTCATGGCCATTAGTCCTGATGTTGAGCCAATCCAGGGGATGAGGAAAACCTTCTGTCTGTCTTCTTGCTTTCAGGGCTTAGGGGAAGGTGAGGGTGAGAGTTAGTGACCTCCTTTGTGGAGGGGTCATCCCCCACCTTGGGATGCTCAATACCCAGGGACTACCACACAGCCTGGGGTGGGGGTAAGCTGCTCAGAGCCTGTTTTAATCAACCAGCTGGATTTGTACAAGAATTCCACGAAATCTGGTAACTAAAGCTCTCAAGAGGTAGAGGATTTGCTGTGATCCTGGCTGGGATAAGCTAAGATAGTGTTTCTTTAAAGACCAAAGCTGGCATAAAATAATAAAGCATCCAGGCAGGAGCTCCCCTATCCACAGAAGCTCTGGTTTAGGTTGAAAACATCCTCCCCAAAATGGGTTTTTAAAATAACTGAGCCTTCAGGTTTGGGATGTTGTGGTTTGTCTTGAGTTGCAGAGATGTGAAGGGAGTTTGTCTGGTTTAATGTGGCATTGAGGTTTGCTTTGTGACAGGCTGAGCCTCGTGGCTCTGGAGAGGTGGCACAAGGGGACAGGGATGGGAGAGATATCCCCAGGAGAGCTGCTTGCAAGAGGAGGCTTAATAAAGCACCTCCCAAAGCTGCTGCTTAAAATCCATCTGTCCCTATCTCCTAATGCACTTAACTAACCTCTTTGGCCACGTAGGAAAAGAGCTTTCCCAGCTCTGGGTTTCACTGAGGTGAGCTCCATCACCTTGGGAATGAGGACAAAGAAGGAATAAAACACTCAAAAAACCAAAAGAACCAAAAAACCCAAACTTCAATAGCACTCAGCTGCCTCCCAGCACTTGTAGGGTAGCACTTGGAGCAGGAGCATCCTTTAACCTCTTGAGCCTTTTGGTTTTTCTCTCCCCCCTGCAATGAAAAGCTCAGGCAATGCCAGGAAGGTAAGTGTTGGATGGGAAATATGCAGAATGAAAGGAAAAAAAATACAAATAAACCAATGCCAAACTAAACTAGCTGCAGTCTGGAAAATAGATCCAATTATCCACACCATACCCAGTCCTGGTGCCTTTCCTACTGCTGCTCCTGAGAGCCCAGGCAGGCAAGAATAATTCTGCAACTATAATTATTTGCAAATACTTCTTGGAAGTATTTTTTTTTTCCCTTTCAAAGAAACAGAAACAAAATTCAGTGATTTCTTAGGCAGTAAGAACAAAACTTGATTGGTTCTGATAACCTATTTCACAGCTTTTAATACACATTCCCAAAGAATAAACCCATTTTTCATGACCTGAAGAAAAGCAAAGGCTGATGCACACACAGCATGTGCTGCTCATCTCTCACTGTCCTTCTGTGGCCTGGATTCACACAGGAATTTTCACTGTTCCCAAGGATGAGACCAAACATGACAAGGGATGGCAATGCCTGGGCCATAGTTATGGAGTTTCCCATATTGCTGGGGTTTTAGTTACCCTGCCTGGGCTCAGATGGACCATGTGTAACTTGGAGATTGTTTTCTGCTGCTGGGCAAACCTGGGTCAGGTAGATATGGTTCCAGCCCTCTGGGTAACAGAGTGAAGCTATCAGAAATCAAAGAGTCTCTCAAGCTGCAAGCTCAGATCCAGCTCATATTAAACTCAGTTACAGGTAAGCCCCCAGGGGATGTCTGGAGCTCTTAATATTTTTATAACCTCATTCATCCCTTTGGTAGGATGAGAAAAAGGGAAAATGTGACCAGGAGTTGCATTTTGTCACTTGCAAAAGGAATGTTTGGATGAGCTGAAGCCTTGGGAATGGCTCTGGCCAGAGAATGCAAAGGGCAACTGGGCTGTGGCCAAGGCTTCAGAGGGTAACATAGACCTGGGATGGGGAGGAATCCTAGAATCATATGATTCTATGGGATTCTATGGGACCTGGGATGGGGAGGACAGAGTGAGGAGTGTTAGGGAAAGGTGCTGCCAATTCTCCCATCATTCCTCTGCCTTTGGCATCCGTGAAAGTGATGGTGGAAATGACACCAAGGAAGAAAAGGTGGGTTTATTGTCAACTAGCAATGGTATCAGTCTGATTAATGTGCTGCCTAACAGGCTCAGCTGGGCTTTAGGGACAAGGAGATGTGCAGAACAGGGATGGCTGCAGCTGTTGCTTCTGCCTTTTGCTGCCACAGACTCCAGATAAACCATGGGATAGGATAGGATGGGATGGGATGCAATCAATATCTAGGGTTAGGGCTGGGCTGGCCACTAAACAATCTTCTCACATTTATCCTTTGCTAAACTGCAAATTCCTGTTCTAGACACAACAGAAATTTTCAGTTAGGTATTTATATATATATATTGCTCCCTTTGGCTGCTAAAGAGGCACAAAAATTACAAACCCCTCACTTGCCAAAGCCCTCTGCTTATTCTGTACTTAGGCTTTTCTCCTCTCTCCTCCCTAACAGTCACATTAAAAAAATGCTAAGTATTTCAGCAAGGCAGAAAGGAGCTGAGCCTTCTAGATCCACAGCAACACATTTGCCACTTCAGGCAAAGAGGCATTCACAGCTCCAAAGCTCTGCTAATGAGAGCAACCTTGTGCTTAGTGGGAATGTTAATCAATTAGACATGCAGAGCATTAGTGATGTTTCTTTAGACTAATTAGATTAGCAAAAGAAGAATACAGCCACTTGTTTTGGGGGGGGGAGGAGTGGTTTTCAGCCCCTTCCAGCTCTCCAGCTTGGTCCTCCCAAGGATCACTAGCCATCTGGCTCTGGGATGCTCTGGAGGGAGATGTTTTTCCCCTGGCACCTCCAGGGCTGAGAGCAGCTGGGTCCTGCTTCTCTCCACAGCCACCCTGGGGATGGGCAGAAGAGCATCGTGGGATTGATGTGAGAAGGCTTCTCCTTGACTCTACAGCTTTTAATTCCCTGAAGGCTGAAGGTAGAGGTTGAGCAGCTCCTCACTCTCCTCTGGGCTGCAGCAGGGACTCCCCTGAGCATCAGCACCCACAGAGCTACAGGAGGTTGTTGAGGTGAATCTCAGATTCTCTCCTCCTTCTCCAACACTCTCAGGAGTCATAAGGAATGTAAAAATCCAGCTAGCCATTCTCATGAGCCATTCCATGCAGAGCTAAAGATCTCCAGGCTAGAGATAACAGGGCTATGAATAAAAATGAGATGAGGCTTATCTCTTCAGAGGGGAAGAGCATCATTTGATTCTCAGCAAGACAAGCAGCAGATAAGACAGCAGAAACTCTCACAAATCCAGGATAATAGCGACCTACAAAGTGTGAGAGCCCTGAAAAACACTGATAAACTCTCTGGAGTCTTCATCAATTTTCTTCCTGGTTATCTGATTTTAGGCAGATGCAGGTAACACACTGCTGAGTGTCCCAGAGCAGGGAAATACACTGCTGAGTGTCCCAGAGTAGGGAAATACATTGCTGAGTGCCCCAGAGCAGGGAAATACATTGCTGAGTGTCCCAGAGCAGGGATAGAAAGAAAAAGGAAATAGTCTTCGAGCTGATCTAAATGAAGTGCTAAAAGGCTTTCACCAAACCAAGCAGCTTGCTGGCTGGGAATTGGGGATTATCAAGGGGGAAAAACAAAGGGAGGCAGCGAGGAAAGGAAGTAAAGGAAGGAAGGAAGAAGGAAAGGAAGAGAAGGAAGGAGAAGGAAAGGAAACAAAGGAAGGAGAAGGGAAGGAAGAAAGGAGAAGGAAAGGAAGTAAAGGAAGGGAGAAGGGAAAAAGAGAGGGGGAAAGAGAGAGGGAGAGTGAGAGAGAGAGAGAGGAAGAAAGAGAGAGAGAAAGAGAGTAAGAGAGAGAAAGAAAGAGAAAGAGAGAAAGAGAGAAAGAGAGAAAGAAAGAGTAAGAGAGAGAAAGAGAGAGAAAGAGAGAGAGAAAGAGTAAGAGAGAGAGAGAAAAAATAAGAGTGAGAAAGAGAAAGAGAAAGAGAAAGAGAAAGAGAAAGAGAAAGAGAAAGAGAAAGAGAAAGAGAAAGAGAAAGAGAAAGAGAAAGAGAGAGAGAAAATAAGAGAGTAAGAGAAAGAGAGAGAAAGAGAAAGAGTAAGAGAGAGAGAGAAATAAAGAGAAAGAGTAAGACAAAGAGAGAGAGAAAGAAAGAGTAAGAGAGAGAAAGAAAGAGAAAGAGACAGAAAGAGTAAGAGAGAGAAAATGAGATTAAGAGAGAGAGAAAGTGAGAGAGAGAGAGAGAAAGAGAGTAAGAGAAAGAAAGAGAGAGAAAGAGAAAGAGAAAGAGAGAGGGAGAAAGAAAGAGTAAGAGAGAAAGAGAGAAAGAGTAGAGAGAAAGAGAAAGAGAAAAAGAGTAAGAGAGAGAAAGAGAGAGAGAAAGGGAGAGAGAAAGAGAGAGAGAGAGAAGGAAAATAGAGTTTTAACATCTTGTTAAAGATGTTAATTGAACTGTGCCTCAACAAGCCACACATTGAGTTTCTTCAGGAGCTTGAGCTGTTTCTCAGGAGCAGCTGGTTTTCTGCAGTAGATCTTTAATAAGTGAGCTAGAAGAACCCCTAAGGGAGCCTGACTGGTGTAAAAAAAACCCAAAAAGCACCAATTTCAGGGTGCTCAGGAACTTTGTGCTCCAAGCTGAATCCTCACCCCTCTGTGCAATGCCAGATTCTCTGGCACCTGACTGCTTCCTTCAGCATGCTGAGTGCCATGACTTACCCTTGGGCTTACTGCTCAGGGAAGGAAGTTAATTGCTCACCCTAATTATAGTTAATAATCCACTTTTTTTTTGGCACATCAAGCTTTTGTTGTATTGTTGGTTGTTGTTGTTTTTTTTCCCCCAGTAAAACAAAAATTAGTGCCTGCATCTCCCAAGGCAAATCCATCCCCACTCCATCCTTAGGAATGACGGCAGGCAGAGAAGATGGAGAGTTGAGTATTGCTCAGATGGCAACTCCTGAGCAGATTTTTTAAGTGCAATAGCAGCTTTTTACCTCATGATTTTTTACTTCTTGCCTCTGCTGAGAGGAAAAGCTTCCCCTGTGATTTCATTGACTTTCAAAGCATTGCTTCACTTGGAACAGATTTTGTCTCTTTAGGCAGATTGTGGGAATAGTAAGAGATCACATTTTACATATTAGCTTGAACCAGGGCACATTAGGCTGTTGAACACTCACCTCTAGAGCTACAGTTTCTATAGTTACTAGCACATTAGTGTTTCAATCAACCACTGTAATATTAATTTTAGAGTAGCTCTGCTTCCCCCCTTCCTAGAAGGATTGGTCCATAAGAGTTTTTTTGGTGGATTCATCTCCCTTTAGGAGGTTTCTCAGGACCCTCTCTTTATTGACAGAGTGTTATTTGGTAACGAAGCAGGCAAGATGTAACACAAGTGAAAATGAGACTTCAATGTGAGATTTAGTCCTCTGTGTGTGTCTCTAGGAAATAGGACAGAGGCTTCCTTGGCTGGAGAAGAACTGCAGCTCCTCATTGGAAGGAGCACAATGGTCTCATTTTCATCATCTGAAATTGCTTTCTGCAGGTCAATAGGAAAACTTGCAGGGGAACACAAGAAAAAAAAAAAGGGGGCATTTATTCTGTTCCAGAGGAAATGATTTTGGCCACAGGAAATGCCAGAACATTCTGCTCCCTCCAGTCCCCTGGAACTGGTCAATAGAAAGCCAGTGCTGCTCATACAGCAGAGTCCCAGCCACCCCCCCCCACACCTCCTGGGCATCACCACCCTTGCTGGGTGAAGTCTGGCAAAGCACAGCTTTCCTGCCACTCTGCTTGATTACTGTTTGATTTGAAAGCAAGTCACAGAAGTTATTAATTAGTCAGCCTCATCCAGGGCCCACTGGGCTTGAGTAAAGCTTTTCCACTGAGTTCAGCTGGTCCAAAACACCCTGGAGTCACTGCTGTGCTCCAAAGCAAGCATCCTTTGGAGCTGCAGGAAAAGGCAGGTAGGTTTTGCTACTTAGCAAACACCCACCAGGATCTCCTGTGGGGTTGTAAAGATTTCATCCTCCTGTAGTTTAATTATTGTTTCCCTTCTGTTGCTCACTCTGTGTCATTTAGTTCACTTCAGTCCAGTCAATTTCTGCCCTAAGCAAGAAGAGACTCAGAGCCAACTAGTTTAATACAACATGGGCTGAAGAATAACACTGCTTGGTCTTGGCTAGCCAAGTTAAAACTGTACTGTGGGGAGAAGCAGCTAGGATATCACCTATGAATCCCTCTTGGCATCACTCAGATTGCTCTGGTGCTACCTCAAATCCCTCTACCAGCTCATGGCAAGGCAAAGGCAGCTTCACTGCTCCCCACCACAGCCTTTACTCCCCTTCTTGGCTAGTTACAGAATCACAGAATGT
>VWZO01004360.1:185082-212340 GCA_013396975.1 Bucco capensis
ATGCATCCTAGGATGCCATTGGCCTCTTGGCCACAAGGGCACATTGCTGCCTCATGGGCATCCTCCTAGATAGTTGTTATCTCTTTGCATGACATCTACCACCCAAAGCTCCACCAGTGAAGAGAAAAGAACTGCACCACTCCAGCTCTGCCCAAGCTTGAGGGCTGGCATCCCCTTTCAACCCCAAAGCCATCTTTGCTTGGATTTCCAGCTTAGGGACAACATAGCCACACCAGTGCATGAAGGCAAAGGGGGAGCAGGAAGGATTGGGGGTTTTCTCTTCACCTCCCCCAGAGCCAGGTGAAAGGCTCACAGCAGTCACAAGGATCACATTTGAGGAAAGAAGAAAATCAAAGCAGAGAAAGTATAAAGAGAAAAACTGCCCTTTGAGTGAGAGCTCAGAGCTCTGCATCCCTGCTTGGAAAGGAGAAGCTTCAAGTAAGAATATATCAATATTCTTATGTATAATAGAGCTGATCTGTTTGAACCCTCCAGTAATCACTTGCTGATTACAAATCAGATGACATAATGATATTTTCCCTGGAAAGAATCTGTTTCTAGATGGTCATATTTTACCATGTCCCTTATTTGGATCTTACATATTTGGGGGTTTGTTGATGCAAATCCAGAATCCAATGCACTGCTCTGCTTTTTGTCCTTTCTGCAAAGCACCAGGAGCCTGCTCTCAACCAGCAGAGAGCTGCTGGGACAGCATCAGCTCCAGCAGGCTGGCTCTCCATTGCCATCTAGTGGCATCGACCATGCTCCCAACCCAAAACCTTGACCCAGGACTAGGGTTTGGGGCCTCTGGAAGGAATAAAGTGCCCCTTTCCCTCTTTCTCTTCCCCTTTCCCCTCTTTCTCTTCCCCCTTTCCCTCTTTCTCTTCCCCTTTCCCCTCTTTCTCTTCCCCCTTTCCCTCTTTCTCTTCCCCTTTCCCTCCTTCTCTTCCCCCTTTCCCTCTTTCTCTTCCCCTCCTTCTCTTCCCCCTTTCCCTCTTCCTCTTCCCCCTTTCCCTCTTTCTCTTCCTCTTCCTAAATGATATTAATCTAGGCATAAAAAGTGCATTATCAGTTACTTGTTCCCTTGCTGTCTCACGCCTGTAGGGAAGGGAGCATGGATGCAGCTGTCAGGACAGGGAGCATCACCCAGGCTCTTCTGCCCACCTGGGCATAGACAAGAGGCCACAGCAGCAGGAACAGGGTAGGATGCTCTGCAAAACCATCTGTGTATCACATCCAAAAGCTTCTCTTTTATGTTCTTTTTAAGACCTCCAGGAAGTTTCCAAACAAACTCTCCACTAGAGAACAACAGCTCCTGGACTGCCTGAGCTATTGTCTACAGTAAATAAGGTTCAGTTCTTCCTGCTTGGGCTCCTTTCTGAGTGCTCATTTGTTTTACTTCCCTGTGGCTTTTCCTCAATGCCAACCACTGTTCGTTTGTGGTTTTTTAACAGCATGATTCACTCCTTAAACAAATCAGAGGTGACACAGGACTCTGACCTTTTTTGTGTAGAGTAGGTCTGGGAGAAACTCCATGGCTGCAACAGGGTTGGTCTGTGGATGAAGGAGAACAGTGAAGGTATCACCTTACCCTCTTGGTTCTTCCCCAGCAGCCCCAAAACAATTATCCTGTCTAAGGAGGAGAGGGTAAGTCAGTAGGAGACAACCCACAGAGTCTCAATGTCACCTGCTATCCCACCAGTCAGATGAAGCACAAACATAAATTCAAACTCTCTTCTTACAAGGGTAAGTGTAAGGTACTGCATCTGGGAAAGAACAACCCCATGGATCAGTACAGGCTGGGAACTGATGTGTTGGAGAAGAGCCCTGGGGAAAAAGCTCTCGGAGTGCTGGTGGCTAGGAGGATGCCCATGAGGCAGCAATGTGCCCTTGTGGCCAAGAGGCCAATGGCATCCTAGGATGCATGAAGAGGAGCGTGGCCAGCAGAGCCAGAGAGGTTCTTCTCCCCTCTCCTGTGCCCTGGGGAGGCCTCCCCTGGAATGCTGTGTCCAGTTGTGGGCCCCTCAGCTCCAGAAGGCTAGGGAGCTGCTGGAGAGAGTCCAGCCCAGGGCCAGCAAGCTCCTGAAAGGAGTGGAGCATGTGCCCTAGGAGGACAGACTGAGAGAGCTGGGTCTCTTCAGCCTGGACAAGAGGAGACTGAGAGGAGACCTCAGCAATGCTTAGAAATATGGGAAGGGTGAGTGTGAGGAGGAGAGAGCCAGGCTCTGCTCAATGGCATCCAATGGTAGGACAAGAGGGAATGGGAGCAAGTTGGACCACAGCAGGTTTAGTATTAAGCTGAGGAGAAACTTGTTTGCAGTTCAGGTGCCAGAGCACTGGCCCAGGCTGCCCAGGAGCCTGTGGAGTCTCCTTGTCTGGAGCCATTGCAGAGCTGCCTGGACACATTGCTGTGTGAGCTGGTCTAGGTGATCCTGCTCTGGCAGGGGGGTTGCACTAGATGATCTTTCTAGGTCCCTCCCAACCCCTGCCATTCTGTGGTTCTGTGATTCTTTGGAGACAATATGATGACCTACAGTGAAGCCTAGACCCCCGTGTAGACTTCACAATGACCTGGCAGTGAAGCCTAGAGCCCCACGAGGAGGCCCTGACCCTCTTAACAGGAGACTTTGGAGGATGGGCTTCCCAGACAGCATGGATCCAGACCACCTCTGCAGCTGGGAAAGGGTGACAACTGATGAAAACCACACACACAAGCACCTGTGAAATACTGGTTATATTTCTATGCTTTTATAGCAATGTAATACTTCATAAGAGACTGGGAAACATACTTCCAAATATTTTTAAGTTACCTGTACACCTACACAACCTCTTTATTGAACAGGAACACCTTGTTGCTGCTTACTTAAACCCATGACTTACCAATCCCACAGCAACATAATCAATGGCCAAAACCCCAGGAGCTTTTCTTTTGCTCTTGAAACACCACACTCAGATAAAAGTCATTTTATGAACACTAGGATTGCATTGCAATATCTATATATTTATCTATATATATATTAAGAAAACCTTCTACCTTTCATAAATACATCAAATATATTCCCAAAATACATTCATGCATCTTCCCCCACCTAAGCTCCCTGGTTGTACCTGAAGTGTCTGTGAGGTGGGAAGAGCAATTGTTGGGCAAGGCCTGGAGACAGGCTCCTGTTTGCAGGTGGCTCCAAACCCAGATGGAAGTTGCTGAAGAAGCCTTCTGTATTTTGTGTGGTGTTTGGGTTAACACCTGCATCAGTGGGTCTAATCCTGCCTGCCTGGAAAAACAAGGCCCTCTTGGATGCTGTGCTCTATCAGAGCTGTACCAGCTGCACATGTTCCAGCAGCCAGAAGCTACTTAGCTTGTCACCCTTAGCACTTCTGGCTTTTCCAGCAGTTAACTGGGGATGCTCAAGTCACTCCCAGTGCTTGACAGAGGCTGGGAAACAAGGGCTTTGGAAGCAGGAAGGTCACTACTTGGCTTGGTTGGAAGGGGATTTGTGAATGGAAGAAGCTGCTTTCTTGACCATCATCAACCTGAAGGTCACCCATGCTTCCAGCACTGCCATCTCTGCCCACCCTGAGCCTGTTTGTGAAAGCAGAAAGACACAGAATATACAAAAGCATCTAGAAAGCTGCCAGTTCTGCAGCTCAGCAATGGAGGTGCTGGCCCTGTGAACATGGAGGACCCACAGCTTTCCCCTGGAGCTGGACCTGGCATCAGGTGGCTGTGCAAATAGAGGCAGACTAAGCACTAACCTCACCTGAGCTGGGCTGAGAGGGAAGCCATACTTCCAAATTCCACTTTCTCCCCTCAGAAAGGTCCTGGTCAATATTTCAAGTGCACATTCAAAAGTCATTTTGGGGAACACTACTTTCTCTACTCACAAGGAGGTCAGTGGCAAGTCAGCATCCCTTTTCCATAAGGCAGTCTGCCTTTAGGACAAGCTCTCCCTTAAGCTGGAGGTTTAGAGACCAATTCTATTCCTTCTGACACTCCTCATCTACCCAAACTCAACATCTTTACAGAGCAACCAAAGAGAAGCATTGCATAGATCTAGATCTCAGGGTTTCCCACACCCACCAAAGAGCAAGAAGTCAAGTTCCAGTTTTGCACAGTACATTACAAAAAAAAAAAGGCATCAGCTTTGAACAACCTAAAAGGAAGAAAGAAAACCAACCCCAAAATGCAGTGTCACCAGGGGATAAACCCTGTGAGGAAGTGAGGCAGTGAAGGTACAGTGCTCAGCAGCTCCCAGGGCCTGGCTGCCTGTAGAGGGATGAGTTTGTTTGCTTGACCAACCTCTTCTCAACCCCATCAGCCATTGCACAGTAATCTGGATTTGCATAATTAGCTAACCTGCTCCTGAAGAAAAGGAGCAATGCTGTGTGTCACAGCAAGGAGGAGGACACAGCTGCTTGGCCTGCAGTGCTTCAAGGGCCAACTTGTCCCCTTTGCCATGCAGGCTGCAGAACACCAAGGTTCTTCTCAACCTTACAAAGTCCAAGTAGAAGTTTTGCTACAGTTGGCTTGACAACTGGAGATGTTTAGGGCTCAGATCTTCTGGTGGTTTAAAATCCCACAAGCTCCATGGGAGTTAGTGGTGCCTAATTCCATGAGTGCAGACCGTGGTGGTCCTTGCTTGTCACAGACATGGAATCAAGCTAGGGTAGCCCTTTCTTTAAATTAAATTAAATAACTGCCTATGGCATCAGCACAGAGCTGGGAGTGTGCTTCTGCTCTTAAGAAAATAGCAAGCACACCAGTGGGTAATTTAATTATTCACCTGAAACTAAAAAAAAAAACCAAACCAAAAGTGATAATACTACTGTAAATTTTCAAACCCCCCTAGGGACTGCACAAGGTGTTTTCTCATTTTAATTCTGAGACAGTCACTTGCACATCTACTCTGTTATATATCCTCTTCAGCTGGCAGGGAAGGTTTGTGCTCCTGGAGGTCACTGTTGCCATTGTCAGATGTGTCCAAGCTGCCTGGAGCTGACTCTGCTGGTGGAGGTTTGTAGAGTAAACAGGCCACGATAAAGAAGGTTGTCCCAAGCACCTGCAGCCATGAAGACATCCCATTACTCTCTGCTCCTCCCCCAAAACTAGGCACCTAGCCCTTATTTGGGGTTGAGAATTGCTGCCCAGGCTTTGAGGAAGAGGTGATGCTGAAGGCCAGCCTGGGCAGCAGAGCTGCAGAGGAGGGAGGGAAAAATCTGAATTTAGCCAAACGATGAGGCAGTGAGAATTGGGAAAGCTCTCCAGCTCCACATGGTCACCTGGAGCACAGAGCTGTGTGGATCTACACTGCCCAAGCCATTTGCTGGAAGGCTTTTGAAAGCCTCTTTGTCACAGCAACTGTTAAACACTGCTATCTAGGGAAAGTGCTTGTTTGGGAGCAGTTAAAATGATGGGTTTCAGCTAATAAATAAGAAACACACAGCTAAGCTCTCAGTGATCAGGGAACAGTTATTTACATCCTGCCCATGGAGCCATCCCTCACTCTCACTAACAGACTGCACTTCTGTATTTTACTCTATTTCTAGCAAAAACCACTTTGTTGAGAGGAGAGGAGCTATTTCATATGGTGAACAGAAGCTGTAAGCTTAGCAAGTAATGGGAATTGAAGTGAAGGATGGTGCCTGAAGCACCATTACCTGGCGAGGAGCAAGTGGAGCTTTGGCCTTCCCTGAGTACATTTCTTGTGGGAAGGTCTAATTTGGGCTGGAGGGAAGAGATCAGAACAACTCAATTTTGTAGAATTTTCTCTGTCTCCTAAAGACCTGCTCTCTTTATGAGAGAGTGAAGTGAAGAGGCAGCAACATCACCTTGTAGACCAGTCCAGCGATGAGGGTGTATTGGCTCATGGCTGAGTTCTGGTACACGTAGCAAGAACCTTGTTCCCCACACTGGTCCTGCCAGAGCAGGCAGGATTTATCAATCATGGACCCAAAAGCAATGGGGCCAGGGATGCCTCCTGGGGGGGGAAAAAAAGAGAGTGAACCTTCAGTTTGGTCAGCAGCTTTACAAGATACTAGGTGCTTGCAGAAAAGCACCAGGCTCTGCTTCTCCCATGATGAAGCAAACTCATCCTGCAGCATCTCAGAGCCACAAAACATGGAATTTCAAAACCTGACAGTCCAGCAAGTCTTTTGACCATCCTGACCTATAGCCTGCACAAAAGCTGAAAGACATACACAGGAGTTTCAACACCTCTGCTTCTTTTCTCTTAAAATAAGGACACGTTGCTTCCTCTGAGGACATTGCTTCTCTACCCCACCTGTGAGCTGTTGCACAACCCTTCACTCAGTTTGCAAATCATATGCAAAGGGAATTAGGCTTTTCTGAATGACAGCAAACAAGAGAAAGCATCCTCCTCTCAAACAGCACATGGCCTACCCCCTTCTCTGTTCCATACCTAGTGTCCGTACTACAATCCACTGGATCCCGAGTGCAAATGACCTTTGCCTGTCAGGGACACACCTGGGGAACAAAAAGGGGATGGTTTCAAAATGCTGGCAGGCTGCATGGCACCTCCTCCCCACCCTGCAATACCATCCAGCCAGGATCTCCATCCCCTCTGGAGATCAAGGTTTATCCCAATTCAATGTCCTCCCACCCACCACTGCTGCAAACTGGGATGCACGTGTGGGGTGTCCCATGCCAGAGCTGCCAATGCTAAAACTTGCTTTCCCAGCTAGTCTTGATGTCTCCAGGGTTGCCAGTAATGAGGTTTTTCCCATCACACCTTCCCCCCATGGCTTGAGCCAGCAGGATAGAAGATGAGAAGTGGACATTGGAGCTTCTCGCAGCGCTGGCAGAGGATGAGGTGAAGCCATGCTTACCTCAGAGTGGCAGTCAGGGCAGGAATGCTGCTCAGGAAGGTGAAGAGAATCACCACAAACATGAAGAACAGGAGCAAGGGCCTTTTGGCACAAGAGGAGCTGCATTTCCCTGCCTCTGCATCACCAGGACCAGGCAGGAGGGATTTCTCAACACAGCTACACTCCTGATAGACCTGGGAAAGAAAGGTCAGTGAGTGGCTTGTGAGGGAGAGAGCACAGAGCCAGTCAAAGCTTTAAAAGGAGAAGAAAGAAATTCAGGGAGGGTAGAAACCAATGAAGCAGAAACCAAGCTGCATTCTTGACACACCTCTGTTTCAAAACTAGTTATTAAATCAGAGAAATTAACTTTGCCAGGCAGCCCTTGAATGCTGAATGTCACCATCACCCTTCTTAAGCATTTGTTTGTGTCTCTGAGTGACATGGTGGCAGGAGGAAGATGTTCATCGTGTTCCTTGAAGACCCAAAATAAGAATTGGGGCAGGATGTAGATGCCTACTGAGCTCCCTCCTCCCACCTGGGTGATTTAGCACTAATTTCAGCATAGTTTGACCCAGAGAAGCAAAGCAAAGGCAACCTCAGGGTACGTTCTGCCTTCATCCCAGGGGATGCCTGAGAGCATCCATCCTGCACTGAGCTTTTACACTGAAGAGCAGCAAAGCTCCAACCTCTGAAGACCTTTGCAGAACCAGCCAAAACACTCCAAAGAAGATGTGCCCTCACTTTTGTTCATACAGAGTGCTTTCAGACATACCTTCTTGCCATTCCTGAGGTTGTCAGACACCTTTTTGCAGCCAGCATAGCAGGGAGAATAATACATAATGTCATCACTCCCACAGACAGGGCTGTAGATCTCCTGTAGACAGCCACAGGCAGCATTGCAGGCTGCTGTCAGGTTGAGGTGGCCACCAGGCAAAGGACTAGGGGAAATACAGGAACAGTCAAGTGGGGAGACACTGAACAGCATTTTCCAGAAGGGAATGGGTAGAGCAAGAGAGGGAGAAGGCACGATGGGGAAAATTTCTCCACTGAAAGAGCTGGTAGGCATTGGTCCAGGCTGCCCAGGGAAGTGATGGAGATATCATCCCTGGAGGGGGTTAAAAAACTTAGAGATGTGGTACTTAGGCACATGGTTTAGTGGCAGGTTGATGGTTGGACTTGCTCTTAGAGGTCTCTTCCAACCTTCACGATTCTGTGAGATGTGGTGGATCCCCAAGTAGCACAAAACCAGCCTAGGAAAGAGTTCTATCTCACCCAGTTTTAACCATGACCAGGAATTGTGCCCTGGAGCTGTCTTTTTTCCACAGCTACCAAGAGAGTTTAAGTGATTAGGTCATAGGATATACCTACATCTGGAGAGGAGATTCCCACTTTTAGTCCAGTTTATCCCACTGTGAGGGAGCTGAAGAGTGAAGCATCTCACACGCAGATGCTGCTAATCTCTCCTCCCTCACTAAAGAGAAAGTCTGAAAGCCTCTGCCAGAAACTCAACTGGATGTAAAAACTAGGACATCTATACTCTGGGTCTCACCCTCAGTATCTGCCTGTAAGACTGACTGGATATCATCCTCCATCTCTCACCAACACATCCACACATGACAACCACCAGCATCACATATTTAGACTTATCCTTCTATCTCAACCAGGGCTAAGCAGCACAAGACAAGAGGAGATGATTGTTATTACCTTCCCTCATACATCTGGGTTACTCCTGCCATGGGCATGTTAGGGCAGTGAATAAAGAAAATGAAGATAGCCAGCAGGCTTGACACTGTGCAGAGCAAACACAGCTTGATGATTCCTGAGCAGCGGAGTTTAAACTTATTCACAAGGAATCCTCCCAGGAAGGTGCCTCCTCCTCCAGCTGGCACGACCAGATAACCTGAGAAAAGGGCAAAAAACAGAATCACAGAATGTCAGGGGTTGGAAGGGCCCTAGAAAGATCATCTAGTGCAACCCCCCTGCCAGAGCAGGAGCACCTAGACCAGCTCACACAGCAATGTGTCCAGGCAGCTCTGCAATGGCTCCAGACAAGGAGACTCCACAGGCTCCTGGGCAGCCTGGGCCAGTGCTCTGGCACCTGAACTGCAAACAAGTTCCTCCTCGGGTTAATACTAAACCTCCTGTGCTCCAACTTGCTCCCATTCCCTCTTGTCCTACCATTGGATGCCATTGAGCAGAGCCTGGCTCTCTCCTCCTCACACTCACCCTTCACATATTTCTAAGCATTGCTGAGGTCTCCTCTCAGTCTCCTCTTGTCCAGGCTGAAGAGACCCAGCTCTCTCAGCCTGTCCTCCTAGGGCACATGCTCCACTCCTTTCAGGATCTTGCTGGCCCTGTGCTGGACTCTCTCCAGCAGCTCCCTATCCTTCTGGAGCTGAGGGGCCCACAACTGGACACAGCATTCCAGGGGAGGCCTCCCCAGGGCAGAGGAGAGGGGAGAAGAACCTCTCTGGCTCTGCTGGCCACGCTCCTCTTAATGCATCCTAGGATGCCATTGGCCTCTTGGCCACAAGGGCACATTGCTGCCTCATGGGCATCCTCCTAGCCACCAGGACTCCTAGAGCTTTTTCCCCAGGGCTGTTCTCCAACAGATCAGTTCCCAGTCTGTACTGATCCATGGGCTTGTTCTTTCCCAGGTGCAGTACTTTACACTTACTCTTGTTAAATTTCATCAAGTCTCTCCCTGCCCATGTCTCTAGCCTGTCCAGGTCACTCTGGATGGCAGCACAGCTCCTGGTGTGCCAGCCACTGCTCCAAGCTTGGGATCATCTGCAAACTTGCTGAGGGAACACTCTCCCCCTTCATCCAGATCATTGATGAATATATTGAACAGTCCTGGCCCCAGCACTGACCCCTGGGGCACACCACTAGTCACAGGTCTCCAGTTAGATTCTGCTCCACCAACCACAACTCTCTGGGCTCTGTCCTTCAGCCAATTCCCAATCCATCCCACAACACAGTCTCCCAATCCACACTTCTTAAGTTTGGCTATGAGGATACCATGGGAGACAGTGTCGAAAGCTTTGCTAAAGTCAAGAGAAACCACATCCACTGCCAAAAACCAAACCACAAGCAAGCTTACTATTGTCAGCAGGGAGTTTTCATGACTGCAGTATGTCTACATGAGGATAACATGGTTGCTGCCTGACTTTTTGGTGGGAGTTCAGGGGGTTTTGCTACAGTAGGTAGCCTTCCAAGAGCTCAGGTGATATGCCATGAGCCTCTAGGGTAGCTTTTTCTATCCAGAGATCTTAAAACAGACCCTTTGGGGAGGACACTGTGAGTAGTGATGCTTGTGGGACATCACTCCTCAGCTAAGTGAGGATCTGACAAAAGGAAGATGCTGACAAAGTAAGTGTCCCAGTTCAGACATTCCAGTTGATGTTTTCTGGTGGTGCACTGGAAGGAACAGACTACAGTTATTTTGCCTTCCTCTAGAGGGTAATAGATGTCTACAGAAGTGACTTGTTTCTTCGTGCTGTCAGTAGATAGAGCTCTTGGCACAGATGTGCTGATAGGAAATGGACAATAACCACTCCATAAATGAAGAGCAAAGAGGATTTGTCTCCATTCCAAATGAGCTACACTGCTCTTCTATTGGTAAGCAAAATGGGAACACATGGCAAAAAATCTGGTTGTCTTACCAAAAAAGGTAGCAGCTTCAGAGGCACTTAAACTAAACTGAGACTCCAGGAACTTAGGTCCAAAGGTGGACATCCCAGCAATGAGGGTGGCTTCAGTTGCTCCTGCCAAGCAGAGGAAGATGAAGGTAGAGTTCTTCAGAAGCAGCAGTACTGATCTAGGAAGGAGAAAGATACTGGAATTGAGTCACTGTGGCACATTTTGATTTCAGGCCTGTCTCCTATCTTGGAGTCAGAAGGGCCATGTGTAAGAGGAGGCAGCAGGAATACTGTGTCCAGTTCTGGAGCCCCNTGTCTAGGATTCTATGATCTTCCCTTCCTAAATGGAGCAGTACTGGAAGGACACTGCTCCTCACCAAATCTCAATCTTGTCAAGGTTTTATTAGTCCCTGATGGAAGTTATCATGGGACTCATGACTTAAAAAGCCCAGAGCAGGGAACAAAGCTGTGTTATATCCTCATGTGCACACATGCTACTCATGCACACACGTGTCCTCATGAGAACAACGTCTGATAACCAGGGATAGGGGGAAAAACAAGCAAGTCTTCCTCTATGGAGGAAGCATCTCCAAGAAACTTTATATCCTACCAGAAAACAGACAGCAATCTTGCTCCCACAATCTAAATATATTTTGGGTTTGACCCACAGGGATTTTTTAGCAGAGAGCCACAGCTATGCCTGAAAAATTGCCATGTGTCATTTATATGCAGAAAGATGATCCAGCAATGAGACACAGAAAAGCCCTGGGGCACAGGGGATGGTCTCAATTATCTCTCCCTAGCTAGGATATTGGACTAAGAGGGTGGACACTGCTTTGCAGGGAGTGTTTTGCAAGGAGCTTGCTATTCTGCTGCATGACTTTCCCCAAGTCTACTTGCTTTTGCAGGGGGGTTGGACTGGATGATCTCCAGAGGTCCCTTCCAACCCCTAACATGCTGTGATTCTGTGACCAGTAGCACAGATCATCCCATTTTTGAGACAGGCAGTGATGGGGATGCTATGGGATGCTTGTTGAGTTGAAAGGCACAGTCACTTACCAGCAGAGCAGAGGGTTAAGCTCTATGGGCTGCACTCCTGTAAGCTCCTGCATTTAGGCAGTGCTGCAAATACAGCAACTCACTGAGCTCACTTACAAAGGACCTGATAGCATGGAAGAGTATTTTGTTCCATTAGTATTTCTGTTTATCTCTGTGAGACTGTTACTGTCTGTACTGTGAGAAAATGTGTAGCACCCAATTCCTTCCTAAAACAAAAGCATCAGTGTCCTTTGGCCTTGCTCTCCAGCCTGGTCCACGTGTCCCCAAGAGCTGCAGGCACAGATGTGATCTCCTCTTTCATGCAAGTTGCCAGAAGAGCAAGCCTTGAAGGCACTTCCCTTTTATTAATCAAAAGCAGGGAACATAAAAGTCTGGTGGGTTTTTGCTTTCCAATGAAAACCACACTGAGGTCTGGAGTGGTCTGAATTGTTTGAGATGAGCTGCACACCTTCAGGTATTTCTTCTGGAGGAATAAGAGGTGCAAGAAGATGCTCCTGGAGGAGGACTAACTCTGTATCTGCTGGCAGCCAGGAAAGGGTGGGAGTTTTGCTCCAGATGAGCAAGAAAAGCATCAAGCACTCAGTTCCATCCCTCTCTGCCACCTTGTTTGTGTTGGGTTTAGTCACAGCCTTATCATTATTTAAATGCAGGGTTGGAGTTTAATTTCCGTGCGGAGAACAGAGCGGTGACCTCGGCGAGTGGCACCCACTCAAGAATGCCATTTAATAACAGTAGGGAAAGATCTTCAATGGAATAGTCATCCTAAGACTGCCTTAACCCCTGCTGGACTTCCTACCAAGTCTCCAGGCCTTTCAGAGTAGTTGTGTTGACACAGAGTGACTGCTGCATAAGCACCTGCTGGAATCCTCCTCTGCTGAGCACAAAGGCAAACACCACAACTGAAGTTCAGAAGTAATTGCTGGCAACAGCATGGGCTTTGGCAAGATTTCTCCTTCCCTTCTACTCTGCTCTAGTCAGGCCACATCTGGAGTACTGGGTCCAGTTCTGGGCTCTCCAGTTCAAGAGATAAGGAACTGCTTGAACAGAGTCCAGCAGAGGCTATGAAGATGCTGAGGGCACTAGAACATCTCTGGGAGGAGGAGAGGCTGAAAGCCCTGGGGCTGCTTAGCCTGGACAGGAGCAGAGCCAGAGGGGAGCTGCTCAATGCTTATCACTAGCTAAAGTGTGGGGGCAAGAGGCTGGGATCAGACTCTGCTCAGTCATCGTCGTGGCTAGGCTTCACGAACGAAGCTCCAGGGAGGGCTCCATCCATGCTCCTCCTCAGCACCTTTNAACAAACTAGAACCCAGGAAGTTCCATCTGACCAGAAGGAAAAACACTTGTTCCCATGCAGGATCTCTTTAAACCCTTTCCTACCAAACCTCCTCTGGTGCTCAGAGCCACCAGCAGCCCAGTGCCTAAGCACACTGATGTGTCAGTGCCTTGCAGCAGAGATAAGAAGTAGCAACACATTAAAGGTGGCTGGAAGATGCAAAGGAGAAAAAAGGAAACTGTAACAGAGAAAGGGAACTGAAAGGTACAGTGCAGGATATCTTGTTCTCTAGATTTTGAATGGAGCTAAGAGCTGGTGGTTTTGTTTCCTCTCTTTTATCATTAAAAGGACAAAACAGGAATCTAACGTCAACAAAAACAGAGGAAAGGAAGAAAATCCCCAAGGGGATGGAAAGGAGATGCTGAACAACAACCAATTGGGCCAGAGGAGGCCAGACACATGCAGACAGGAGGCTGGAACACCTCTCCTATGAAGAAAGGCTGAGAGAGTTGGGGCAGTTGAGCCTGGAGAAGGCTCCAGGGAGACCTCAGTGCAGCCTTTCAGTACTCCAAGGGGACATAAGATAGACAGGGACTATTGTTTTAGCAAAGTCTGCTGCAACAGCACAAGGGGTGATGGTTTTAAACGAAAAGAGAGAGATTTAAACTAGATTTAAGGAAGAGATTTTTCACACTGAGGGTGGTGAGAGCCTGGCCCAGGTTGCCCAGAGATGTGGGAGATATCCCATCCCTGGAACCATTCCAGGTCAGGTTATTTGGGGCTGTAAGCAACCTGTTCTAGTTGCAGATGTCCCTGCTGCCTGCAAGGGGTTGGACTAGATGACCTTGAAAAGTCCTTTCCAACCCAAAGCATCCAATAATTCTTTAAATAATGCCACTGGGGAGAGGGAAAGAGATGGCAATGCCTGTGCATCTCCTGTCACCTGAAGGTTGGCACCAAACCACTCTCAGTGCTGCACAATTGCAGGTGGATCTTCACACATGGACATGAGCTTCTGAAAAGCACAGACAGGAGCAGCCACTTGTCTCCTGCTCTCCCACACCATTCCCAGCTCCATTTCTAGTTCAGCTCATTTGCTCAGAGCCCCTGGGTGCTGACAGGACCAGGTGCTTTTCAGCCTGCTCTATGAGAAAGCAGCATCACTACATTTGGAGATGGGGAAGCAAAGCAGCTCAGTTTGGGCTCACTGCTCTTGCTTCTGGGGAGGGTTCCCTGAGCTCTGGGGTACTTTTCTCACCGAGGTAGATCTTTAACTGTTTTCCCAAAGTCTGGATCTGATGCTTTCTTGTGGCTTCCATCCTTTAGCTGATGAGCCTCTGACACTCTCATCACAATATACCTTTGGGATCCTGAAAATGAGAAGCAAATGGGAACAATGAGCATGGGAAACACGGATTTGCAGGGGAAAAAGGCAATCTGACATCTTCCTTCTGCTCATGGTTGCAAGGGAGGAGCAGGGAAAGAGGCAGCTGGCAAACCATGGGGGAGAAATCCATGTAGGAATGGACAACTTAAAGATTAGGAGCTCTTCCTTTAGCCCCTGTGACCTCCCAGCTGTGTGTCAGGATGGAAGCTTCCAGGTGAGCAGGAGTACTGTGTGGTCCCAGCCCCAGTTCCCTTGAGCCACATACCTGGGAGACGTTGGGGGTAGCCCAGGATGGGGATGGAGATGAGAAGGGAAGCTGCTCCAGCCCCGAGGAAGCCAATCCACCAGGCTCCCACCCACAGTGTGTTCTCTGGGGTGATGTCAATCCTGATAAGAAACAAAGCCAAAAGGACACAGGGGAGAGAAGTGACAGTTTGAGATGGAGCAAGACAGCTCAGGGTGCTTCTCACTGCAGCTGCCAGGGACCAGGGGATGCAGGGGGAACATCAGCAAGGGAAATGGAGCTCTGGCCTTTCCCATGGTGATCTGTTGGGGTTGCCATGTCCACTACCCCTCCTGCCACAGCACATCAGAGAGCACAACACTTAATGAGCCCAGGAAACAACATCATTTCATTCTCTTTTAATCTCTGCCTTGCACATTCAAATCTCCCCATTTCATGTGCACTTTGAGGGTTGCTACAATCCTTCCTCCACCCCAGAGCCACACCATCCTTTGCAAGAAAATTGGGGAAAAATAACCCATTCCTTCCCCTGGAAACCTGCTCCCCCTTTTTGAACTCATTCATCTGCTAAAGAGCCTAGAAGGAGATGAGAATAAACTACAAATACTACAAAGCAAAGAGGGACTAACCATCCAAACTGGGTGAGCAGGAGGCTGAGCAGCATTATTGGTAGCATTTGCCTCATCAGGGAACTCATTCAGAAACTTCACCTGCTGCTCATGGCCCCATTAGTGCAGGCAGTGCAGCGTGAGGAAGAATCCAAGCTGACAGGACTGACAGCAATTTTCTTCCAGCCACAGCACTAATGCAAACCTCACCCCATCCCCCCCTGGCCCCCCCCAGCAGAAACATCCCTCAACACCCTGGGCACATTGCCAGCCATTGCTCCAGATCATGATGATTATTATTCTTTTTTTTTACCCCAAAGGAAACATAGAGCATAAAGGAAAAGGAACAAGATTATTTGTTAGCCACTTACTCTCTGCCAATTTCAGTATAAATATTTAGAAACATTCCTCCTACCAGATAACCCGCTGCAGGCCCAAGGATTGCAGCAGTGTAGAAAACAGCTGAAAGGCAAAACAAGCTGTCAGAGAAAGCATTTCAGGCAGGGATGCTGCTGAGTGCTGCTGGTGCCCACCATGCAGCATCCCTCACCCTATCACAGAAGGCCAATTCCTTCCTGGATTCAGGATGCTCAGCCTCCTGCTGCCTTGCACCCTGCTCCCTAAATCACTGAGAAAAAAACAACCAAACAGTTTTAACAAGTTTTCACCTCACACTAAGTCCCAGGAAAACTTCTGCACCCAATCTGGGAATTTTTATAGCATGGGGCAGGCAAAATTGGTTCAATGGAAAAAGAGATTTAGCAGGGATGTAGGTGACCTTGTTGCCACATTATAGAACCATAGAATGGCTTGGGTTGGAAGGGACCTTAAAGATTATTTAATTCCAAGCCTCTTGCCATGGGCAGGGATGGGACTCACTAAACCAGGATACCCAGGGCCCATCCAACCTGGCCTTGAACACTGCCAGAGATGGGACAGCTTCTCCAGGTAATCTGTTCCAGTGCCTCATCACCCTCTGAGTAAAGAATGTCTTCCTAACATCTAATCCAAACCTTCCCTCTTTCAGTTTAAAACCATTCCCCCTTATCCTACCACTCTCTGCTCATGTAAAAAGTCTTTCTCCCTCTTTTTCTAAGCTCCTGCTTCCAGGGTGATGAGCAGCAGCACTGTCTCCTCCTTGACAATAAAGCACCACTGACACTTTGATTGGTTTGCTGCCATGAAAAGATCATCAACATCCTTGCCAGGAAAGGTTATACCAGATGATCCTGGAGATCCCTTCCAGCCTGGTATCCTATGATTCTATGAACTTAGTGATGAGATCCTGGTGATTTCTTTCTCTCCTTGAATAGCCTAAATTGCTCAATTTTGAAATTGCTATAAGGTGACTCCTTTTTACCCAAAAGGATTGTATTTGGCAACTGCTAAGTGATCCCTGGTCCAGAGAAGAGTGAGCTGAGCCTCTTCTCTTGGCTATGCTTTGCACCAGCCCAGTGACTGTCCCTGCTGTGCTGTGGCACTCCAGGGGTGATGTCCCCTTGCACAGATGGGATATGGCCTCATGGTTGCTTGCCAGAGATGCTAATGCCATGCATGCCTTGGGGAGCATGCTGGAGGCTGAGCCTGTGCCAGGAGGCACCTCCTGATCTACTGAACATGTGCTCCAGGACTGAAAAGACTCAGCTGCACTTACAGTTCGTGCCTGTAAATAATCAAAACCTCCCCAAGAGCTGCCAACTTCTGATTAACACCTTGCCCTTTATCAGGAACAATTCTGGGAGCACCTTTGGTGAATCACAGAATTAAGGTTGGAAGAGACCTCGAAGATCATCAATTCTAACCATCAATCTATCACCACCATGTCAATAAACCATGTCCATAAGGACCATATCTATATGTGTTTTAAACCCCTCCAGGGATGGTGACTCCACCACTTCCCCTGGGCCAAAGCCTAACAAATCTTTTAGGGAAGAAATTTTCCCTGATATCCAACCTAAACCTCCCCTGGTGCAACTTGAGGTCATTTCCTCTTGTCTTCTCACTGGTAACCCAGGAAAACAGGCCCACCCCCATCTCACCACAACCTCCTTTCAAGTAATTGTAGAGAGAGAGAAGATCTTCCCCAAGCCTCCTCTTCTGCTCAGTGTGGCCAATCATAGAATCCTAGACTGGTTTGGGTTGGAAGGGACCTCTGGAGCTCATCTAGTCCAACCCCCCTGCAGTGGCCAGGGACATCCCCAACTAGAGCAGCTTGCCCAGAGCCCTGGCAAGCCTCACCTGCAATGCCTCCAGGGATGGCAACTCAACCACCTCCCTGGGCAACCTGGGCCAGTGTTCCACCACCCTCGTGGGGAGGAACTTCTTTCTAATGTCCAGTTTAAATCTACTCTTCTCCAACTTAAAACCCTTGCCCCTTGTCCTTTCACTGCAGGCCTTTGCAAACAGGCCCTCTCCAATGCCAAGACAGACAGACCAGCTCTCCCATCACCACCTATCCCACAGGTCCGAGCTGCCCCTCTGGCTCTACTCACCAATGTACACAGGGGAGTAATTAGTCTTGACATTCTCATCTAAATAGGTGACACCAAGTGTGTAGAGAGGAGTGGCTCCCATGCCATGCAGGAACTGACCCAGCATGAAGACAAAGCGGTAGCTGGAGAGGCTGGAGCCACTCTGGACACAGGGCAGGCTCTGGTTCCCGCCGCAGATGCCCACCTCTGCTGCCGAATGTGCCTCATAGTGTCCCGTGAGGAAGTGGGGCAAGGAGAAGAGCAGGGAGCCCAAGCCCATCACCAGCACACCCCAACCCAGCCATCGTGGTTTGTGGCCATTCCCCCCAAAATAGCTGACGAAGGTGAGGCAGATGCAGGCAGCGATGTCGTAGGAGCTGGCGATCAAGCCGCTCTGGTAGCTGCGGAGGTCGAAGCGACGCTCGATGGAGGTGATGACTGTGTTGATGAAGCCATTCACTGTCATGCCTTGCAGGAAGGAAGCCATGCAGAGGAAGAACAAGATGCCCTTGGAGGTGTTAAAGAGCTGTAAGCAGCCAGGGGTGAACCTCCCCCAGCCACACACCAGTTCCTCCCCTTCGGTTGAGATGTATTTAATTCCTTGGCCAAACTGGGTCTCCTCTTCTCCAGGGGTGGTGGAGCAGAGAGGTTCAGCACAGGAATCAGAAGGGCTGGGCATGCCAGAAGATGCTGTGCCATTGCTCAGTGGGGTGCCATGGGGCTCCTGCCCACTTGGTATATTGAAGGTCTGTCCGGGCTCACTGGGACGAGAAGATGGGTGGGAGAAGTTGAGTGTCTGAGTGAAACAAAAGCCATTTTCTCCAGTTGAATTCAGGGGCATTGCCATGAACAGAAGAAATGCAGAGGAGAGCAGCAGGTGGAGGTGGGGCTGGTGGCCAGGGTGGCTTCGTGGGGCTGCAAGGATCAGGAGATGCAATTTTCAGTGCTTACATCAGTAGAGAGATGGTGAAGGTCTGAGCCAAGACCATTCTGATCTGTGGAGAGAGAATTTTTATGCATGCCTTTATATAAAACCATGCTCAAACCCCTCAAATGTTGTTGTTGTTCTATTTTTAATAACTATTATCATTTCCCTGTGCAGTTGAGGTAGGTGTGTGCCCTCCACCATGGGGTATGTTGGTACCTCTAGTATTGGGACACCATTACCAAGCAGTAGGACAAGAGGAAATGTTTCAAGTTGTGTGCCAGGGGAGGTTTAGGTTGGACATTAGGAAAAACTTCTTCCCTGAAAAGGTTGTCAAGCCCTGGCCCAGGCTGCCCAGGACAGTGGTGGAATCACTGTGGTTTAAAGGACACATAGATGTGATGCTGAAGGACATGTTTTAGTGGTGACCTGGCACAGCTGGTTAACAGTTTAGATTTGATCTTAAAGGTCTCTTCCTACCAAAATGATTCTATGACTACAGAAAAGAAAAAAAACATTCAAGAGCAATAAAAAAGCACCTCTCAAGACAGTCTCCCTGCCAACTGAAACCCCTTAACCTCTTGAGAAGACCCTGGCTAGACATGAACCCTCACCACCTCTGCCCCTCTCCTTTCCCAGCAGAGGATGATGTGCACAGCTCCAAGTTTCCCCACTACTAAAAGTCCTTTGCTCTCCCTTTCACACTCAGGCAATAACAGTTTATAATTATCCTGAGAAGTTTCCACAGTCAGATTGATTTGATTCCAAGCCCTCAGATCTGTTTACAACTATTCAGTAAAATCCTTTCTATAACTAATTAGACTACATGCCATTTTGGAGCCAGCTGGAGGGCAGAGGCAGCTGACTCTAACCTGATTACCAATTCAGACTCTGTCTTTCCAACAGTTCCTGTGCACCACAGCACCTGATCCTGCCAGCAACCACCAGCATTTTTTGCTTACATGCCTTGGCTGCACTCTAAATGATGCAAACATTAAGGTTCTCCCTTGCATGCTGGTGTTGAAGACACAACAAGTGCTAGGCAAGAAGTGTTTTGTTAGAAAGCATCTTCAAAGCATCCTAGGTTCTCCTGCTCTTGCAGAGGGGTTGGACTAGATAATCTCCAGATTATCCTTCCAACACTTAATATTCTGTGATTTCCCAGGATTTTTTTTGCCCATCTCTCTTTAAGAGGTTCCTATAAAAATGGTCCTCCTGAGTTGACAATAGTCACAGCAGCAGGCTTCTGTTTTCCCAGGAGAAGGAACCATGTTCAGATTGCCTTCACCTGGGAATATTGCAGCCTTTGGTGAAGAAATTACTATTCATCTGTGTGCTGCTGGAAAAACTCACATTTGGTGTGCATGAACATTGATGTGCTTCCCTGGAGCAGCAGCTCTTGCAGGCAGGAGGACTTGGCAGAATGTGATGCTCAGAACAGCCTCCAGGTCCTGCTCCCACCCCAGATGGACAGAGGATAGACCCATAGATGCAAACAAAGGTTAAACATCCAGGTCAGCAGTGCTACAACAGGTCTGGTCCTTTAGGGGAGTTCAACAAATGAGATCCACCTTTTTGCTAGTAAATAATTCTGTCTCAATTATCCTCCCTGGGGGGGCAGAGTGCAAGGAACAATCTGTCAAGGGTTAGGGCTGGGCTGACCACTAATCCAGTGACAGACACTCTCTATTAGTCCCTCTTTCCAGGAAGGGAAAGGGAAGAAGAAAGACTGAGAGACAAAAAACCCCTGAAACCTACTTTAATGAAAATAATAACAATAAAATGAAATACACACAAAGATATACAAAACCAATACTGAAGCCAACCCCCCTTGATGGCAATTAGTCACCACTATACTGTGCAGAGAGACTGAGCAGCAGATGGGAATCAGACTCAAGGGAGGACTGGATCCTGGAACTGGATTCAGGAGCTCTCAAAGGAGATTGAAGGGAGAACAGAAACCTCCTTAGATGCCAGCCATTGAAGAAAAAAAAAAAAGGGAAGAAGGAGCTGATCCTCAGCTTTATACCAAATATGACTTCTATGGCATGGAATGGAATACCTTCACCTGTCCTGTCTGCTCCTCTCTGCAGGTGCAGCCTGTAGCCATCATGGTATAGAAGATCTAGCAGTGACCTTGCTCTGCATACCAATCCTTGGGAGTAAATCTCCAGAGTAAGTCTTTATCCCTGCTAGAAGCAGGCAGTGTCAGCTAGAACATGCTGTTAGCTTCAGAAAGTGCAGTGCACTAGAGGAGCTCTAGCTGAAAAGTAACATCACTGAACAGATTCAGTTCTCTTCTAACCCAAACCAGGACACACTCCAGGGTCCAGATTTTAGTGGGAATCTGATGAGCCTGGTAGGCAGCAGGGCACTGCTTTCAGGTCCACACTAAACTCCTCCAGGTACTCCAAAAATGCCTTGGATGCAAGGCTGCATTTTCCCACTTTTGTGTCCCTCCAATGTTCTCATGGCTCCCACAGCTCTAAATCTGGTTTCTCATCTTTGGATGCAATAAATAACAATAAATAAAGAGTCCTTTAGCACTCTGGCTTTATTAAAGCCAGAAGTGATGATTAGGTCCCAAATCAAGCTCTAAGGGGAGGAACTATTCCTGTTGCCCCAGTGTAAATCCAACCTCTCCTGCAGAGCAGCTGGCTGACTGCAGCTGCACTCTCCCCATATCAAACATCTGGCATCACATTGGACTGCACTTCTGAAGAAGGTTGCTTGGCCAGGGACTGATTTTGCTCTCACTGATTTGAATAGATAGACAAAAGCCTTATCTGTGTTTGTTAGCTATGACCAGGAACCAAGAGCTCCCAAACTGCTACAGCTTCACCCAGAATTGAACACTCCTCCTGCCTCTTTATCAGCACTGAGATATCTCCTTTGATATTTCATGAATATATAGAGCTATTTGGATACTTCATGAGTCAGAAAAGAGATTACAGCTTTTCATTAAAGTTTGCTTTTCCCTGAAGTAGCCAGAGTCTGGGTCACCAGACCCAGGTGACCACATCATCCTCCCTTTCCACTTGGGTTACTCTTAGTCCTACTTAACAGCAAACACAAGGTGAAACATTTCCAAGGAAGCAACCAGGCTTTCCTCCAAGCAGTAGATGTTTCCCTATACACAGAAGCCTTCTCTGCCCCTCAAAGCCCACATCCTTGCCATCTCCCACTGGACCTGGGCTAATGACTTGTACCCAGGTGCTGTGGGCAGGCAGCCCATTCCTGCTTAGTGCTGCCCACCAAGCTGCTTTTTAAATCTCTTGAAGTATTTATAAACTGGCAGTGACACATTCCCTGGGGATATTAGCATTCATAGAAGCCATATGCCACTTTAGAGGACAAAATATCATCTTTAGGGCAAAAAAAAACCCCAAACTCAACCCAACAACCCAACCAACTTCACACACTTCCTAATCATTCTTATTCATCCGAGCCATCCATTTATTGCTTCCCATTCATCTCTGGCTTTAATGACTCAGCTGCTTGATTTCTTGCTTACATTGAATCAGTCCCAATGCTATTATCTCACAGCTCATTTTGTGGCAAGATTTTAACTGCAGTTTTTTTCTCCCAGCTGTACAGCTGGTTCTGGGCTGCCAACAGCACTACCTCAACACCACCAAAAAGTAGCAAGGCAATGAAAGGATAAGATTTGTATTTGGGGATGAAAGCTGGAAAGACTTCCCCCTCCCTCATATTTAGCATTATTCACTCAGAGGCAAGTTTTGCAAGCTTTTCATCAGGTGATCATCTCATAAGTCACAGCAGCAATTAAAAGCAGTTGGTGTCTCTGTGATTAGATTAATGTTACAAATTAACTCCTAACTGACATGCAAAATAATCCCATTTGCTGAGGCATGCCCAACAATAGTTAATCTTCCCTTTCACTCCATGGGTTTTAACTTTTATAGGGTATTATTGTGGCAAAGAACATCTATTCATAACTCCTTTGCAGAGCTGAGCACAGTTTATGGTTTATGAGCAAATTTAATCAGGTTTTTTTTCAGTGCTATGGCATAAATGGAAAGATATTTGCTCAGAAACAGGAATGGGGGATTAAAATTGATCAGAAAATGTCCTGTAAATGAGGGAGGAGCAGCTCCAGATGATGCTTGATGGCTCTTCTGGGTGGTCTCAGTTATTGGCCCTACATGCAGCTGAAAGTCCACAGCCAAGTACCAAGCTCATGTTGCTCCAGAAAGGGACAAATCCATTTGGGTTTGTACATTTCATTTCTCTGGGTGAGACATACTGATTTGTTCTCAGACATTTGGCTTCAGAGGATTAGCAGCATTACCTCTGTCGTGGCTGAGAAACACCACAAGGATCAAGTGTAATCCACTGGCTGCTTTAGGAATGGGGAAACCTTCTAGAAATGAGAGAAATCCATGCTCCCGTCCTAGAACAGGATTTATCCTCAGTCAAAGGGAGATAAAAGCAAGCACAGGGTGATGTGGTTGTTCACACACAACATTGGATTGTTTTGCTGGCAGCTGAGGAACTTCACCCAGTTGAGCAGCACAGAAGGTGCAAGTTTGCAGATGACACCAAGCTNGGCTGCAGAGGGCCTGTTTGCAAAGGCCTGCAGTGAAAGGACAAGGGGCAATGGTTTTAAATTGGAGAGGAGTAGATTTAAAGTGGACATTAGGAAGAAGTTCCTCCCCATGAGGGTGGTGGAACACTGGCCCAGGTTGCCCAGGGAGGTGGTTGAGTTCCCATCCCTGGAGGCATTGCAGGTGAGGCTTGCCAGGGCTCTGGGCAAGCTGCTCTAGTTGGGGATGTCCCTGGCCACTGCAGGGGGGTTGGACTAGATGAGCTCCAGAGGTCCCTTCCAACCCAAACCATTCTATGATTCTATTGCTGGGAGCAACTTCAGGAGCAGCCTGGAGCCTTTTGTAAGCAATTCCTATCGGAGCAGCATGGTCCTGCACACATGGAAATGTTTCAGGAATGGGAAATAGACCTAAAGAGCAGCCAGCTGAATGTATATCCAATGCTGTGCTGCAGGGACAGCTGAAATGTAAGGGAGAGGGGATCTAGAAGAGGAAGGTGATAGGAATACCCTGGCCCACCCCTCTTGTCAGAGACATGTTTTCACATGCTCTAGCCCACCAGAGCATGGAAGACAGCAGTAGAAACTGGCTTTAAATTATCACATGAGCAAGGACATATTTATAATGATATAAATCCCAAATAACACAGCTTAGCACTCACAAATCCTTTGTGTGGTTTTCCAAGCCCTTTCCAGTCGTTGGCACACTAATGCAATAGTATGCAAGAGATCAGGAAAGTGGTTTGGATAATTTTCAATTAGCTGCTTGAAAATGCTTTGAAGCTAAACCTAGCCAGATTTTCAGAGCTTACTTATTTGCTCCAGCTTATCTGTGCAAGAACAATTGGCTGCAGCTGCCTCAGACCATCTCTAAAGGCTCCCAGTGCCAAAGCATAAAGCAGATTGAACTGGGCCAACTGTACTTTGCCATAGCAGAGATTAGCCAGACAAAAGGGTCTTTCTTGCTGTAACACCTAACTCCCTCTCCCTAGTGTCACTCTTGCTTTAATACCTTTTTCCTACCTAGAAGTTTGATCAATGAAGAGAAGGTTTCCACACTGCCACACTCGTGCTCTCCAGCCACTGTCACTGCCCACGTTGCTGGGTGCTCCCATGGCCCTTCCAGCAGAGACACACCAGCATTTTCCACACTATTTAGTCCTTCTCACAGCATGCCATTATTTTGCATCATTTGGATTCTTACAAGCAATATAAGGAGGTTCAGGAGTCAGGAGGATCTTTCTGCACGAGCTGTTAGGCAGTGTTGCTCAATGTTTCCATGCAGAAGATGTGGAACCAGGCAAGGCCTTTATGATGTAAGAGTGGAAGAGGATGAGCAAATCCCCAAACATGAATGTGAATTGCTCCTTCCAAAGATAGAAGCAGTAAAAATGCCCCAAAAATGCAACATCCTGTGTTACACAACACAAGGATGCTGAGTACAGGAGGAATGGAACAGAATCATGCTGACATCTACCATGAGTTACAGAAACTTGCTCTTTTTCATCCTCCTGCTTTCACAAGTATGACAGTAAAAACAGAAAGGGAAAGTTAGAGGAAGTGATACTGTGAAACTTTGTGGAAGTCATACCACAAAAAAGATGGACTTGGCACAAATAATACGAGTAGGTGGTTAATAGGATGCAGAAATACTGCATCCTCCCCATAAACAGAGGGCACCAGTCATGCTGGAGGAGCAGAGTCATTCCACAGGCTTTTCTCTTACATTGCTGCTGGGTAACAGCCTTTCCATTCAGCTATTTCCCTCATCTGGCTTCCCTCCCCTCAGTGAATGATCAATTCATGCATTACACCAAGCTGCACTCCTCTTGCAGGGTATTGGGAATCTATTTTTGGCTTGATTGTAAGAGCAAAAGCAGAAACACAATCGGGCTTGGAGCCAGAACTATTTATACCCTAGCTGGGACTACTACCTTTCTTTTTAGTGCCAACCATTCAATTCCTGATTTCTGCTGCAGCATGGGGAACAAAATCCATGTGAGATCCTGAGGCATTAAGCAGTGCTATAAAGGGAGAGACCTGGCATGGGGCAGAGCATCTATGTTGTTTCTTCTACACACTGGAGGTAAACACCCAAATTACCTAGTACTGCACTTATTCCCTTAGAAAAGATATCCTTCCATCCCCTCTTCTCCATAGTAAGTGGACTTTCTGGGGAAAATGAGGTAGCATATATTGCTCTATCAGCAAAGCTTGAGTTTTCTAGGACAAGTTCTCCAGCTCAACCCTATGTTGGTGGGCTGGATGCCCACTCATCCCTCTCTCCAACCAGACAACACAGAGCTGAAAGGAGCCCATTGGAAGAGCTAAATGTATCCCAGGAAAATAAACCTGCTGATCATCAGCATCCTCAACAACAGCTGCCATCCTCAGTGGGCACATGAGTCCATGAGCTGGGCAGAGGGTGGAAACACTGAGCCAAGTGGGACCACCAGAGAGACAGGAACTACAGGAAGGATTCAGCCAAGGGAAGAGTATTTCCCACACAAGCTCACTCTTTCTTTTTCCAGCTCAGCAAGTAATAGCTTTCCCAAACAGCCCCTGGAGCACAAGCTCACTGGTGCACACCACTTAGCCTGGATCTTGTTTAACACTCAGCGATGCTCTCTAATCCTCTTAGGTATTGGTCTTGAGATTCCTGCCAAGCACAGGAACAGCACAGCCTCCCAGACAGCACTCAAATGAACTCTCTGCTAGAAACAAATCAAAATACAATAGAACTCTTGCTGCTCATTTTTTGGTCAACCTCAGAGAAGCACCTAGGGAGTGAGTAGAGCATCCAAAATGCAGTTAAATAACCCTGATTTCTACATCTCAGTCATTCTGCATTAAGACTGAGATTCTCTCTTCATTACTGGTTTATAGAGAAGTGCTTAACCTGAGTTAGACATTCTTATTGTCTCTTTGTTGCCCACTGCCAGGAGATCATCCCATCCAGGTTCCCAACAGCCCATTGTCTCCACAATCACTCTCCTGTGTGGTTATAAATCACCCATTACTGCAGATATGATCTGGAGCAGGAACAGGCACATAATCATATTTCTGTTGGATTAGCCAAGCACATTACCTCCAGCTCACTCTGGCCTCATATTGGCTACCACAATGCAAACAATATTTGATCTAGCACAAAGCCAGATGGTGCAAAATTAACCCTTTCAGCACAGCTCTGACGTGGCACATATGGGAGTGCACAGGCTGATGAAGCTCTAGGACTTTCTAACTTGGTGTTTGCAGCCTCACTGAGGACTTGAGTTTTGATCAAAGTTCCCTAAGGAATGATGAGCCTGATCCTGCCATTGCTGCTTACTCAGAAGTGTTTGCTTATACAAGGCATTCCAGAAGGGTTCCTGAAATTACTCACAGAAAGTAGAAAAGGAATTCAAGGGATTAAAAATTATCTGCTTTGTGGTGATAGGCATAAAGGATGACCTTTCCCTCCCTCTTGAAAAAAAGGCAGTATTTTAAACTCTGAATTATTTTAAAGCAAGAACATTGGAGACAGATGATCAGTGTACCACAGGCTGGATATCTACTTTTTATTTCCTTTAATTCAGATTCTTCAGCATCTTAAAAGACTCTTTCCAAGGTCCTCCAGCACATAAGAGGAAACTCTGCAACACTAAAGGGGTCACAGCTTGATCAGGGCTACAGGCAGACCCCAGAAAAGGCTGATCCTCTTGTAACCAAACCCACATCTGACTCAAAGGTTCTAAATCCTCCTCAAGACCAAACCTGCTCCAGCAAAACAAAGAAGACCATGAGGTTGCCTTGAAAGCACTGCAGGAAAATCCCTTTTTTCTTCTGGAATTCTTCTGCTAACACAAATCTCCATGGCATCTGCCCCATCCTCAATTACACTGAAGAGGTGCAGGATTGGATTAGCCTGGGAAGGAAGGCATCCAGCAATCCCTTCCAGCTTCCAAAGAAATCACAGAATCATCTGGGTTGGAAGGGACCTCTGGAGCTCATCTAGTCCAACCCCCCTGCAGTGGCCAGGGACATCCCCAACTAGAGCAGCTTGCCCAGAGCCCTGGCAAGCCTCACCTGCAATGCCTCCAGGGATGGCAACTCAACCACCTCCCTGGGCAACCTGGGCCAGTGTTCCACCACCTTCATGGGGAGCAACTTCTTTCTAATATCCACTAATATCTACTCCTCTCCGATTTAAAACCATTGCCCCTTGTCCTTTCCCTGCAGGCCTTTGCAAACAGGCCCTCTGCAGCCTGCTTGGAAGTTCCCT
>VWZO01004360.1:212653-292686 GCA_013396975.1 Bucco capensis
TAGTCACAGTATCCTAGAAAGCCACTAGGTTTGTCAAACAGGATCTGCCCTTAGTGAAGCCATGCTGACTGAATTCAGCTTTCAGATCTGATTTATTTGGAGTATGACAAGCTCAAAAGGTTGATGCACTTTTCCAAGGAGAGGCTATAAGGGAACAGAGAAGCCTAACTAAATCTGTGTCCTTCAGATGCTTTGGAAATTCTTTATTTCTGTGTCATGGCTTGGTCCCTTTTCTCAGAACTCTAGAATCTAAACCTATTTATTATCTCTAAATGCCATCTAGAAAAACAAACTCCTATCTCATAGCAGACTCAAAGCACTTGAGGTCACAAATATGAAGCCACAGCTATAAAAATGCACCCAAAATCTTTTTTATTGGATTTTTTTCAGCCAGAACATTGCAAAGGCAAAATATGGTTTTTGGGGAAAAAAAAAAATGTTTGGCCTTGCTTTTTCCATCATGGAAACAACTCCCTAATTCCTTCAAATCACTGGAGAATGGTTAAATAAAGCTTGTCAGCATTTCATTCTCTCTCCTGAAGCAACCAAGGCAATGTCTGAGAAGTCAAATTCAGGTTACTGATGCCATTCAGCAATACACTTTATCCATGAACAATAGCAACCAAATCCAGTTTTACTGTGATTCTACACATGTCAGTGGAATAGCACAAGAGGAGAAATGAGAACAGTGTCTTCACTGCTCCAGGAATTTCCCAAACTGCTGGAAAGGCTCAGCACTGCTGAAGGAGGTGAACAAGAACAGACAGACTATTTCCCACTGCTAACCTCTTCCCATTGCTCAGCTCATTCACAACCTACAAGTGGAATGACATTATTTTTTGACAGCAGCAGCATAGTAGTACCCCAGATTCAGGGGTACTTCAGCCTGAAGAGAGATTTAAGGTTAGAATAACATTAGTCTGTTAATATTAAACACTTCACTGCCTCATCTCATGCTCTCCACTCTGCTAACGAGAGGTCTGACGCAGAAGCTATTATAGTTCACAGCTCTCTCCAAGCACTTGTCTACAATCACTCATCACAGCTACTGAAGTAGGATGGATGCTTTTGTCTAGGATTCATAAACCAGATGAAGTCCTTGACCTCTCTCAGAGCATTTTTCCCCTCCACAAAGTGTTTGCAGAAACTCTTTGTTCTCCAGTCCTCCCGCTCAGCATCGCCACTCGTATGCCAGGAGGTCACTCAAGGTCAAGATGGAACAAAACTAATTATATTGTGAGGAGGTCTAGCAATAAATCAGTTTTGAAAAGGGAAAGGAGAGTGGCTCCAGGATAAGAGCAGCTCTTGCATCTGGAGATCCCATGGCTAGGGAGAGCTGGGGAACCTGCTGGAACACAGGTAGAAGGAGACACTTGCTGCTACCGACCCTGCAAGCAAAACCCCTGATCTTGCCTGCACTGTGGGCTGGGCTTTCACTGCTCCCAAACTCTGCTTCTCTGCACAAGGATCAGCCTCTCACTTAGCCAGGAGAAGGTGTTTTTTAAATGTACTAAGGAAGCACAACACACCAAAATCACCACCAAAATCAAGGCCAGAACGCCAACACATTTCAAGGAAGCTAACATCCCAAACAGCCTGCACAGGGTTAACAACTCCCACACGTTGCTTTAACACAGTGACCTGGGTTTATTAAACATAAAATCCAAAGAGGAGGAACCTCTCCCCTGAAATCCTACTCACCAACCCACCAGCATCAAGCCACCAGTCCTGCTAAGCCTTGCAAAGCTTTTCCATCATCCACTGTTACATTAATGGGATTCTGCAAGAAGTGAATGTGCCAGGCTCTAAATAAATAATCAATTTATGGGCAGCAGCTCAAATAGCCAGGTGAAGAAGACAAGAAACCCAAATGGCAAAGCAGAATTGTTTGGGAATCTGGTATATGAGCACCATCACCTGTTGGCTGTGACCAAACCTGTAAGCAAAGGCTTGGTACACTCCATTAAAATACAGGAAAGTAAAACAAGTGATGCTTTTTGGGGTGGACTGAGCACAATAAGCAGTGTAAAGCAGAGTCAAGATTTGGTTTTTGCTCTACTGCAGGGCATAAAGCCCCAAATGGGAGAGGAGGATCCTCCCCAGCACACTCCATATTGTAAAGACACACACACAAAATGATTAAAGCTGCCTCGAGGAGTCTGCAATTGGAAATCCTGAGGCACTGAGCAGCTGGATGCTGATCTCCCTAAGCCAGTGGATATTTCTTTTGTCAGTGGTTGATCCCATCTTCTCCCTTGCCTGCAAATCTCTAATCTCTATTAAGATGTCTAGTAAGCACTTGCTCAGGTAGTTTCCTGGCTTCTCTAGCCAAGAATATCAAACCCTCACAGGAACTGCCACTTCCCATCTCATTTATCATCCCAGCAATGCACTTAATGCTTTTGCCACTCTCTCTTTGTGGGTTGGATCCACACGTGCGAGGCAAATTCAGGCTGTATCAGCAGAGAGGCTATTTCCTAGGGCTTCAGATGATGCTGTCACACCTCAACACACTCATTGCACGCCAGTAAGGTTTTGGTTGAGTCATGGCAGGTGGTTGTGGTCTGGCTCTTGCAGCCCACTTCAGTTTCTGAGCATTTTTGGTAGCCTGCAGGCTAGACCTCTTTGCATATAAACAGCTAAAGGTTTTTTTCCCCCCTTTTCATTATTTGACTCACCCTCCCCTCACTGCTTCATCCTTTCTTCAGGCTTTTTCTCACGTTCACAACAGCTCAAGCCACACTTCTCTAAAGATCTCCTTTGTCTTCACTCCCCCTCAAAAGCTGGTTTAACATGTGTTCTTCCAACCAAGCAGAACTAAAGAAAGTAGGATCTTAGAAATCAAAATAAAGGAGGTGCCAGACTGGGATAACTTCACGTTTGTAACATGTTGCCTGGTAAAACCAAGCAGCTTATAAGATGGTGATAAAAAGTTCACAAACTCATGTGATCAATGCCCACTTGTGCCTTTGGAGCTCTCAGGATTGAAAAACCACGTTCTGATTAGAACAATGCTTTTGATTCATATTGCCTGAACAAATAGGTTAGTAGCAGTAATATAGGTCATGCGATGAGTGCTCCGATTTCGGCTCAGCACATTGCCTGTGACTTCCTTCTCTAACAACTCCAGCTACTACCCTCCTGAAACAGGGATCATTTTATCACTCACATACTTTTTCTTACTTGTTGGAAGGATCATTTTGCCAGGCTACCTTACTCACTTTTTTTATTTACCACCTTTTCTCTGCATCTTTTCTATTTCCCATTGAAAGGCAAGGTTTTAATAAAAGGGAGAAAAAAAAGCCACAGTGACTCAGTCCTAACAAATTTCAGTTGCAAGGTGGTAACGATGGGTTTGAAACATCACCGGAGACTTCTTGCTAATGGAAAATCTCAATGACTTTGCCCGTTTTGGTGACTTTTTCCCATTCCCTTGACACCAAACGGGGTTTTCCCGGCGCGGACCCGGAGCTGTGTCCATCAAAGCACCTATCTCACACAAAAGCCCTCACGCCTGGCACTGGAGCGCTGCCTGCGGACACCAAACCTCTTCCCCCAGCCCCGAACTCCCCTCCTCGGGCTGTCGCCAGCCCCATCTCGGGGCTTCTCACCCCGCGGCGGTTGATCCGCGCCCATCTCCGCCCCCGCGGAGCTCCCCACGACGCTCCCGCTACGTGCGGTACCGCCCGGGGCAAGTCTCTCCATCCCTCCTCCATCCCTCCCGCATCCCGTATACCTCCTCCATCCCTCCCGCATCCCCCCTCCCGTCCCGGTACCTGACGCCGGGAGCCGCCGATAACCTCTCGCCGCTGCCCCCGCGCTCCAGGGCCCCCGCGGGGGGAGGCGGGCACTCCACCCTGACTGACGGGAGTTTCCTCCAATGGGTGGCGGACGACTGTTTGGAACTAGCCAATGGAGGGGCAAGTGAGGGCAAAGCGAAAGTGGGGGTAAGGCAGGGAGTGATGGAGGGGAGAAGAGGGAAAGGCATGGATGGAATAGGGAGAGATGAGAGAGGGATGTGGAGAAGGATGGCCGAGAGAGGAAGAGGATGGTAGCGGGGAGAGAGACGGGGTGGGTGGGAAGAAGAGAGGGAGAGGATCCTGTGTTGCAGGGGGAAACGGAGAGAGGGATGGAGAAGTGAGAAGAAACGGAGTAAGGAGAGAGCAGGGGTAGGGGCAGGTGCATCTTATAAAAAATGTCCCAATTTCCTCTCCCACTACGCTCCTGGGGCCTCACAACCCCCAGGCAGGGCTCGGGCTGCCCTCCTATACCTCTTCCCTACCCTCCCTGTAGGGGCATCCCTGCCTTACTGCACCCCTGGGATGCTGAGGGAGCAAATCTGGGATACATCCATTCACCAGACTGAGGAGGAAACTGTGCTGGAAGGAACTACATCTGTGCTTGTGGTGACAGAAAGCAATGGCAGGAATTGGATCTTTCCTTCCAGCTATTGCTGTGGGCTGACCTCGTGTAAAAGTAAGCAAAAAAACCACTAAGAGCAAAAGCATGGGTATTATTTTATCTGGGACATAAACACAGCTATCATGGCATTATCTTTATTGGTGCAATAGAGTGCCAGGCACTCTCAGGCTGGACATGGCTGCTGAATGACTCCAGAGCTGATGGAGCTGTGTAGAAAAGCTGTGTGAAAACCCCAGACTCCCCAGATTTGCATTTCCACATTTCTTTGGGCCTTTTTGTCTGCTGTTTGGGGACTTGCTGTTACAGGAGTTGGATTATAGGCACAAAGGGAGTGGTGTAGTGACACAGATGAGCCTCCAGCTCAGCACCTACACCTGAGACCTACACACCCTCCAGGAGATAAATCACCTGGGCAGGAAGCATCTCAGCAGATGGGACATGTGTGTATGTGTGAAGGTCTAATCATGCAGCTCTTGCTTGTCTACCAGTGCAGCTTTTGCAGCTTCCTCTGCCTTCTAAGAGCTGTCTCACATCACTTGGGAATTTGGCCTGTTTCTGCATGTTCAAAGATAAATAATTCAGGCTCTGAGTGTTCAGCTTTTTAAAGTGCAATCACTGCTCCATTAGCCAGAGTGTGCAGGATAACCTGGGTAAAGCAAAAGCCCAGTTAATGCTATACAAGAAGGTGAGGAGAGCAAAGATCTGGCCAGAGGTCTGCCATCCAGCCCTGTGGTACCCAGCTCTGCTGAATCCAGATGCAGCTGTGCTGCTGGGACCCACATGTAACTGGGAGCAGGCACAGAAGCTGAAGCACAGCTCACTGAGGCTTTCCCCAGGCTGTGGCAATGTGCTGTTGGCACTGCTGCCTCATCCTCTGATGGATGCTGGAAAGCACTGCCTTTTCCTCCCATCCTTGCTGTGCCCTTTGGAGGTGGAGGTGGTTGGGCTTCTTGCAGGTTTTTCCCCCCACTTATTGGGCTAAATTTGGAGCTGTTGAATAAACTTTTAATGCAGAACTGAAATGTGGGAAAGCTTGCTGCTTGCAACATGCTGTGGTCAGGAAAAACAGGAAGCTTTTGCTCCATGGCCACACAGTGCTGTTGGTTTATTACCTATGACTCCTTCCCCGTGCACTGATGTTAGGGCATTGTTTTGGCTGCTGCCTTACAGCCCCTGAGGAATGAGTAAGGCCCTGTTTCAAGCTGTTTATATTTTAAACAAAACAGGGTGGAAAGGACAACAGAGATGCAAAGGTGAAATGGTGAGTCAAAAGCATCGGAGCTGGGGAAACCCCCAGCATTTCCTGTTCAGCTCTGCCAGGCTAGCTCCAGCTTCAAGGTGATGCTGCCCTGCTCCTCAGCTCTCTTTGCTTCTCCAAGTACATTTTGGTCCATCCTGCCTTTGGTCACGTTGTCCTTAGAAGTGCAGAGAAATTGTTTTACTTCTTTTTTAGGGATTTTTCATCCAGCATCTCAAAATGTGTTACCTCTTGGGTGAGGGAGGTGTCAGCTATGTCCTGTGGATATGCATGAACTGATAGGAACTATGATTATGTGTCTGGGGAGAAGGAGTAGCAAGGAAAGACATAGGTCACCAGGAAGAAATCTCTCCTGTAAAACCCTTTATAAGATGCTGGGCAGTGGCATGGCAAATCAGCCTTGCCATCTTTGCTGAGTCACTTGTAAATGATAAGGAATGTGCTCCAGGAGCAGATTTGTTTTAAACTCCATATTAAAGCCCTTGGGGTTCAGTCTCTCTGAGCCAGTGCACACCTTGCAGCTTGAGTAGCAGAAAACTCCTCCAGAACCAGATGTCTTCCTAGGACTGGGCTCACCCTGAGGGTCTTTGTAGCTGTTTTAAAGCCTAGGAGAAGCTGGAATTCCTTTGCCAAGACTATAGAAAGGCGTGAAGCATGTGTGATGCAAGGAAAGCTGGAGGAGGTAGGAGTGGAAAGAATGAGCAAGATTTGGGCAGAGCCTAGGTGAGCACAGAGGGGAACACAGGCAGGGTGGCAGGGAGCTGAGCACAAGGGTGCTGAGGGCTTGGCATGAACACAAGTTGTGCTTCACTCAGTTTCTCTCCTGGCTCTGCAAAGCTGTGAAGGGGAAGGATGCAATAGGAGTGAAGGGGAAGATGTAATGGGGTGATGGTTTGAAACTAAAAGGGAGAGATTTAGAATAGAAGAGAGAAATTTTACACACAAAGGGTGGTGAGAGCCTGGCCCAGGTTGCCCAGAGGAGTGGTAGAAGTCCCATCCCTGGAATCATTCCAGGTCAGGTTGTGTGGGGCTCTGAGCAACCTGCTCTAGTTGCAGATGTCCCTGCTGATTGCAGGGACTAGATGACCTTGAAAGATCCTTTCCAACCCAAACCATGCTGTGATTCTGTGCATTGCAGAAGAATTAGAGAAGTACTTACCAGAGCATAGTCCTTGTCCTGCTGCAAGCCACAGACATCTCTTGCCAAGGGAGGTGGGCAAGGATGATGGGGAGGCACAGCCCTGTCCCTTGCACTGTTGTGGATGTCCATCAGCTTTGCTTGACAGCATCTGACCTAAATCTTCCTCACCTCTGCTAATCTCTCCTCTCAGGACCATCTCCTCTCATTCCCTTGCCTGGCATGCTCAGGCAGCCTGGATACAGAGCTCTGCTCAGGGCTGGCACTGCTGGTGGCTTTTCTCTTCAAATTGAAGGGGAGAAGGTTTTTTGCTTGGCTGAGGCTTGGAGGTGGTCAGAAAGGTTGTTTCTGGAAGGATGGGGCCAGCTCTCCCCTCATCCAGCATTAGGGCTGAGAATTACCAGGATACTGATGGTAATAAACAATGACAAGGAGACTGGTAATCATATTAGTAGTATTATTACTAACATTATGATCATCATGGTTTTGTTACTATATGGCTTACTATCTCCTCTGGTTTGGCAGGCTCTGAGTGCTTTAGTTGGACAAACCCCCTGATTTTATGAGTCAGGTTAACACTTGCAGCTATTCCTGCAATGCTTTTACATTCAGCATTTCCCACCAGGGTGGATTTACGATGTGTTGTACCTCTGACAGAAGCTTTGGGAGTGTCAGAAGCTCTGGGCTGCTGGTTTTTTATACATCTCCATAAATCATTAAACCTCTGCTTTTAATGAATGCAAATTTAGTGGCACAGAAGGGAAGTCAGCTGGCTGGAGGCTCTCCCAGAGCTGGAATCACTCTGTCACCAGAGGCTTTTGGAAGATGTTTCTTCAAGTTCAGTCTTGAAAGCCACCTGGGACCTGAGATGATTGTGATTCTTTGGACTAAATCTGTGCAATCCTAAACCTTATCAATGCCTATCAAATGAAACTAGCCTCCTTTTCCCAAGATGCACAGAGCTGAGTAGGAAAGAAAGGGAGTTCCTCTCTATCCATCATGTAAAGCCTGGTTCTGGGCACATTTACATTTTTAATAGAGTTAAGTGTGCATGTATTTCCATGATTAGATTAACAGAGCAATGACCAATTTATTTGAAGACATCATGTCTAATACAGATTTCTGGTGCCTGAATGATCACATCCTAATATTCCTCTTAGAAATACTTCCTCTTGCAGAACCAGCAACAAATCCCCAGGCAGCAAGTACAGAACTGGTGGGGTTTTTTTCCCCTAAAAGAAGATTTTTCTTGAGAGTTTTATTATAACTGTAATTTGAGCAAGGTATCCAGTCACAGGAAGCAGATAATGAACCAAGATGGGATTTTTCAGGAGGGGTGGCTAGTGCTGGCTTGCAGGAGGAAATGCACTTCTGCCAGTGCTTCCTGGGATTGCTGGCAGCCTTTGGATGAGCCCAGAGCTCTGGGAGACCCTGTTAGCTGTGCAAACTGGAGCATCAGAATCCATCCTGCTCAGCACTGGGACATCCAGGTGTGGTTATGAGAGCACAGGATCCTCTAAATGAAAGGATGAGGAGATCTCACCGTATCACAGTATGTTAGGGGTTGGAAGGGCCCTAGAAAGCTCATCTAGTGCAACCCCCCTGCCAGAGCAGGAGCACCTAGACCAGCTCACACAGCAATGTGTCCAGGCAGCTCTGCAATGGCTCCAGACAAGGAGACTCCACAGGCTCCTGGGCAGCCTGGGCCAGTGCTCTGGCACCTGAACTGCAAACAAGTTCCTCCTCAGCTTAATACTAAACCTCCTGTGCTCCAACTTGCTCCCATTCCCTCTTGTCCTACCATTGGATGCCATGGAGCAGAGCCTGGCTCTCTCCTCCTCACACTCACCCTTCCCATATTTATAAACATTAATTAATTAATCTCAGAGGTTTATGGTGTCCTAAGAAAAGAGCCATTTATGGCCAGCATGGGGAGGAATGCCTCAAAACTGAGGGAAACACTTCCCATTCCACTTCCATAGAGACCTCCATGCCACTTTCCCATCCTTGTTTGGAGGCTCCAACCTTTTTGATGTCTACAGGAGGGCTAAAGCCAGCTCTTGCCCAGCTTCGGATTGAAGAGTGGCAATCGTTGCAGGGCTGAACGTGTAACCATGTTCAAGGAGAAACTTGTTTGCAGTTCAGGTGCCAGAGCACTGGCCCAGGCTGCCCAGGAGCCTGTGGAGTCTCCTTGTCTGGAGCCATTGCAGAGCTGCCTGGACACATTGCTGTGTGAGCTGGTCTAGGTGCTCCTGCTCTGGCAGGGGGGTTGCACTAGATGAGCTTTCTAGATCCCTTCCAACCCCTGACATACTGGGATACTGTGATACTGTGAAGGAAGGGTTAGACCAATTCATGGGTGACACATGCTCTGGCAGCTGTTAAACTCAATAATCTCCATGCAAACCTCTAGTTGGGGATGTCCCTCAAGGGATGATGACTGGAGGCCAGGGGAGCATGGTGAGAGGGAATGAATCCTCCCTGCTTGTCCTGCTCTCTCTCTGCCATGTTGTGCCTCTGGGCTAGCAGCAAACAACAGTAGGAACTTGGCTGCTGAGCACATCCAAATTGGGAGGTGTTCCTTTTTAAAGCAGAGCTGTAGCTTCTCTTCAAAATAGCTCTGAAGGGTCTGAGCTCTTTTGTTTCTCAGGTCTTTTCTGTTAGGTGATTCACAGACAGCAGAACCTTTCCTTCCTAAGATAGAAATAGAAGGGATCTCATAGAATCACAGAATGGTTTGGGTTGGAAGGGACCTTTAAAGGTCATCTAGACCAACCCCCCTGCAGTCAGCAGGGACATCTGCAACTACAGCATGTTGCTCACAGCCCCAATCAACCTGACCTGCAATGGTTCCAGGGATGGGACATCTACCACTTCTTAGGACAATCTGGGCCAGGGTCTTAGCACCCTCAGTGTAAAATATTTCTTCCTTCTGTCTAGTCTAAATCTTCCTCTTTTAGTTTAAAACCATCACTCCTTGTCCTGTCACAACAAACCTTGCTAAAAGGTCTGTCCCCATCTTTCTCATAGATCCCTTTAAGCACAGCAAGGCTGCACTAAGGTCTCCCTGGAGCCTCTTCTTCTCCAGGCTGAATAACCCCAACTCTCTCAGCCTCTCCTCACAGCAGAGCTGCTCCAACCCTCAGATCATTTCTGTGGCCCTCCAAGTTCATTTTCCTTGCACTTCAAGTTTTATTTGAATGGAACAGGACATTACACTGGGAAGAATGATAGGAAAGTCCAAAGATGAGCTCATCCAAGGAGAAGACACATTGAAGCAGAGTGCAGCAGCTGTAGGTTTGTTCCCATGGAGTCTGAAGGCTACGTGGCACCAGGCAGCTCTGAGTTAGCACCAAGGTCTCTTCAGCCTTAGGAGTCAGAAGGGAAATTGTGTCTGTTATGCTGATAAGCACAGTATGTTTGTAGCTGTTGCTTTTTTGGCAGAAAGCAGCTCAGATTAGCAAAGCCACACCATGGGAGTAGATGTTTGTGGTAAGGGCCAGGCAGTGCTGTTGCCATCCATGCTCAGGGCTGCCTCTGCTGCTCCAGGGGCTTCTTTCCCTCTGCTGATGTTCTGCACTGGGCATAGGAGCTCCTGAGCTGTATGTGGGACACCTACAGCAACACAAACAGTAATTATTATTAACAATCATTACAATTCGGGTCATTACATGCTCTAAAATGTCTATTCTTTGAGCATAGCTAACCTGCTACAGTTCTATTTATAATCTTATATTTATCATAAGGTCATATTTAGGAAGGACTGTCTGCTGAGATGAAGGCTGGTGGTACAAAGCACACACTGCTCCTTACCTTCATGAGCTGCTAGATCCAAAGGTCTCCTCCAGGATGAAGATCATCACCTTGGATGGGTGTAGCTGTGGGAATACCCCAGCTTGGGGAGGGAGTGAGGGCAGGGAGGTACCTCAATTCCACTCCATTTTCCTCTGCTTGATTCACTGGGAGAGGGGAAAAAGCTATGAAGAAGAATCAGTGAAAAACATACACAATGAGAACAAATATATTGTGATGCAGTGTCAGCTCAGAGTTCATCTCTCTGTTGTCCTAAGCAGCAGTGAGGAAAATCACCTCTACTGTGCTCTTGGCTTCTTGTCCACTTGCTGTTCTTTTGGTACTGTGTCTGATGGGAATATTAACTCTTCCTTTAGCAGGAGCACAAGCTTCTCCATACCCAGGAGGAGCACCCTGAGGAGCACACAAAGGAGGCAGCAGCATCACACAGAAGATCCCAGCAGGGCCTGTGCTGGGTGGGAAGTGATGCTGAGCACCAGCACATGGGTTTGGGCTTTAGCTCCAGCCGAGTTGCCATGGTCAACAGAACATGTTTGGAGAGCAAGAGGAGATCCTCATCATCAGAGCAACACTCTTCCTCTTTCTGGATGTTTCTCAAGTGTGATGACCATTTTGCTACCCATTGCACACCACTTCTCTCTTGCTAGGAGACCAGTGAAAAGTTACTTCCAATCTCCAATATTTTTACTTTTCTTTGTTTGTTTTTTTTAAAATAAAGCCTGATTAAACAACAACAACAACAACAACATTACAACCCAGGCATCAACATTTCATGACTGACTTCATCATCTTTCTGAAGGTTCCTGTTGAACTCACTGAGTCTTCCCACACTTTTTGTTGTTGGCTTAAAAAGCTGCACAAGGGCTGCTCCTGAGCTCAGGCACTGTGCTGTCTGCTCTGCCCAATTCCCCCTGCAGATGTTGGTGGAAGTTGTCCTTGCAGTGTGGGGAAATACAGACACTCCCTGGCAGTGATATCATCTGCCTGTATGAGCTGGGAGATGGTCATGAGCATTATGGGTTTGGCAAGAATCTATTCCAGCATCCTTAGTTGGCTGCATTGGAAAGATTTCCAGATAGGGATTGATTTTTTTCAGTCCTGTAATTAGTATAGAGATTACAAACATAGAAAAATATTGCTCCAGACATTGATTTCTTTAATTGTTCCTAGCAGCAGATCTCTGGTTTGCCTGCCAAGCAGCTCACATGCTTGCTGCAGAGGAAGACTTTGAACTTTGGAGTAATATTGCCCCTGGAAACATGGAGAAGAAATCACATGGCTGATGTGGTTGTGATCTCTCAGACAAGACTTGGAGCCCACTCGTTCTGGCTGATTTTGGAAATACATCCCTCTAGTTCCCCTTGCAGGATCAAGGTCTATCTACAAGGCCAGATGGCATCCAGGCTGGGTCAGGATCAAAGTCAACATCAGCCATCCCTTGTGGTGCAGAGTCCTCTAACCAAGTTTGTCTTGGGGCTGAGCTTCATCCTTGTAATAGTTTTCACCATCACACAACTGCTTCTTGCCCCTGCAAAGAGGTCCAGGCCCCATGGAGCACATCTCATGTACTTCACCAGCACATTCTCCCTTCTGTGCTCAGCTGGGAGCTCAAAATGTCCCTGAGGAGAAAGGAGACTCCTCTGCCTCCATTCCAAAATCATGGAGTTGCTTTTGATCAGCATCCTGAGGTTTCCCCATGGCTGCTGTGATGCTACCAAAGGGCTCTGGCTGCAAGCTGCAGTGAGACACTTCCTAGCAAGGTTGTATTTTGCTAGTCCACTTCTCCAGCTTGAGCTCTTCATTGATGCTTTATAAGTTCACATTTTCCACTGTAGCTTGCTGCTGGAGCAGTAAATGCCATATGTGCACATATGTTGTGCTGAACTTTACCCCAACCTCTCATCAAGGTTCATGTTTCCTGAGTAGCTGAGCTCTCCTGAAACAAGTCCCATGGAGCACAACTCGGGCCATGCTTCAAATCCTTTTTTTCCTCTCCTCCCACTGACCCTGGAGCAGTGGGAATCCAAGGTTCATCCTCACATACTGGAAAGGTTCAGAGGATGCAATTGGTGACTGCCACATCTGAAGTGACACTACCACAGGTTGTTTCCTCATTCTAATTAAAGAAAACTTTATCAACTCCACTTCTCCTTGCTGAAGGAGGCCTGCAGTGCATTTGGGGGGATGGAAGCCATTAGGCAGTGACAAAGCACAGCATCTCTGTGTCCAGTTCTGGAGCCCTCAACACAGAAAGGACATGGAGCTGATGGAGCAGGTCCAGAGGAGGCCACGAGAATGCTCAGGGGCTGGAACACCTCTGCTCTGAGGACAGGCTGAGGGAGCTGGGATTGTTCAGCCTGGAGAAGAGAAGGCTTCCAGGGGAACTACTAGTGACCTTCCAGGACCTAAAGGGAACTTCCAAGAAGGCTGCAGAGGGCCTGTTTGCAAAGGCCTGCAGGGAAAGGACAAGGGACAATGGTTTTAAACTGGAGAAGAGTAGATTTAAACTGGATATTAGAAAGAAGTTGCTCCCCATGAGGGTGGTGGAACACTGGCCCAGGTTGCCCAGGGAGGTGGTTGAGTTCCCATCCCTGGAGGCATTGCAGGTGAGGCTTGCCAGGGCTCTGGGCAAGCTGCTCTAGTTGGGGATGTCCCTGGCCACTGCAGGGGGGTTGGACTAGATGAGCTCCAGAGGTCCCTTCCAACCCAAACCAGTCTAGGATTCTAGGATCTCCTGCAGTCAGTCTCTGTAGTGTGTTCCTCCCTCCAGTCCTGGGTCACCCTGAGGGTACACTGTGGCACCAGACACTTGGTAGCTCCTCTTCCCAGTTAGTGCTTTTCCTGGCTTTTAATTCTCTTCTAGGATGGTGAGGAGGAGACAGGAGAGGAAAGGGAAATAAAGGCTGGGAGCATAGCAAAGATGATCAGAGTGATCCTGAGTATCTGAGATGTTTTCTTTTCCCCCACTTGCTTCCCTATCTTTTGGCATCTGAGGAGCAGAGGGGCAGTGGCTGAGGGCAGTCATTTCTCCCACAAGTGTCCATGACCAGAAGCAGATATGTAATTAACCATCTATTAAAGACACCCTATGGATGCTATCCCCTTCATCCCATGCACAGAGTGGGGTGAAGGCCAGCCCTGGCCCCCTCCACTGCAACAGGAGCTGCTCCTGCCCCAGCTCTCCTCTTTGCATCCTCAGGCTCTTCTGAGCAGCTAGAAGCTGCATTTGCAGAAGCAAACTTCCTCTGGACCTGCCAGGTCTGGAATGTCTCTTTATTTTTATTGCTTCCAGGCATCATTTTTTTTCTTTTCCATCTATAATTATCAACTGAAGAAAGATGTCTCCTTTCTTCTTGAAAGGGGATGTTGGGTCCTTCTTAGTGAGGTGCATGAGGCAGTCAGTGCTTCATGCTGGTGACTCAGTGGTGTCATTGCACACCCAGGGTGGGGTGGCTGTGGCTTATGGAAAAAAGGAGTAATAATTTGGTTTTTACATCCAGTCAAACTCAAACTTCCTCCTCCAAAAGCAGCTGTTACTTCTCTGTGGAGGCAAAGCCAGGAGACCTCCACAGAGGCAACAAGGACACTGCAGTTAGGGGAGGTTATTACAATTATTTCATCTTATTGCCCAACTGTGCCAAACCTTCAACAAATCACTTGAGTCACTTCTCTGAAAAGCTTGCAAATTAGGAAGGTTGAGCAAAGAGCAAAAAAAAAATCCCCCAAAAGAGAATTTCCAAGTGCCAGGGATTACATATTCTGCCAAGCAGTCAGAAAATTTGGCAACGAGGAGATTTCTTCCAGAACTTGTGAAATCTCAGGAAGAAAGAAGTGTTCAAATTTATGGTAAAATAAGTCATTTAAAAAAAAAAAAAAAGAAATTAGCAAAAAAATAAGTAAGAACTATAGTAAAAGCAGTCAAACTGAGCAATCTGATTAGCCTGACAAAGTGCTGCTGCAGCAGCTATGTAATTCCCAAACATATTCAGTCTGAGCAATGGGAAGCACCTCAGGAGATGGGAGCTGCTGCAGTGAAAGTCAATTTAATAGGAGATTAATGAATTAGGTGCTCTCCTCTCCCTTGCCTGCAGCAGCTCCTGGGAAAAGAGGCCTCAAACCAGGGCAGGAATTCTCCTCCTGCAGCTGCAAGCATTGTACCAGCTCATTCTTAATCTATCCAGGAAAATGGCATCACTGGGAATATTGTTACACCGTTAACCTGCAGGACAAAGGTGTGGAAGGAAAAGAGGAGAAAATGCTGCTTTCCTCTTTACCTCCCAATGCAATTCCTGGGGTCACTCAGGTTATCTGTGAGGCAGGATTTGGGGTGTTGAGGAGAAGGGTGAATTGCACCTCCTTTAGATGTAGGATGAGTGGATATGAATAAAAAAGAAGTGTTTCACCCCAAGAAGGGCTCTGGCCTCTGTGGAAGTGATTCCTCCCTTGCAGGAGGGCAGAGTGGTTACTACTGGGCTAGCAGCATCGAGGGAAAGCATCAGGCAAGCAATAGCCCCCCCTAAAAATACATTTGGGGGGGGGATTAGGCAATGAGGAGGGATTTTGGGGGTTACTCATTCCTTTCCCAAGGTGGGAGGGTTTGCAGGATAACCTGCAGGCGTTCGGCAACTCCCCTCGGAATTCCTCCCGGGATGAGGATGGGAGCAGTTGAGTTAGCCCAGTCTCACTCTCCCATCTAGTGGCAAAACAAGGAAAGATGATCCGAGGAGAAAGGAAGGAGTTTTAGCTTTTTAAGGCTTTTTGGAAGAGAGTATCATTGTGGGTTCAAGTGAAATCCATCTTCCCTAGCACTGGCACTGGGAATGTCACCCATCTGATCCACCAGGGAATACAGCAAAAGGCAACGGTGCCTGCAGGATGTTCCCTGGGTGCAAAGAGGTTTTAGGAGATCCCTACTTTGGGAATAAGCCATGATGGAAAGGGCCCTGCAAACTGATGGACACACCTTTCTGCATCTAAAAGCAAGCAGCTGTTGAGCAAAAATGGTATCTTCTGAACCCCTCAGGATGGGTGGGAGACAGAAAGCTGCAGAACAGCACCAGAACTGGATCTGCCCACAAATAGTCTCTTACCTTCTGTGCTGCTCCAGCCCCTGCATGGCCACAGCTCTGCAGTTCCCCCTGAGTCACCTCCCCCCAAGGCCACTTTCCTGGAAAGGCTTCTGTGGTCCCCCAGAACAGCAGAGAGAAGCTGTAACCCACAGAGAATTGTTGTTCAGACAAGATTAGGCAGCCACAGGCATCCTGCTCAGGAAATGAGCTGTCAGAAGGGTGAGCTAGGAACTGTGCTCACTGAGCACAGCCTGCAGAGTCCCAAACTTCAGCCAAGCAACAGCCTTTAGGAGCTCTCCTAGCAGATGAGGAGGGGAGGCTGAAGCAGGGCAAGGTGGGTTCCTCTGAGCTGTAAAGCTGTGCTTTATTTCAGGCAGACCCACAGAGCTGGATGGGAAAGGTTTCACCTCTCCCACAAAACTTGAGGATGCTCAGGGTGATCCAGGCTGGAGAAATCACAGAATCACAGTATGTCAGGGGTTGGAAGGGCCCTAGAAAGATCATCTAGTGCAACCCCCCTGCCAGAGCAGGAGCACCTAGACCAGCTCACACAGCAATGTGTCCAGGCAGCTCTGCAATGGCTCCAGACAAGGAGACTCCACAGCCCTCCTGGGCAGCCTGTTCCAATGAAATTATTCCATGAGAAAGTGGTGCAGAACCATGTCAGTCTGTGACTAGCCCCATGGGGATGTTACTCATTAGGCTGGAAAGGTATGGGGCTGGGGTCTTACTATCCTGGATTCAAGATGCTGCAATCCCTGCTCCAATGTCCAGAAGTCAGCTCCAGAGAGCTGAGCTGCAGAAGGGATGCACTCTCACAGAGGATTTATGTTCTCCTGTCAGAGGGAAGAATGGTGGTGTTTCCTGGAAGGTTAGATGATGTTTTATTTTCAGCAAATAAGGTCAAAAGCACAAGGGGAAGGGGGGAGGGGGGGGAAAGCAGTAATCTCTCCTAGATCATCTGTTTACAAACCCCAGAGGTGTGAAGTGCTTGGCTGGCATTGCTGTTACACAGAAATGCTTCCCTGGAGCAGCAGACTGCTAGCTGTGGCTTTCCCAGGATGTAACCCACAGAGTCTGCAGCAGGAGTAGACCCACCTGGAAAAATGTAACTCAGATATACTCACTCCCACACAATCTGAAAGCCAAAAGGTGCTGGGCAGTTTTGGGAAAGCAGCAATCAGTCATGTACAATTCCTTGTGCAGAAGGGATGCGGTGCTCTGGGTGATTTCTCAGTCTGGAGGAGGGATGCAAGTTGGATGCAGAGCTGGTGATGGGGCTAGGCCACCTCAGGGCTTGCAGGAAGCACTGTTGCTTTGTGCTTAGTGGGATGGAACATTGTTGGGCTGGGACTGGGTGCTGAGGGTGCCGGGGTGCAGCTCAGCCACTGCAGCCCTCAGCCACTCGTGTCAGGAGAGGGCAGCCTTCCCCACGCATGGAGGAGGAGGGAGAAAGGCATCTGCAGCCAAGCAGCCCCAGCACAGCAGGAGCCGTGCCTTCTGAACAAAGCTTACAGGAGAAAGTTTAAGTGATGCCCAGAGTGGAAAAGGGAGTTGTGCAGGTGTAAAAAAAGATACCTTCCTCTCCTGAAGATACTGCTCTTTCCAGCAGTTAAGCACTTTCCTGTCTGCCTCTTCAAGGATGTCCTAAGATAGGATTCACACAGCTGAGCTGGCAGGGCAAAAGGCTCCCTGGAGCAAGGCTAACCAGGGGCTGCTCCTCCATAATCCCCTATCCAGCAGACTTGTAGATAGATAGCAGGTTTCCTTTCTTCACTGCAAGCTTATCTGCATGCAGCACAGATCACCAGCCTCATCCATGTGGCTGCAATAGCATCCCATGTGCCACAGCCTGGAGTGGAACATCCTGGGCTTGTATCTCCAGTGATGGCCCTGCAAATCCTCCCAGGAAAGTGTCTTCACTGCTACAGCAATAAAACAAAGGTTAATGAAAAGACACACTGGAAACATTGAAGCACAGTTAATACTGCTGCTCTAATGCTTCATTTGAGCTGTGAAGAGGAGATAAAGTTCTGCCTGCCATAGAAGTGTCACCAGGGAACATTATTCCTTCCTTCTGTAGATGGCATCACGTTGTTTCTTCTTTTCATCTTGCTGCCAACTGGATGTCATGGCCTATTTTGTCCTGAAAATAATCAGGTTACCTGGCAGTGGTGGTAACCTCCATCCAACCATCCAACCTCCCACTCCCCAAACAAGATCAGTGCACAAGCTATTCAAAAATAGATGTACCTAGGAGAGAAGAATAAACAAGGACAGCTCTTAGCATGTGAATAACTAATGAAGATCCACTTAGCAGGCTTGGCATATTCATCAGCTTCAGCAGATGATGCTTGATTGTGTGGCTGCAGCTACTTTATTCTTCTTTGTTCATTACACCCAGGTCAAATGAAACACACACAACACCATGGCAGCAATGATAAGGGCTGATGGCATTGGCCATTATCGTGATCCATCCCAACTGGAAAATTACCAGGTAGGATTTTTTCTAGCCAGTTCCATGGAGTTGTCATCCAATGGTAGGACAAGAGGGAATGGGAGCAAGTTGGAGCACAGGAGGTTTAGTATTAAGCTGAGGAGAAACTTGTTTGCAGTTCAGGTGCCAGAGCACTGGCCCAGGCTGCCCAGGAGGCTGTGGAGTCTCCTTGTCTGGAGCCATTGCAGAGCTGGCTGGACACATTGCTGTGTGAGCTGCTCTAGGTGATCCTGCTCTGGCAGGGGGGTTGCACTAGATGATCTTTCTAGGGCCCTTCCAACACCTAACATTCTGTGATTCTGTGAGTTATTTCATCTATCAGCAAGAGAGAGGAGGTGAGACCCAGCTCATCACACCATCCAGCATCTCTTATCAACAAGAGATGAAGTTGAACTGTCCCACCTGGGAAGTATCAGGGACATATTTTGGGGGTTGTTTAGGATTCACCACCACATTAACACGCTGGTGTTGCCCAAAAAAATGTGGTTCTGCCTGCTCCAAGCTGGGTGCCAAGGCTGTGGGTGAAGGTTGAACAGGGCTTGCTCAGCCACCCTCACCCAGTCTCCTTTGCCCAGACAGACTTCTCCTCCTTAGCAAGAGATTTTCAATGAGCTCTTAGAGTCCTGTGAAACTCAGAGTCAATAACAGACATAAACACACTCGAGGCTATATAAATACAGGGAATCCTCTAACAGGATTTTCTTCTTAAGCAGTTTAGGACACTCCCAGTACTTTAGCATTTCTCTCTTTCCTGAAACCAAACCTGTAAGGCTCTTGGACTGCAAGGTGAGTGATGTTTTTATATGATGTTTACTACTAGCCTGGGAAAGAAGAAAAGAAATAAAACAGTAAGAAAGAAAGACCCAGTTGGATTCTTCCAGCTGAAAGGACAAGGGGCAATGGTTTTAAATTGGAGAAGAGTAGATTTAAACTGGATATTAGAAAGAAGTTCCTCCCCACAAGGGTGGTGGAACACTGGCCCAGGTTGCCCAGGGAGGTGGTTGAGTTCCCATCCCTGGAGGCATTGCAGGTGAGGCTTGCCAGGGCTCTGGGCAAGCTGATGTAGTTGGGGATGTCCCTGCCCACTGCAGGGGGGTTGGACTAGATGAGCTTCAGAGGTCCCTTCCAACCCAAACCATTCTATGAGTCTAGGATTCTATGATTCTGCTGCACACATCTTGATTAGTTTGCCATGAAACCTCTACCAATGGGCCAAGATGGAAGAGGGATGCTGTACCCTGAAGCACTGCTGCTGGAGGACTCTGCTGCACATCTGGATGCTGTTGTAATAAAATTTCCCTGTTTAAACTTGTCTACTCCAGCTCAGAGACCTCAGTGATTACTCCCAAACCCTTTGGTCTTCACTCCTTTCCGTTCCTCACCCAACAAACCATCCTCATCTCACCAGTTCTGGGTCAGAAGAAAATGTTATTAGGATACCTCTACTTTATGGTTTTTTAATTATTTCCACCTCTGTGATTACACTAATTAGCTAACTGGCTTCTAATGGCTGTACAGTAGCTTGCCTTACACTGCCATTAATCACAGCCTTAGCTAGGCTTGTTAAGAGCCTCTGATTCTTCTGCATTATGATTGGAAATCATCCCATGCAAAAGCAATCTGCAGGGGGAAAAGAAGTCAATAGGAAGAGACTTCATCTTCCCCAGCAGCTTGGCAGAGAGCCTCTGGTATCTTTAGAAATGTTATGATTTACAAGAGCTCACCAACCATTTACTTTGTGTCTCGAAAAGAAAAGGTAAGTTGGAAGCTCCCAGATCACAAGCCATACAGGCTCCTTCTCACTCTCTTTGATTTGAGGCAGTTGACTGACACATTCAAATGAGATCAAAAATAAAACAACTGACAACACATCTCCTTCATCCTGAGAGCTGTAACTGAGCTCTGGCTGCAGCTACACCATCAGATGGCAAACCCAGGACAAAGCAGAAATGAAGATCTAAGAGGAGGTGAAGTTATCACCACTGGAAAAAACACATCACTCTGACAGCTCTCCAGACCTTCCTATAAATGCTCATCTGCAGAGACTATTTGATGTGCTAAAGGGCCTCTGAAATAATCAAAATTAAGAACAAAGCAGCTCACATTGGACAGCTTAAATACATGACAAGAGAATGTTTGCCACTGTGGTTATGATGGAAAAGAAGAATAATAATATTTAACACCTACTTAACAGAAGAATTTCAAAGCCAGCTCAGTTAATCCTGCTGTGTATCAGGCAGGGGAAGAATGATGGGTGAGAAGACAAATGCCCAGAGGACCTGCCAACTGCCAACAGAGAAGATCAAGCTGGAGTCACCTCTTGCAGGCAGCACTGTCTGTCCACTCCAGCCCTTCCCAGACAGGAGCCATTTGTTTTGCTTCCACTTCCAAGTGCTATCCCAGTGCTTCCCTAGCCACTCTGGGAGTCCTTGCAGGCAGGACATTGCACCACCACCATCACAAAAGACCTTCTAAGGAGAGGTGTGTAGGAAGGCACAGCTCTGTCTATCAGAGCACACTTCCCTCCCAAACCTTTTGCAAGGCTCAGAGACACAAACTAGAAAGCAACCCAAAGTGACCTTTTGTACATCAGACCTATTTCAGCTTCCAAGAGCTGAGAATTATGTTCTCTCCTGCTGGAGATGCTACAGATGAACCTAAGCAGGGACTCTCACTTCCTTTCCCCATCCCTGCCCACCAGGAAAGCAATCTTCACCTGCACAGCATCCCACAGCCAATTCAAGTCATTGCCCTTGCTGGAGGAGTGCATCTTGGTGGGTATGGAGAGGGATAAAACACCAGTGGTCTAGGAAAGCAGTTCCCAAAGGAAAAGGTGCAAGCAACAACCCAGGGCAAACCCAGGAGGCTATAGAAGCTTCTACAAGAGAACCCTAGTCAAATATCATTTAAATGCTGTTCCCCAGGCACAAATCAGCACTTTGCTCAGCTGCTCATGACCTTCCTCAGCACCTTCAGCACAGATGATGCTGATACCTTCTGTGAGTTCCTGTGCTCCTGCAGTTATCCCATGCTGGTTTTTGGAACAAGACAATCCCTGACCATCCTGCTTGCTCACAGTGAGCACAGGCTAACAGCACTGCATGGGATTAACTAAATCAGACCTTGAGCAGCAGCTGCAGCATCCCAGACATTGCAAGAGGGGAATCATTAGCTCCTGTGGATTTGGTTTTTTTATAGCAGCAACCTCTTTATTTAGTCGTTTTGCATCTCTACCATCTCCACTCTTCATCTGCTGCAAAGCTGAGCTCTGAAGAAGGATGTTTGGGCTGGCTGCAGTGCATGGTCCTTTTCCCATGGCTGGACATGTTAATCAGGGCTCTGTTTGATGAGGAAGAGGGTGGTCAAGCTCCAGTTCAACAAGGTGCTTTGTGGCAGCATTAATTTTACTGGGTGCTAAGTAAAACTTCCATAGCAGAAAGAGAAGGCTGACATTACTCTCACTGCCAGGGCTGGGTTTGACAAGGAGAGAGAAGCAGGGAGCCTTCCTTTCCTGAAACAGGGAGGCTGAAGAACCCCCATGACAAGCAAAGCCATTAAAAAGAAAAAGTAACAATAACACTGAGCAAAATCTTGCTTCAGGGAAAAATTTCTGCTTGGTGTTAGCACAGCTGTTGATATTGCACACTCAGAAATGCCTGCATGGAAACACATTTGCTGTGTGCTAGGAGGTGGTGCACAGAAGCCAAGAGCTGTGCTTGCAGGGGAGAAATTCAAGCATTTAAAAATTAAAAGACATTTAAAAATGCCTTCTGAAAAGCGTTTTCTTCTCTGATTGAGAAGTTATGAGCAGAGAGACTTGAGCTTCCCCACTTCACAGACCCTGAAAGCCAGAAGCTGTGACTACCACAAAGCGCTTGTCCAACGTTTCACTTCTTGGCTCCCAGAGAAGGGAGCTCTGGCAGGAATTAGCTATGATCCCTGTAACTCCAGGAGGGAGCTCCTCTGCTTGTGGCAAGGCTGTGCCAGGCTCTGGGGTCCTCCTGCCCGCAGCTTCCTCCTTCACCTCATTTGCAAACATGCATCCATGTGCTCAGGAGCAAATCCGGAGTAGGGCAATCCTGACATCTGTGGGCTGTCTCACCTGGGTGCCTGTCTCTTCTTCCAAGGAACAAGGGATAGGACAAGAGGAAACAGTCTCAGGCTGCTCCAGGAGAGGTTTAGGTTGGATATTAGGAGCGATTTCTTCACTAAAAGGGTTGTAAAGCCCTGGAACAGGATGGCCAGGGCAATGGTGGAGTCACCATCCCTGGAAGGGTTGAAAGGACGTGGAGATGTGGTGCTGAGGGACATGGTTTAGCAGTGTTGGGTTAATGGTTGAATTTGATCATCTTAAAGGTCTCTTCCATCATTCTATGAGGGAGTCACAGGCTGAGGTTGAGAGGCTTTTTTGGGCATCAAGCACCTGAAGGCAGCACAGAGCAAGGCTCATGCACAAAGGTGATTGCTCTGCACTTTGCATATTCCCTCTGTGCACTGGGCTGGCATTTTTCATTTCATCCATAATTCATATCTTGCTGCAGTGACTCTGTGGAGGCAGCACAGGACCTCAGCACTGGTGACAGCAAAGAAAAGAGAGAAAGATGCTTTTTGTCACCAGACAGCAAACTGTAGAGCTTGGGTCCAACCAATGCTTCTGCTTTATCCCTGTGGGCAAAGATGTGAACAGACAGTGGAATAAGGGCTGCTGCTGGGTTTGAGGAAGGATGAGCTGCTGGTGAATATCCAGCCAAGAGAAATCTTTGCATCACAGGAGGGTCAGCCCAGCTCAGAGCTGGAAAGGAAGAAGAAAGAAAGATTCCCCTTTGAAGGATAAATAAAGTCTCCTGTCTTCTCACAGAAGAGTTTGTGTTCCCTCAGCTGCTCCTCACAACATTTGTGCTCTAGATCCTTCACCACCTTCGTTGCCCTTCTCTGGACACATTCCAGCACTTCAATGTCCTTCTGGGAGTGAGAGGCCCAAAACTGAACCCATGATTTGAGAAATGACCTCACCAGTGCCCAGTACAGGAGGACAATCCCTGCTGGGCACACTAGTAGCTTTTAGGGCTAAGTTGCTTTTCTTCTTCACCTGGCTCCAGCAGTGCAGAAGGGTGACAATCTTTGCTGTCACCTCAGATGGGGAGGTCACCATGCTGCTCTCTCCACGTCACACATACAAACAGCCTCATTCCCTCCCAGGGCTAGGAAGCTTTCTCCTGTAGCTCCACTGCCTTTCCTTCCTCTTAACACATAGAGAAAAAAGAAAAACAACCCAGTTTGTCAGAAACTAAAGTGTTTTGTGAGATTAAAATGTAAATGTTGCACTCAGCTTTTCAAAGGCAGTTTGATGTTTTACTTGTGACTCTGTGAGGAAATCAGATTTTTTGATAACTGTGGAAATGCTGCAAGCAGCCAAAACCTTGAGAAATAAATCCTCTGACAACCACCTCTGAAACCCAATTTGCTGCTGGTTTGGAGAAATATTGGGGATGTTGAAGAAGTCTCCTGCACAAGGGGACTTGTAGTTCTCCCCAGGGTCTGAGAGGAGAGTGGCTGCAGAAATGTCCTCTACAAGGGTGCTGATAACAAACACCAGGCTTTAACTTTTTATTGTGTTTATTGACTTGAAAAGGTAGGGGAAAGACTGTGCCAGGTGTCTGGCTTTGCACTACACAAGTGTCACCCATGAAGACCAGAATGGGATGTTGAAAGGGAGTGAGAAAATAATCCACATGAAGTTCCTGCCTGGTTTGGCTCTGGTTTGCAGCCTCATCTCCACAGAGCATTTACAGGAAGGTCTGACTGGATCCAAACCTATGTCCCTCCAAAGGCAATGCTTTTCTTATCTTTCCATAATGGAGCCAAGTCTCTTTTAGGACAAGGGGCAACAGGCACAAACTAGAACTCAGGATGTTCCATCTGACCAGGAGGAAAAACATCTTTGGTGTGAGGGTGCAGAGCCCTGGTCCAGGCTGCTCAGAGAGCTTGTGGAGTCTCCTTGTGTGGAGAGATTCCAAGCCCAGCTGGAGGTGATGCTGGGCAAGCTGTTGTGGGTGAGCCTGCTTTAGTAGAGCTATTGGACTAGATGATCCCCAGAGATCACTTCCAACCCTCACCATGCTGAAATTCTGGGATTCTTTTCCTCTGGCTTCCTCCCCTCCACAGAAACTCAGCATTCACTGCCTTGCATGGCTTTGGCACCATGGTCTGTGAGCTATCCAGGGAGCTTGTTCATCCAGGATGCTGGTGAACTTAAGGAAGAGTGTCATCAGGAGGAGTTGGTGAACTTTCTGCTCTTAAGGAAAAGAGTAATCCAGAGGAATTTGTGGACTTTCTGCTCTCAGCCACCCACCAGCATGGTCAGAAGTGAGCTGCTGGGATTTTTGCATCCTCCATTAGCACACATTTATACCAAAGGTTGAAGCAGGGTATAAGAAGCTGCTCTCAGATGGAAAACTAAACTAACATCAATATTCAGAGCTTTATTACCAAAAAGCATGAGGAGTTTATATTAACCTTCCTTGCATAATATATTGAATAACTGGAATACAGAGACCAGCAGCACTCAGAAAGGATCAGTGAGTCAAGAATCACTCCCAGGATTAATTTGGGAAATGCTTTCAAACAATGGAGATGTATCTGAAAATGAACAGACCACACAGTAACAGAGCTTGAGCCTGATCTGTAAACTTAGCTACTCACTTTTTATCCCTTAAGTAAACCAGAAAGAGTAATGTATTTATAGCCTCTTGACGTAAGTAGCCTTGCTGAAATATTGTATGTAATAAATATTCTGCTGTCTCCCAAAGCCTATAGGACAAAGCTGTACCAAGGTACTGCAAAGGCAAACTCTGCATGGAGAACAAGTCCTGGTGAGCTGCCAGCCAGCTGAAAACATGGCAAAGGAGAGAAAGCAAGGAAAATAAGAGACCTACTGGTAATGTAGGAGAGAGTTTTATCGACGCAACTGCAGTGCAAGGTCACTGCATAAGGTCTTTCAGCTCTGCATGGCACCTTGAAACATCCCTTCCCACCATCCCCTTGGGCTTTGGTGGGCTTTATCCCACAGAATCATAGAAGCATTAAGGTTGGAAGAGACCTCTAAGATCATCAAGTCTAACCATACCTATCACTACCATACCACTAAACCATGGCCCTAAGTAGATCATCTACATGTTTCTTAAACACTGAAATGTCCAATGTTTTATTGTTTGTCAATTATTTTCTCTACTGTTTTGTGTTTCTTCCCCCCTTTTCTACTGTAAAGATCATAAGATCTTGGCTCTTTTCCTCTGACCCTTCCTGCCAGCACTGCTTTTTATGAGATTACAGCTTACACAGTGCATCTGCATTGAAACAAAAATGTGTTCATCACCCTCTTTAAATAAGGATGTCATTTGTAAAGGCTTCATTCATAATTAATGGAATTATTACTGGGTGCAGCCACATTCTTCATCCATGGACTGTAAGATACATTGGAAAGTGCATTAGTAAGAAGCATTATAGATGAGGGTATGTGGAGCATATTAGCACAGAATCACAGAATGTTAGGGGTTGGAAGGGACCTTTGGAGATCATCTAGCCCAACCCCACAGCCAGAGCAGTTGAACCTAAGCAGGTTGCACAGGATAATGTCTAGTCAGGTTTGGAATATCTCCACAGATGTGCTGCACTCATCCCTCTCCCACCTAATCTCCCTCCTCTGCCTCCACCTCCCCTTTCCCACCCCATTACCTCACTCTTTTCCCCCAAATCCCAGAGCAGCTGGGCTCAGTTGCAGACCCTTCCCCTCCCCAGGTGTTGCTCTTTGCCCTGCCCCCCCCTGCCCTTTATCTCTGCAGGAAGGGAAGCAGCTTGCAGCTGTGCCCAGCTGGGCTGAGGGAGGCAGGAGACTCCTCTTGGCATCACCGGTGAGTTCCCCATGGGTGCACCCTGCTTTGGGGGGGGGAAGAAAGGCTGGGGGGCCTGCTGGCCCCCCAGTCAGCTAGGCAGGCAGGAGGAGTGTTGATAGCCACTTCAGCATCACCCTGGGTGATAGTTGTGTATCCTTAATAAAGTTGAGCTCTTCTGCATGTCACCTGGGCTGGGTGAGGGCTTCACTTGAGGTTGTGGGATGGGTTAAGAGTAGTAGTAGTGGTGTTGGTGGTGGGGCAAGAGCTGCCTGGGGATATGCTGATGGTATCTACTCTCTTGGCCAAGCAGAGAGGTTTGCTTTTGGAAAGCTGGCTGGAGAAAGGTTAGATGTTTGAGCCGCAAAATGCACGCTGCTGCCGTAAGTTGCTTACAGGGGTGAGAAAGGCAGGGCTTGGCCCCTCTTGGAACAGCCACATAGTCTGAATTACCTCCCTCAAATCTCCTTTGGGAATGTTCCTATTATCTCCAGACTTATTTTCCTTTTCCAGGTTGTTGCTTCCCCTCCTTCTCCATGCAGGAGGTGGGTGTTTGGATGGAAGGTGGCTAGGTGCCACCTAGGAATGTAATAGCATAGCTCTTGCTGTAACAATCTTTAGGCAAGACTTTAAGCTATTAGTCAGCCAGGGGTTGACTGATAGTGTAAATGTTAATAATTAATAATAGGATAATGTTGATAACTAATTAATAGTACATGAGGAGTATGGATTCTTTTTTAGTCAGTATTATGCTAATATGCATTATTCACTCAGTTATAAAATCAGGTTAGAAATGAGACAGACACTCCAGCTTCCTCCATCAGCATCACTGATGGCTCAGTGTTGTTCTTTCCTAGCATTTCCCAAGCAGCTCTTCTCATGTGGCTTCCTGGATGAACTCTGTTTGTTAATAAGTATTCCCTAAAACAAATTGATAGCTCTTTGTATGTGTGTGGGAGAGTGATGTGTAAAGTTATGGCCTTTGGGACACGAGTACAACAAACCTACCTGTTCTAGGCACGGGAGATTAGCAACCAGAGGGACCTTCTGCTACCTTTACAAGGAAACAGCTTGAAATGAAGGAATTGCCACTGTAGATTTCTTCCACTGATGTGTGTCATCCTCCAGCAATTTCAAACCATCAATCTTTAACAGGAACTTTTTTCCTTTGAGGATGGTGGAGCACTGGCCCAGGCTGCCCAGGGAGGTGATTGAGTCTCCATCTCTGGAGATATTCCAAGCCTGACTAGACAGCATCCTGTGCAAGCTGCTCTAGGTTCTCCTGCTCTGGCAGAGGGGTTGGGCTAGGTGATCTCCAGAGGTTCCTTCCAACCCCTAACATTCTGTGTGAGTCTAAGATTCTGTAACAGTGGGGATGAGAAGGTCTGTGGGGTTGATGAGCAACCAGGTGGGGTATAAAGATGGAGAAACAGGAGAAAGAAGTGGAGAGCTGGAAGGTGGTTCATTGGTGGGCTCACTGCTTTGTTTTTCAGCTGACATGATCTTGTTTTATATATGTGCTAGACAGGAGGAAAAGAGGCATTACATCATGGTGGATTAAGTGAAGGTCTGTTTGCCACCAGGCACAGCCTGCTCAGAGGATGTGAAACCCCACCAGCAGCTGCAAAAATCAGGATTTGGAAAGGGATACTGTGCAGTGGCCTCTGAGACATGCTGGATTCATACATTCCCTTCTCTACCCAGGCAGTGGCTGGCTCCATTGCCTGTCTCACAACTACCCTCACAGCACCAGGTACATAAATTTGCTTTCTCCTGTTTCAAAGACTAAGATACAGGAGAGCAACTTCCTGGTACTCAGCTGGTTTGTAGATAACTGAAGCCAAAGGCATCAAATATCCTGAGCTCCCTGGCAGGGTCTCTGATGAGGAAGGGGTGGGCTCACTTCTCCCCTTGTAATGACATTTTAATTCCTTAAACCATGCTAATACTTACTCTGCTCTCTGGCAGCACATGACCACAGCTTATTGACTAGTGGGAGAGCAATGTGGAGGGAGAGCTAAAAAGTGCTTGTTAGTGCAGGAATTCTCTTGTGAAAGAAATTAATATCAGTAGCTTGCTCTCAAAGAGATGAGAGCCCTCAAAGCTGATCCACAGATCAGCTTCCTTATCCTTTCTCCCTCCTCCTCCTCCCCTCTCAGGTTTTGTGTTTGGCTTTCCCAACCTTTTTATTTCAGCTTAATCCGCCAGCGCGTTTTTGGGTGGATGTCACCAGGATCCACTTCCTCCTGGCCCACAGACAGTCTGTCTCTTGTCTCACTTACATTACTATCAATTATTTACAGCAGCAATGCTAAAGCATGAAAAAGAAGTTGCAGCAAAGCTCTGCCTTGCCTGAGTACCTCCACACTGGTTGCAGCTTCCCCAGCATCTGTTCTCTTGTGTGCTTGGACTTGGCCATGAATTCCTTTCTCTTCCAGAGCCACAGGTAAGAGCAGGTCTGGGCACCCACAGTCCATGTCCTTCACAGGGATAAAAACCTTACAGGGAATGCATTGGGCAATATGTCTATAGGGAAAGGTTTTCCATGGTGATTAGATTTTGGAGCAGCACAGCTGCTTTGTGTGTGTTTGCCAGAAGGTTTCCTCTTTCCACAGAAGCTTCCTGACACTGGAAAGTCCTTTTTGGAGGAAGGAGACCATCTGCCTGCCCATGCAGCCCAGGGGTGATGGAGCTGACAGCCCCAGCCTGCCTGCCTAGGGGCTTGCCACCACTTTGCTGCATTGCACCAGGATTGCTGCCATTTCCCCTCCTCCTCCTTCCCACAGGTATAATCTCTCCTCTGTGAGCCTATAATTTTGGGAGGAGAAAAACCTTCCCTGCTCCTGACAGCCAGTGCCAGGAGGTCTGAATGACTCTCTCTCACTGTCATACTGTCACTGATGAGCTCCTTTAATGACCAAGTGCATAAGGGATTTTTTGTTTCATGAATAATATTTCAAGAAGAATAAGTTTAAATCTCAGTGAAATGAGGATGTTCTCCAACTTAGGACAGGATAAATACAAATGTCTGGGCTTTGTTCATGCCTTTGCTCTCTGGATCCAGAAGAGCAGAAGCACTTTAGTGGTGCACTTAACAACAGAGGTAAATGAGGTGATGCTTACACCCTTGACCTTGGAACAGTGCTTATGTTGAAATTTCCAGTAATTCTCAATATTTGTTTCAGGCAAAGCCCTGCTTGCATCAGAGAAACTATCCTTTCCTAGCTTTGCTTCAACTGCTTACCCAGCACATTCCCACTCTGCTACTTACAGCTCAGGAAAGTGAAAAGAAACCATAGGAAAATAAAGAGAACAAATAAAACACTTTTTGAGATCATTTTCAGAGAACAAGAAGACCTCTTGAGTGCTGACCAGAGCCTACAGACACTGAACAAACTGGTCTTGACTTACCACAGGCTACCAAGGGAGTTACCCCATGAGATCTGAGTAAGTCCTGAGGTTGCAAAGCTCCTTAAAGGAAGTCTCCAACCACTTGTGGCCAATTTCAGGCACCTTTGAGCCTCCCTGGTGGTAACATGCAGTGGCAAAGCTTCATGGTGAGGAGCTGAAGGGCAAGGCTTGCCTTGGGCAGATATTCTCATAGCTCAACAGGTGCTGCTGGAGATGGAAACCTTCAGCCAAGCTAAGTCGTGCCCAGGTCTCCATGGAGCTGATGGTGCTTTGCTGTTGTCTGTGTGTGTGATTGTTGGCTTTGGGGTCACTGGTGGAAGAGAAGCATGCAAGGGAGGATGGAGGAAAGGGGTTTAATTTTAACCTGCCCTGAGTCACTTCATTAGCCCTGACCCTGTTTGACTCTTTTATTGTTCTATCAGCCTAACTGTTTGTTTTCCCCATAAAACTAAAACCAAATCAATTGTCTCAAAGCTCTTTCTGTGTCTTGGCACCCCAGAAAAGCCCTGACCTTTGCAACTGGCTAAATGTAAACTGAATCTTTGGGAAACAAGGACAGTTGGAAGTTGACCTCCTCATCTTCCTCCCTTTTCCTACTTCAGCTTCATCTAGGGCATTTAAAAGAGAGACTATCTATTTCATTTCAAAAGCAATGTAGAATGCTATCTCTATATAGGTGCCTGTTCATACTCTGTGTACACAGCCATACAATCAATAACTCTGTCTTGCTGGGGATTTAAATATTAGTCTTCCAAATCCAGGCCTAGAGCACCAGGTTTCTTTGTATGAAAATCTCCCCTTTCTTGCTTATGGAAGGCTATTAATTACAGATGCAAACCCATAAATCTTCTGGCTTTGGGTGAGATATTTGCTGGATTATAAAAATGACTTGGAGATGAGGGTCCTGCTCTTCCTATTATTGCTATTATTATTACTTACTGCTTATTATTTTCTGTATGATCAATATCTTCAGGTGGGTCAAACATCACTGGGGAATGGGGAGCTAGGTCTTCAAAGGATGCACACATCTTGAATTCATTAACAAGTTTTCCATCCCAGCCATGCCTCTCTGCTGCATTTCACAGCTCAGTGTGTCATTAAACACCCTGTTCAGGTCTCTTTCCCTCCTCTGCCCCTTGCTTTTGGGACCTCATTTCATTGTACTGCTTTTGCCAGATCATATCATGCTCTCTAATGTTTATTAATGATGTCTGGTGCATCCTATTGACCATATGTTATTGTTTCCAAGGTTCCAGGCTTGGAATGTAGCCAAACAAAGAGCCACCAAGGACCCCAATATCACCCAGGGCTTTGTCACAGGTGACAATTTTCTTCCATTTATTATGGCACATCTGGGAACATCAGTAATAAAGCACAAGAGTTTGATTGTCCAAGGAGCTGAGCACCTAGAACACCAAGGGGAGGATTTGCTTTAGGGAAGATGTGACAACTTTTTGATGTGACAACTGTGGACAGACCTGATGCTGCTCAGCACTTCCCAGGAGAGGTGATGGAGCCTCAGGGCTGGTGCAGCCTCCCCATACATCACCTCAGAGCTGAGGAATTGAGTGTCACTAGTTAATCCAACACAAACCAAGACAGGAGTGCATTGCAGTAAATTAATCCTAGGCTTTATCAAGTGCTCCAGAGCCAGGAAAGCAAATCAACAAGTCTTCAATTGAAGACTTCATTGAGAACCTCAGAACTTGCTGTATTTGCCATTGCTTCCCTGCTGATGTGTGCTGCTTCAGCCACACTGCTTGCTCTGTGATGCATCAAGGAGCAACCAAATGCAAAGGGCTAGATGCTCACAAGCATCAGTAGAAGCAAAAGGGCTGGTGTGCAGCAGGAGAGACTCCTTAAAAGCAGCTCTGACAGGTGCAGCAAAGCAGCAGCTTACTGATCAAAGGAGAGCACATAGTGGGATCTCAGACTAAAGTTCTTATTACATTTTTACCCTGAGATGATTAGGACCTTGTATGGCAGGAGTGTAAAGACAGAGCTCTGTGTAAGGTCTCCTGGTTTGAATTAGACTCGTGTGCTTAAATAAATTAAGTGAGCTGTCAGTGTATTAAATGATTTAATGCCTCCTTTTAGTTTTGCAGTGGAATCCTAATGAAAATACTCTTCAATAGAAAATGGTGAAGTGCCTGTTGTTAGGGTGAACCACATTAAAGTAGGGTTTATTTCTATGCTAATGATGGTGCTCTGCCTGTAAAAGAGTGTGTGTAGCTTCAGGTTTTGCTGACAAAACATAAGCATTGAGCTTAAGGGTGGGGGGGTTTTTTTCAGTTCAAAAGCATCTGCACAGTTTTGGGGCCAAAACCTGAACTCAGTGGAAATCTTGTTGGCTGAGTTAAATGGCTTTTGGAGCAGAGAGCTCTTGCAGAATGACTTGGAGCTGCTGAAGAAGTTGCTGCCTGATGCCCTTTGCCCTGAGCAGGAGATGCAGAGGTAGAGAGAGGGGAGATGAAGGGTAACTGCTGTGGTTGGCAGCATCCTACAGTGCTGCCTTCTTCCCAAGAATGAATAATCGGAGTTATCAGCTGTGGCTCTGAGTGCTGCCCACAGCAGCAAAGAGGTGGCAGGAACAGCAGAGATGGCTTGACTCATACCTGAGCTAAACCCAGCACAGCTCAGGACACAGTCTTGGTGATGCCCATGGTGTGGGCAGCAGGGATGGGATCACATCCCAACCTCCCAGCTTCAGGGACTTTGCATTTACAGCTCATAGATTTTTTTGCTGTTGAAGAACCACAGTGAAATCATGAATAAGCTGAGAAGGGGCTTAGTCTTTCTTTGCTGATCTCATTACAGGTTAAGATAACAAATTACATCTCTTTTTCTATCCTTTCTATAAGGTAAAGACCTGCTTTTAAAGGTAAAGACCTTGCCAGAAGATAAAGCCCCTTTTATACAAATCAATTATGAAATAACTCTAATTGTCCCACTTTTGGATATCAGTTCTTATCAAACCACTTCCACCCATCATAGGATTTCTTTGAAAGGAAATTTCTTTTCCTGACAATGTTTTTATGAGCTTGAAAACCAGTACCCAAAGGAATAAAACCCAGCCTCTCCCAGTTTGGTCCCCAACGCATCTGGATGGACTGTAAGATGTCAGCTGGAGCTTGTAGATCAGTGCCAGGAGAAGTCAGTGAGTGACTCCTGGAGTTGTCCAGGTGAGGGGTCTGCAGCCAAGCTTCCTGCAGAAGAATTTCCATGAAGGGAGAAATTCCAGCAGCTCCCAAAGCAGAATGCAGACACATGACAAATCTTGCAGAGTGAGGCTCCTTTATTCTGCATTTTCCTGGGTGTAGATGTGTGTGCTGTCAAACTATATATTTCTACTCACAGTTTGAGCAGCCTTGAAGGAATACAGATCTGTCACTCCCCTGAAAAGTCTATCCAAGTAAAGCAGCAGATGGGGGTTCAGCAAGATTGAACTGGACCTTCATCTACTTGCTTTGACCTGCTCTCTTTTGGTATTATATTTGGGGGATTTTTTTTATAGCAGGAGGATGTAGGCTGGGTTTGGTTTATCAGGTTTTATAGTACCTTGCCAGCCTTTCCACTGTCAAATGAAATACTAAGAATACTGAGGTGTCTACATGTGTCTCCACCAAGGCCAGACCAATAACTCTGAGCAAAGGGAGTTATCCCATGCAGTGCTTGAGGATGATGATGACTTAAATACTCCTAATGAGCACCAAAGGAGGAGCACTCCAGCCATGCAGTGTGGATGTCTCTATGTCAAGTCACAGTGACCTTTAGTGGAGTCTGGATCTCGTTTAAACCAACCAAACCAAAAGAAACATGATTTTGAAGTGGCCAGTGAGGATGAAACCCTCTGATGGGAACTTGTGCTGATGATACTTCTCCCAATTGAAAAAGCACACCCTTCCCAGTCAGAATTTCACGGTGTCAGCACCCAGTCACCAGCTTTTTATAGCTCTGTCTATTAGATTGAAGAGCTCTCCCTTTCTGCATTTCTGTACCCTGTCTAACTACATTTGGACTGTCATTAAGCCAGCCCTTAACCTTCTCTTTGTTAAGCTAAGCGTATTGGGGTCCTTGAATCTGTCACTATAAGGCATGTTTTGCAACGCTTCAGTCATCCTCCTGTGCCCTCTGCCATTCATCACCATCCTTCTGGAAGCCCCAGAAATAGCTGCAGTGTCCCACTAGATGTTATGCCAGAGATATTTCACTCTGCTCTTTTATCAAGTCTCTGCTGGTGTAGGATAGGATGCTTCCTGCCCCTGGTGAAATAGAGGTTTCTAGAAGGGTGATTTTTGTGTGTGCCCATGTTAAAATGGTTGGTGGTTGCTCCTATCTGGTTCTTAGGGCTAGAGCACTTCTCCTGTGAAGACACTCTGAGAGAGTTGGGGTTGTTCAGTCTGGAGAACAGAAGGCTCCAGGGAGACTTTCTTGTGGCTTTCCAATACTGAAAGGGAGATAATGGGAGAAAAAAAAAGGGGAGGCAGAGTTTTCACCTGGGCAGAGAGAGTGATAGGACAAAGAGGAATGGTTTTAAAAAATGGTATTCCAGACCTCCTCTGGAATACTGTGTCCGGTTCTGGAGCCCTCAACACACAAAGGCCATGGAGCTGCTGGAGCAGGTGCAGAGGAGGCCACAAGAATGCTCAGGGGCTGCAACACCTCTGCTCTGAGGACAGGCTGAGGGAGCTGGGATTGTTCAGCCTGGAGAAGAGAAGGCTTCAGGGGAACTACTAGTGACCTTCCAGGACCTAAAGGGAACTTCCAAGCAGGCTGCAGAGGGCCTGTTTGCAAAGGCCTGCAGGGAAAGGACAAGGGGCAATGGGTTTAAATTGGAGATGAGTCGATTTAGACCTGATACTAGGAAAAAGTTCCTCAGCATGTGGGTGGTGGAACACTGGCCCAGGTTGCCCAGGGAGGTGGTTGAGTTCCCATCCCTGGAGGCATTGCAGGTGAGGCTTGCCAGGGCTCTGGGCAAGCTGCTCTAGTTGGGGATGTCCCTGGCCACTGCAGGGGGGTTGGACTAGATGAGCTGCAGAGGTCCCTTCCAACCCAAACCATTCTAGGATTCAATGAAAGATGCAGGTCTATGTAAAAGACCAGTCCACAGATTGACTGTGCTCCTACCCCAAATCTCATCAGCAAACTATGATTGTAATGAGTTTTGATTTTTCTACTATTTGCTACAAAAAAAACCCCAACAAAATGATTCAGTGCAGCACAGGCACTTGGGCTGATTCTCTGAGATGTTGAAACATCTCAGGGAGCTTTTCATCCGTTTCGTGCACGCCGTGTTGATTTTACATTGTTTTAGCTTCCTAATAAATGAGCCAACATTAAGCTAAATGCCTGGCAGAAGCCAAACCTAACAGTGTTGATGAAATGTACTAAATCAATCAAATCCATAATCACAGTCCTGAAAAATTATATCAATTTCACTTAATAAGATCTGTTTTCCATTAACTCCCGTTGATTGTAATTAGTTATTCTCCTTAAATTGTTATTAATCAACTCCCTTATCAGCTCTTCCGTTGCTTTTCACAGAATCAACATCAAACAATCAAATCTATCATTAGAGGAGGCATCCTCCTCATCAATGTTTGTGCATGGCTACAAAGTCAGTGCTGCTTTGGTCTTCTCATCTTCCAGATGCTGCTGGCCCAGGATGCTTTAAAACTCTCAGCTACTGAGTATCAAAGACTGCTGAGCACCAAAATAAATCCTCTAGCTGTAGTAGCAGCTGTTTAACATCCTGAGTTGGAACTGAAGATATTTCACATCATCATATTACATTGCTGCCTCACTTAGCTTTTTCTCTTTTTTTTTGCACCAAAATAGAGAAATTAAATATTTAGTGTCTGCCTTTTATGCATGCTTTGTTTGGTGTTTTTAAATGTCTGATATTCTGTCTAGACAACTACTTTCAGTCTCTTATAGCTAAAGAGCACTTCCCTCTTGCCCTCAGCTCTGTCAGACCCAGGTTTCACCTAACAGCCTTCTGCTTGAGGCAGGTTTACACTCATTATTACTCATGATCACTTCCTTCCTTCCTGTGAATTTAAGCTACTCTCACTCCCCTTTGAGCTTCTGATTTTAACTAGTATCACCTTCTCTTTCCCAGTGCTGAGATATCACTAGATTCCCTAGAAGCCAGAGTGCCTTTAAACAAAGAGTTGTCAAATATCATTCCCATTTTCTGCTTAAAAATCCTCCAGATGATGTGGCTTACAAGTCTGAAAAGCAAAGGGAACTGCTGTCAGCTCAGGCTTTTGTCTGTGCCCAGCATATAGAACCAAAAGAGGTCACCTCTCTGCTGCCTGTTAGCTAGATTTGGGTCTGTGATTGCTCCTCCAGTTGTCCTGTTGATCCTGCCAAGAATCCTTTTGGTTTTGGTTAGGAAATGGTCTCTTAGGGCATCAAGAAAATGAGTTCTCCACATCATCCAAATTGAGATTCCCCAGGATAGCATGGGAGCTACAGAGATGACTGTGGAGCCAGTAGTGCCTGTTCTCTACTGAGAGTTGATGGTCTGGAGAATCAACTTCTTTTGGCTTTTGGTTGTAGCTGAGGTCACTTTCTCTGAAGTTTCCAGTGGTGCTTGGAATGCAGCAATGTCACTTGTGATATTGATTGTCCCTCCTGCACCTTCTTTGCCCACTCAATTCATTCTAAATAGGTTACAACTATTGATTTTAATATTCCAGGCACATGGATTTTTCTCCCCAAGTTTCAGTCATGTTCTCCAGCTAGAATGTGTGCTCATCAGTTAGTTGTTCCCACTGCTGTACAGGCAATTAATGTTCTTCTCCTCACTTCCCTAGGTGTGTCCATTAGCTCTTTTCTCAGCAGCTTCATTTTCTTCCTTGGACCAAGAATAGGGATGGATACCAAAGGATTTCTGTGTTTCTTCATGCTCTCCAGTGCCTATTCCTGCTCATCCAGTCCAAGTGTCTCTCCTTCCAGAAAGGTTTGAACCCAGCCCAGGCCAAGCTGTGCTCACCATTTAAGATGTTTCTGTGCATTTTAACTAGCTCTGCTGGAAAGCAAGACAAACTAAAACCAAACAACCCACTCTGCTCTTGCAGGTCCTGAACAGTTTGAAGCCAAGGGCTAGAACAGAGATTTCGGATGGTTTTGGGAAGTCTTCCATCTGGGTGATTTTATTTGGTGCATGGCAATGTGTTCTGGTTAGAGAATCACTATTTCAGAGCAAAACCAGACCACAGCAACTCTCCAAACTCAACATTTGCTGGGCTCAGTGACTGGGGATATGTCTGTGCCCTCTCTCAAAACCAAACCACTCCCATCTTCTTCAATCCAGAAGAGTATTTAGGGGCAAATCTGTGAGTAGAGAAGTGGAGAAGTACAAGAGAAGAGAAGAGAACAGAAAGTCTGTAAAATAAGCTACAAAATGCCTCCAGGTTGCTGTAAATTATGCATCCTTCCTGTTGGGAGATGTTCAAGGTTGCCTTCTCCTTTGAATACCTCCCCTCCTGGATACTCACCTGCATTTTCTGGGATGCCTCTGCTATGGGTTTATGGTTCCTTTTCCTTTCCTTTCACTGCCTTTTGAACAATTTCTTTGCTATCTTTTAAGACACAGAACATGATGAGTGAGATCCCATCTCTGCTGAGAGGTGAGGGAATGGGAAAGGGGTAAATGATCTCTAGGAAGAGGTTGGTTGCTGAGGCTCAAGCATCATCCCAACCTCCTTGTGATGGTTTCTTTCTGTTTGAGCTCAGGACAGAAGGAGGGTGCAGGGTCTGTGGGGACACATTGCTATGTGAGCTGGTCTAGGTGCTCCTGCTCTGGCAGGGGGGTTGCAATAGATGATCTTTCTAGGGCCCTTCCAACCCCTGACATACTGTGACACCCTGCACAGCCTCTGCTTGCTCACAGACCTGGCCCATTGCTTGTGCAGAGTCAGGAGCTTCACTGGGACAACCTGGATCTCCTTGCCTCTTGCCAAAAAACCATGAAGGATGCTCTGGGGAAAAAGCCTGAGCTGCTCCTTCCCTTAATGCAACTGGTGCTTGGTTGGGCTATGGATTGCCTTTTTAAATGGGAGCTTCTACCAGGTTGTGCATGTGTGGGGTTGGGGTTTTTTGTATTAAACCCTCTAAATTTTATTAGTTTGCACTCAGGAAAATAAAGCTGGCATGAACTAGAGAGCTTTCCTGAGATTGTGCCATCAATTTAGCCTGCAGCAGCAGCAGCCCCGTGTCACACCTGGCACAGTGACAGCACCCAGCTTCAATCCTGCAGCTGCCTGCAGTCACCTGCCCTCCCTGGGACCCAAAGAGATACTTCCAGAGACTTTTCTGATTAGGAACTTTTGGTTTCAAGGTTTCAGAGGGAAGGAAGAGAAAAAAAAAAAGAAGGAAGTTGATTGTAAATTTAATTCCTGCATCTTAGTCATTTCTGAGCCATGGGTCATTAAGCACACATTAGTACTGCTAGCTATTTGTCACAGGGGCTGCAGAAGCAGAGCATGGCTCCTGCTGCATCCTGGAGCATCCTTGCCTGTGACTCATGGGCATCTTGAGGTGGTGAGGGGCACCTGGAGTCTGTGGGCTTGACAGTTTTGTACCAGATAAATCCCAGAGGAGAGTTAGAAGGATGGCAGCCCTGAGTGTGAGTGTGACTGATAGCATATGGATATCCTGAGAGTGGTGATTTCTCCATATTTTACCAGAGAAACACCTCCTTGTCTTATAAAATATCCCAGCTCCATTCCTCATCTTCTCCCCCACTCTTCAATTCATTTTTAACCCTTGCAGCCAGGCAAAGATTAAGCAGTTTCAAGGCTTCAGGCATGTGCTCAAGGACTCATGCAGCCCAAAGAGAACAAGTGCTGTTTGGTGCCAGCCTGAAGGGAGATTTTCTTCTAGTGAAAAAGCAAGGTGAGAAATAAATCTGTGAGCAAGTGAAAAACCCATCCTGAGACATGCTGCCCTGCCCCTGCTCAGCACCAGCCAGAGTCACCCCAGGGCTCATGGTGTCAGTCTGTCCACAGGCTTGACAAACAACCTAAGGAGCTCTGCACCTTGAATAGGCTTCAGGGGTTTATTTATAGCTCCTTTGAATAAGTGCAGCTGATACTTCAGATGGGCAGATTTAATGACAGCAAGCTGGCCAAAGGCCAGGTCTGCAAACAGTGCCACTAAAAGTCCTCTCCCCCATAAAATGTGTTTAATGTAAGAAATCACAGCATGCAGGGTTTTGCCTGCCATTTTTCTAATGAACAGGACAAATCTCCATTTCACTTCTAAGGGCAGCCAGCACTTCATGGGACATAGCTGTCTTTTGGTGGAGGTTTTGGAATTTATCTGCAGCAAGAGAAGCGTGGCCAGCAGAGCCAGAGAGGTGATTCTGCCACTGCACTCTGCTCTGCTCACACCTCCTCTGCAATACTGGGGCCAGTTCTGGAGCCCTCAACACACAAAGGCCATGGAGCTGCTGGAGCAGGTGCAGAGGAGGCCACGAGAATGCTCAGGGGCTGCAACACCTCTGCTCTGAGGACAGGCTGAGGGAGCTGGCATTGTTCAGCCTGGAGAAGAGAAGGCTTCAGGGGAACTACTAGTGACCTTCCAGGACCTAAAGGGAACTTCCAAGCAGGCTGCAGAGGGCCTGTTTGCAAAGGCCTGGAGTGAAAGGACAAGGGGGAGTGGTTTTAAACTGGAGTAGATTTAAGCTGGACATTAGAAAGAAGTTCCTCCCCACGAGGGTGGTGGAACACTGGCCCAGGTTGCCCAGGGAGATGATTGAGTTCCCATCCCTGGAGGCATTGCAGGTGAGGCTTGCCAGGGCTCTGGGCAACCTGATGTAGTCCAACCACTGCAGGGGGGTTGGACTAGATGAGGTCCAGAGGTCCCTTCCAAGCCAAACCATTCTAGGATTCTATCTCTACTTTTGGAGGGCCTTCTGTGCTCTGTGGTCCATGAAAAGGAGACTTTGCCCACCTCAGATCTCCTTATGCTTCCCTAGAGACAAGAGGAACCAAAAAGAGCAGCAGGACCTGTGCCAGGTCCATGTATTTGCTGATCACAGAGGATGATCACACCCTCTATGTGCCAAACCTCAGCATCCATTCCTTGCCAAGGAGCTGTCAGCCAAGGCACTGACATCTCCCTGATATCTGCCCAAAACTTCATCAAACTAAGCAGAAAAGCAGCTCCTGGGCTGGGCAGATGGGAGTTGGGCAGTTTAGGATCTGCAGACATGCCAAATGCACTGAAACCACCACACGTTGGTCTCACTTTGTCAACATTCTGTAACTTTGTGATACTTTTCCATGGGAGATTTTTGCAGCTCTTCCCACTCTTTACAGACCTCTCCAGCATGTACAAAATCCCCAGTAAATTACCTTTAAATGAATGATTTTATTCTCTTTTTTTTTTTTCCCCTTCCTTTAATAGAACAGAAATGAGTTTGAGTGATTTTGTTTCCTAACCACAACAAATGACTCTGACAACACTCAGAGCAGTCTACCATCACCATGTTTGAGCCCCAACCAGATCCATGGTTTAGATTATCCATTGCTCTGATGGACTTGCCTGGCTATGAGATGGGCTGATGTTTATAAACACATTTTGTAGCCCAGATAAAACCCTCTGTCTGTTGTTGAAGATGCAAGAGATGATTAGTGCCCTTTCCCCAGGGGATGGTTTAAGGTTGAGATTCTTCAGGAGTGTCTTGATCACCTAGAAGCCACATTCCGAGGAAGCTTTAAAAATGACAAAATAAAGGGCAAAGGAAGGGAAATAATTGGGTGGATTGTGCTGAAAAAGGTGCTAGGTATGGCTGTTCACTTTGTCTTTTTTATTAGTAGTATTTTTAGGCTTTTTCCTCTCACATTTTCCCTCCAGGAGGATGAAAAATGGAAAGAGCTGAGCACACAGCATCTCCTCTTCAGATGCAAGCAAGAAGTACACTCACAGACATTTATTTATGGGAAGGAAGATCACTCCATCACACAGAGACATGAAGGTGTCTCCTTCAATTGGGACCTGGGAAGTCACAGGGGGAATTGCCAGCTTGGGGTTCAAATCCAGGGGACATGAAGTTCCTGCCCTTACAAGCCACCATGTGCTCTATTTCTAGGCAACATCTGGATGTGACAGAGGCACCTTGTTGCCTCTACATGTGTTTAGACCTGAATTTCATGCTTCATTAGTCTTAGAGGTCTCTGGAGGCTCCTTTGTGTGGCTTGGAGGTGATGGGGGAAGGAATTTGACCTTGGGAGAGGTTTGCAGGGCAGCTGCTGGCTGTGGTTTGGGATGTCTCCTATGATGGCAAGATTTGTGCTGTGTCCCTGCTGGGATGCTCAGCATGGCTCCACCTCAGGCAAGCTGCAGCTGTGCAATTCCCTTTGGGAAAGGTTCTTGCTGCTCAGGTGTAGCCACTTTGTGGTGGCATCTAGGAGGGATGCTCCAGCAGGGCTGATAAATGAACACTCCCCTGGCACTGTCTGTAAGTAGGGCCAGGCAGGTTTGCTTTGTACCCAACACCTCAAGGCAGACTGGCAGCTGGAGTTTGAGCTCTTGAATAAAGTCTTTCAAGTTCTGGAAGTGGGCTGCCAAAGTCTTCCCAGAGACCTAACCCCTGAGCAATGTGTAGCAGCTTCAGTGACCCTAGTTTCAGGACACTGATTGTCTCCTGCTCTCAGGTAATGCTACAAATCCAGAGGCTTTTCCCTACAAATATCTTCATTCAAGCCAGTTCCCACCCATGATCCAAATCCAGCTACCAGGAATGTGCTCTTCCCACACTATGATCCAAATCCAGCTAGCAGGAATGTGCTCTTCCCACCCCATGTACCCCAAGCTGATTTGACCTTGCCACCTGCAATTACTCAGGACAGGAGTGATTCCAAAAGGATTTCAGGAGTTTTATGGGATGCAAGGACAAAAATCCACGATTTCAAGCACCTGAGCAGAGTATATTCTGCTTTGCTAGCACACGGATGACAAGCAGAAGAGGGCACTTCACTCAGTAAAGCTGCTAAGTTTGGAAATAACCTGAATTTTTCTAGCCCAAATTGCTAATTGTAAATTATTCACCCAGTTTCTGGGAGAATGTCCTGGTTTTGCTGATCTAAAACCAGCTGGATAATACCCTCTTAGCCTACTGGGCTTATCTCCAGAGCTCAAAGCTCTTCAACTTCCTTGCTTCTCTTTTCCCCTCTCATTTATTTTCCATATAATAAATAATAATAATGATATATATTAAAAAAGGATCTTTTAAACCAGGATAGGACAGACATTTGCTTTCTTAGGGCATGGGGAAGAAGGCTGAAGAACCTGAGTTATTGTCCAGAATGCCACTCAAATTACTATATAATTGTCTGCAAAAAAACCCTCCAACTTCTGGCAGCTAATTCTGATTGCAGTGCACATTTCTGTGCCTGTGACAAATGATTTCTAAAGTTAGACTTCAAGGACACTGAGCTTCCAAGAGGTCACACATCTCCAGTGTTTGTTTTATTTGCCACACCAAAAGAGAGTTCCAAACAGTTAAATGATGAGGAAGGGGGAAGAGAAAGAAAAGGAAGAAAAGCATAGATGATCCACAAAAGATTGAAGTGTTTTGTTTGAAAAGGCCTGATGCTCAGAGCCATAAAGTATGAAATACAGGAGGCAAGGCAGATTTGGGGCTAACCTACAATATCACATTAGACTTTAAAGCTGTTCCAACAGACTAAGCATTTGAGAAAGGAGCCGAGCGACGTGTGATAAGTTGCTCCTCTTATCGGCAAACTGTCATCTGTCTTGAGTGAGAACATTTTGTCCACCCTACCAAAACAAGTCAGAAAAATTGGATAAAAACAAAAATATAAATCAGAAGGGTAGCTGGGAGCAGAGCTGAGATGATGGCAATTTCCAGGCCGGGATTGTTCTACAGCTAAATGTCAGACATGGCAGAAAGAATTATACTTGCCACTTGAGGTCAAGAGTTACGTGCGAGCATGTGGTGGTCAGCCCCTGAGCCAGCACTGCCACCATGGGACCCTCTGGTGACAGCCATGGTGGCTCTGCAAGCAGCCATCCTGATCATAGAATCCTAGAATCCTAGAATGGTTTGGGTTGGAAGGGACCTCTGGAGCTCATCTAGTCCAACCCCCCTGCAGTGGCCAGGGACATCCCCAACTAGAGCAGCTTGCCCAGAGCCCTGGCAAGCCTCACCTGCAATGCCTCCAGGGATGGGAACTCAACCACCTCCCTGGGCAACCTGGGCCAGTGTTCCACCAGCCTTGTGGTGAGGAACTTCTTCCTAATGTCCACTTTAAATCTACTCTTCTCCAGTTTAAAACCATTGCCCCTTGTCCTTTCCCTGCAGGCCTTTGCAAACAGGCCCTCTGCAGCCTTCTTGTAAGTTCCCTTTAGGTACTGGAAAGTCACTAGTAGGTCCCCCCAAAGTCTTCTCTTCCCCAGGCTGATGCATGGCCTGGCTGTGGTGGACCTGTCAGCAGCACCATGACTCTCCTAGCAGAAGTTTTGCTCCAGCTCAGTGGCATCAACCTCCTGTTGATGTCAGCAAGGTCCATGCTGCTGGATCAGATCCTTTCTGCTGACAGCAAGAGGCAGAAGGTCATGGTGCCAGCAGCTTGCTGGGGATCTCAGGGCCACCTTTGTGCCTGGAGGTAAATGTTACTGCAGACATCCTGCCCTGTGCCTGACTCCCTGCAGATGCTTTTCCAATGGGATGAGTGGCTTGCAGATAATCTCCAGTTAAGTGAGATTATCCCAGGCTCTTTCTACACCTGATCATTTCACTGCATTCCCAAAGTACTCCTGGAACTACAGCAGAGGCTGGAGAATGGAGGTGCAACCTCTCCTCTCTCTGGCTGTCTGTATGTGTGTGGGGTCATGGGAATCAACTGCCCCTGAAGTGCTGAACTCACCTTCTCCCACAAATCATCCGCAGGGAAAAGCAGCTCAGCTCAGGGAAAAGCATCAGGGTATGACTTACTCCTTGGCAGTGAGTCTAGAGGACAAGCTTGGTGAGGAGAAGCTGAGGGAACTGGGGTTGGTTAGCCTGGAAAAAAGGAGGTTCAGAGGAGACCTTCTCACTCTCAACAACTCCCTGAAAGGAGCTTGGAGCCAGGTGGGGGTTGGTCTCTTCTCCCAAGGAAAAAGTGATAGGTCAAGCGGAAACAGCCTCAGGTTGTGCCAGGGAAGGGTTAGGTTGGGCATTAGGAAAAACTTCTTCCCTGAAAGAGCTGTCAACCCTGGCACAGGCTGCTTAGGGCAGTGGTGGGATCACCATCCCTGGAAGGATTGGAAGGACATGTAGATGTGGTGCTGAGGGACATGGTTTAGTGGTGGAGCTGGCAATGTTGGTTAATGGTTGCACTTGATGATCTTAAAGATCTCTTCCCACCAAAATGATTCTACAATTCCATGCAAACCATGGGCAGCCTCTCTGTCTGCCCTCCCCTTCTCAAGCCCTGTATGAGCTCTTAGTGCTTCAAACCCTCAGGCCATGAAAAATCTCTAGGGATATGGACATGCTAGCATGGCAGCACCTTGGCATTTGAGCTGGAGCCAAGGGGAGATGTCCCTAACACTGCCAGGGATGAGCCAGGTTCATCCTCTGCCAGGCAGAAGCTCAGCAGCTCAGCAGGGCAGACATTGCTTTGCCCTCCAGGCATGCACAACATTCAGATGGGCAGCAGCAGCAGGCCCAGGGACCTCCATATCCAAGGCAGCATGGATGGAGAGGAGCCAAGGTGCAGCCTGCCAGCCTCTTTCCCCATGCTGCACCTGGTGCTCCCAAGTGTCTTTGTCCTTCACTTCAACACATTTCACACCATGTTCCCACTGCAGCAGCCAGGCTGAGATCACTGGAGGCAAGACCTGAATCTGATCCTGGAAAAAAAGCAGCTATTTAGATGCATCATAGCTGCTGTGCTCTCAGAGGCAGCTAAACCACAAGATACCCAACTGCAGTTTGGAAACTGAGGTACAGTGAGGGGACATTTGGAAGTGTCCTTTTAGGAAATCACTGAATGCAGACACTGAATGTGTGTGCTGTCAGACACACAAGGAACTCAACTTCTGCTTTGGTTGCTTTGGGTTGCTTGCAAGGATCATCATAGTCCCTGTCTGTCTTGCACCACTGACAATAAATCCAAAGCCCAAATTCTTGAAGAGGTTTCCCAACTGGAATGTCAATCACAACAAAAAAAACCACCCCAAACCAACCAACCAAAACACAAAGAAATAAAGGAAAAAGCATTTAGCAGGTAAACTTGGAAAGGCAAAGGGTGATGTGACTCCAGGCATGAGGAAGCTCAGCCCCTGACAAAGAGTCTATGTGTATGCAATGGTTTGTGTGTGAAAGTATGGAAGGAGTGGGAGAACATGGCAGACTAACCCTTGAGGCCTCATTTTGGGTGCAAATCCCATCTGAGGCAGCTGGGATTGCTTCTGCTGCTGGGAATTTAGTTAGAAATCCATCACTTGGGTTGGTATTTCTCTCTCTGCCCAGCACAGTTAGCACTTTTGAGTCCACTGAGAGCCCTCTGCTCTCCTGTGCTGATGGGATGTGACATCATCAGCTTTGGAAGGGGAAACTCAGGAGACTTTGGATGCAGAAGAGACTTCCTTCCCCTGATTGCCTTCAGCACAGGGACCAAAGGATCCTCCTGGTGCTGGTATGGAAATGCAGGGAATTCCCTGGGGAAGAACTGTCCTTCTTTGCCCTTGGGTGATGTGTTCCACTCTCAGCAGGTGCTTTTGTCTCACTCGATCCCCAGCCCTTCCCCAGTTCTTTTCTCATGGGCTGCCACAGTCCCTTCACATTTAGATGCCAGTCTGTCCTTGCTCATTGCTATTCTCCACCTCTCTCCTTAGCTCAGCCTACTTTCAAACGAGAATGCTTTGTCAAGGTGCCAGGATCTCCCAGTGGAGGTGAAGGTTGGGAGATCAATGCCATGAATGGCTCCCTAGAGCATGAGCATCAATGCATATCTTGTGTCTGGATTGAGAGACCAGCCTTGGGGGTCTTGAGGTGCTGAGGACCCTCCCTGCAGTGGCACTTCCAGATTTACAGCACTTGCCTTTCTCCTGAGCTCACCAGCCCAGCTATTGAGCACTGTGGTTTTGGGAATGAGCAGCACTTGGCTTTCTCCTGGGCTTACCAGCTTAGCTATTGAGCACTGTGGTTTTGGGAACCAGCAGCTTTAATTATCTTTTTCATCTCATTAGCTCTCCTATGATCTCCTCTTTGTTCCTCCTTCCACCCTTGTGTGTCTGCAGGCAGTGGAGAGCTCTGCCTCTCCCTGCACTTCCTTTGTAGCCACACCACATTTCCAGATAACTTGCACTTGTACAGGAGCCACATGGGATTTTCATCTAAATCACCCCAAAAGCAGGGATAAAATCCAAGGTTCATCACTTCTGAATCACAACCAGACCACAGGTAGTGGCACCAACTCCAGAAGATGCAAATGCCTTTGGAGAAATGCTTCTGCCAAGAACACATCCCATTCCTCCTAGGGCTTCCCAGAGATTTCCAGCCTGGAGCCATGGCACAAAGAAGTCCTATCATCCTGGGAGACAGAGTCTGGCTTTAGTGGGAATTATTTGTAAGGAAAATAACCTTGTTTGTCTCAAGGTTGTTTTGAAACCTCAGAAATTAAGTGTCATTACTGGGTGCCATAACTCTGTGGGTATAAAAGTCATACCTAGCCATCAATCTAGCTACCTGCAGATAGAGGAGGAGGAGGAGGACAATTTGATTCCATCTTTGGAAATGTGAGACTTTTATAGCTGAATATAATACATTCCATTTTCTTCTGTTTATCAATATTGGGTGAAAACAGCCTAGAAATTGCTTATAAATGCATAGTGTTGAGAGAAAGGCAATCTGTTAGTTCTAGCACGTGCCCAGCACTGCCACAGCCACATCCACCTCTGTCTGGTGTGTAAGAACCACAAAACAAGCAATAAAACAAGGCACAGATGGAAGAAGAAGTAACCTCTGGTACTTTTCCATTTATGCTTATTGCTGAGCAACAGGTCCAGGTCCTGCAGTCAATAATTGTGGTCCCACAAAAATGAGATGGTCACAAAGACACTGCAAATTCTTCATTGTGAAGGGGAAGTTGAAGAACTTTGTAAGGATGTGCTCAACTGAGCTCTAAGCCAAAGGTAAAGCCAAATATGAGGCTGATCAAATGATCTCCAAGGCCCCAACCCATGGCCACAGCAAGATGGGACACATGGGGCTGGTCCAGTGAGCTGCTGCTTGCTCTTGTGCTTCAATCACTGAGCCCAAAGCAGGTCAAAATCTGGGCACACAGCATGGTAATGGCAAAGGGAGAGAGACTTCATCAAGGAGAACAGAACAGCAGTGAATGAACTTTTCAGATAAATTATAGCTAAAGAGGAATGAAACATTATAGTTTCAATTACTGCTGTGCCCAGCCACGCAGGTAGTAATTCAAACAAGAAACAATTGGTGGATTGTCACCCTCAAATCAGACACATACCATTTAATTCCATTTACTGAGGGTTCACTGACTGTATTTTGAATCAAACACAGCCATTAATGTGCAAGGATCTGAAAAATGCATGTGTCCCTTTTACAAATGTGACAGCCAGCCACTAATTCCTGTAAAACCCTTTTTCTTCAGGTTGGGCTGTTCCTATTGCCTTTAGTTACCCAGATATTACTATTAAAAAGTTTCAGCATGCCAAGCTAGCTTTTGGATATGAACCTTGTACCTTTTTTTTGTTCAGGGCACATGAAAAGCATGGCCAAATCGAGTCTGCTATTCCATCATCCAAACTTAGCAAATTGATCTGAATGCAGAAAGAGCTACTTTCATTAGAACAATTAAATCCTTACTATTATTGCCCTATCTGGCTATTACAGCACAAATATAAATCATCAGTTACAGGAGCTAAAAGCTTTCAGATGGAATTGCTCTAGACCATCTGCCCCATATGATGGGCAGAGGAAGGATGATGTGCACCAAGCTTCTCCACAGGCAATGCTACTGCCTAGAAAAAACCTGTCCTGTTCACAGAGTGCCAGCATGGCAGGAGATGGAAGGAACCTCTGGAGATCACCCAGTCCAACTCCCCTGCTCCAGCAGGCTCACCCACAGCAGCACAGCAAAAAGCTAGAGCTATATCCTCCCTCATCCAAGAAACCATTTCATGGGTGGAAGTGTCCTGGTTAGTGGGATATGGTGGAATGGGTTTGGCACAAAGATTTGGGGCATCATCTGGAGTATCCCAGTATGTCATGGGTTGGAAGGAACCTAGAAAGATCATCTAGTGCAACCCCCCTGCCAGAGCAGGAGCACCTAGACCAGCTCACACAGCAATGTGTCCAGGCAGCTCTGCAATGGCTCCAGACAAGGAGACTCCACAGGCTCCTGGGCAGCCTGGGCCAGTGCTCTGGCACCTGAACTGCAAACAAGTTCCTCCTCNCATCAAGTTTCTCCCTGCCCATCTCTCTAGCCTGTCCAGGTACTTTCCTTTCCTCTTTCAAATCATACCCACATGTATCCCCTGTGTCTGCACCTTCCCATGCTCTCCATGGGGCCATGGAGTGTGCTGCCTCATAAAAAGAGAAGAGACCTTTCCATGGAACTGCCCTTGCCCTTCTGATCTGGTGGAGATTGCTGAAATAGGATTTCACTTGGTTTACTGAGTGGGTCACCAGAATGAGATATGACATTTCAAAGGCTTTTCTCCTCCTGCTCTTCACATCATTCCAGGTCACACTTCCCTACAGGTGCTCCCTCTTGACTCAAGGACACTTCCAGGCAGCAGAATATCAAAGAAGCAGGGATGGACAGGCCAGCTCATTCTATACATTTTTAATTGCTTGAAAAAGCCCAGAAGCCTTTTTTTGCCAAGAGATTCTGTGGCAGGGACTGAAATCAGTGCTCAGCATGTGGCTTAGACAAACAGGGTGGTCATTAGTGACTGTTGTCATTGTCACACCAGTGCAGACTGTTAATTCAGCACAGGAGTCATTAAAAACAAGCCTCAGTGGAGAAAGGAGGGTTTGGAAATGCTAGATGACTTGGCAAAAAATATGAAGAAGACCCTCAATATCCTACATTGCTCTGCTGGTGAATTCAGAACAACAAAAAAATAAACCCAGGAATTTGCTGAGGACAGGATTAGGCACTAATTATTTTCTTATGCTGAAGACTGTTCAACCTCAACTCTGCTTTTCCTCAGCCCATAACCCAGCTAAGCTCACTGGTTGTTCCACAAGTCCCTTTTTTATCCCAGAGGATATCACCTCTAGCAAAGCTTTCTCCTTGACTTTGCTCCTGGGTTGAGAAGGTGATGCCAGCATCCTTCTGCCAAGCTGTTCCACCAGCTTGGGGTGATGTTTGGCTCCATCACACTGAGTGTGACTATTCCCATGTGTCATCTGTGCCCACTCCTACTCCAGCCCAAGCCCCTGAGCTCTAATTTACCTCCAAGCTCACAACTCAATAGCACCATCCTCTGTGCTGCATGGGTGTCCCTCTCTTAAGAGTTCCTCCCTACCAGGTACTTTTAATTTATTTGTATTTCCAGCAGGGATAATTGAGTTATCAATTTTGTGCTCTTTTGGGCCGGAAGCAAAGAGATCAGAGAGCTATTTTATGCACCTAATTATAGATTATTTCCCATAGCTATAAAACCACAGAGAGACTGATCCAGAAAATGTGTCACGAGGTGCTCCATGTCCTCTTCATCTCTACTGCCTTCTCCCTATTGCTCCCTTAGACTCCAGGCTGAACATCCTCCAGACAGAACAGTTGTTAACAGCAAGGGACACCTATTTCCCCACAGGACAAAAATCTCTCCTCACCTCAGCAGAGAGCTGCTTAAAATCAAATTCAACTTATACTTCAATGATCTGTTGAAGCCTTTAGCATCTCATAGAGTCAGGTTGAGATTTATTCCATTTGTCTGCAGTTTGGTTATAACCAGGCTCATAATGGTGGCCTGAGGTCCTGCTGAGGAGGGGAAAATTTGATTTGCTTTCCCAATTCTGGTTTTTAGAGGTTGTTTTTTTTTTTTTCTTTTTCAATTCTGCTTTTTAGAGCTTTGGAATTAGTGTGACTCTTCATCCTCCCTCTAGCTCCCCACTCTGTGGGTCCAATTGCAGTGCCACAGAACTATTCTCCATCCCATGCAGCTCTAAGGTGCCTTCAGCATCCACAGAGCAGCTAGAGCTGCCTGCAGCCTGCTGCAGTGCAGAGCAAGGGCTAAAGTCCAGCAGATCCTATTTTTATATTTATGGGAAGAGATGGGAATGGTCTGTGTGTCAGTATTAGGTTTCTAGTGGTGACATGAAGAGGCCATCCAAGATGTATGACCTAGCAAATGTACTGTAATGCACACATCACATTTGCTCTCCCAGTAAATAGATATTGTCTGGGGTACATTACATCTGTGCTTTCATCTTTAATTTAATGCAAGTGAACTGCCTTAATTTCTCTAAATTGTAGTCATGCACCTAATGCTAACAGTGATCTTGCTAATAATTTATTTAAGCAAGGGATTAATCAACAATGAACTATTTTAATTACCTTGTTCCAAAATGCCAAACTCTAAATTAATGATGTGTCACTATATGAATTCATATGTGTACACACACAGAGACAGACACACACTTCTAGATGAATTTCAAGGCTAATTCAAATGAATAAACCATCAGATTTGGTGAAATCACAGAGTTGAAGCGGGGGGAAATCTGCTCTCCTCTCTTCCACCCTTGGTGCAGTTCATCCTCAGCACAAAGAGAATGACATTCCAGTGCTTTAAGCAAGTCATTTGTGCTCCTGAAAAATATATTACCCAGAGAAAGGAGCAGAGTGGCACACTGCAAGGAGAAGTGCTGCTGCAGGGAGCAGGGACACATGGGCTGCATCCTGGGGGGAAAAAGTAGTGAGACCCTTTGAGTGATCTCCATGTTGGACCTTGCAGCTCCCTGGAAATAAAATCAAATGGCAATTCAAACAGAGGACAAGGTGATCATGCAGATGCAGATTCCCTGTCCTCAGTTAGCCACAACAATTTTAAGAGGCAAATTAGGGACTTAACTAACAGGTTTAGGGCACAAGCAAAGAGTTGTCCTTTTTTTGGGCCTAGGAGGAAGGCTGTGTCTAAAGATGCTGCAAGGCACAAAGTTGACAGCTTAAAAGCAGGAGCATCCACAGGTGCCCTGAGACAAGGCTGGGCAGAAAGAGGAGACCATTAAGACTCAAGGCCAGAGATTACAGCCAAGATGTCCCCAGTGGTGTCCAACAGGTTGATGATCCCTGTGGCATGTGCCGCATGGAGCGGAAAAGGAGCTGAAGGGGAGGGAATCTCTGATTTAAGGATGGGGAATGAGTCACTTCTAATGGCTTGTAGCACTAGCTTGAAGAAGAGGATGATTAATGAGAGCAATGGCATGAAGGAACCAGAAACTAAGTAATGAGACCTTTATTTGATACATAATACCACTGGGATCCTCTATAAAGAGAATAGCAGGAGTAGGGCTAAGTTTCGCCGGTTTGGGAATACATCAGGAAGGGAGAAAGAACTGCTGACTCTGCAGTCAAATGCTTGGGCTGCACACAAGCAGGGCTGCAGTGCTATTCAGAGAAAGCCTGGGACATGTTAATTTGGTCATATATTTTCAGCTGGTGGAAAGACACCGTGACTTTTGATTTAGTGTGCTGCGTGGGTTGTGGGTTGAAAATGTGATGTCCAGAGCCTGATCCAGTCACCTGATAGTTGAATTCCAGCTGGGAGATGAAGAAGCCATTATATACAGAAGAAGAACTCCCAGCCAAAAATTACTTATGGTTCCAATTGAAGGAGAAGTTGCTGATAGTTTAGGTATGGATGTCAGAAACACAGCAGTTAACAGCAGGGATGAACGAGAGATTGGGAGGTGATAACTTAGATAAATTGGTGCCTCATCCATATGAAGGAGGCAGCTCATCCTCAGCTGCTGCTGGGTGACACCAACAGTGGAGCCTATATGGATACTAAAATACATTGGTCTTAAAGTTAAATCCCCAAGAACCATCAGGAATAAGTCTGAGAAGCCAAAGTGAGATCTGATGCACACTGCAGAAATATGCAGCCTGTCAGAGCTCACTGCTCTCTCCATATAACTTCTACCATTTGTGGGACAATTACAGTGAAAACGATACTGCGATCTGGAAAGCAGTTCCTGGAGTGGTTTTTATTCACTAACTCAATGCTATGCATAATCATTGCCAGCAACATCTCCAGAGGTGTGTGCATAATAGAGAGGCATCAAGTCAATGAGTCAAAACATCAGAAAATCAAATTGAGATGAACATTGCTCTCACAAATGGTAGCAGCTGTCATTTAACACTGGCTGAGGACCTCCTGGTTGAAAGAATACATCTAACCCAAAAGTTACCCCAGGCAGGAATACCTTATTGAGCTGTGTTTAGGATCCACCAGGAATTGGGATTTTCTGCAATGTGAGCTGGCTGCTGAAGAAGATGAGCTGGGGTTAGAAACTCTGTGGGGACCATCAAACTTGAAGCACCAGAAAGACTTGTAGAGGGGAAATGCAGGATGCTGAGAGGGTCTGTTCCTCTCCTGTACCCTGCTAAAGGCAGGAGTGACCATCCAGCATCACCCAGTTCCTTTGCTGTGTGGATGTGTATAAGGATTTCTCTTTTAAGACCCAAATTATCCTCCAACAAAGGCACTGTATCCAAACACACAACTAATTTGCCCTCACTGACATTGCACTTCACTGGATTAGATTCTTCATTCCCCTGTTCCAAAACACCCATTGAGATAAGAAGATTCTCTTTTTGAAAATGCAAGTCTGGAAGACCTTTAAATCCCCCAACTAAAGCCTTATCATGCCCTTTTCCCAAAACACCATGTAGAGCATCAGCTCTACACTACACTTTGAAAGGAACAACTCCCTGCAGATGCAGCATCCAAGGCCAGGAATATCTACTCCCAGATATCTATCCCCAAAGCAGTGATATCACAGCATGGACCATGAGACAAGGAGATATATATATATATATATATATATACACACACACAATATGCACACTACATTATATTATATACTGTACAACTGTATACAGGTTGCTCAGAAAGGTGGTAGATGTCCCATCTGTGGAAACCTTTCAGGTCAGGTTGTTTGAGGCTTTGAGCAACCTGATCTAGTTGAAGATGGACCTTTAAAAGTCCCTTCCTACCCAAACCATTTTCTCATTCTATAATATATATACATATATATATTTATATATATATAAAATATACATATATTAATATATATACATATATATAAAAAATATACATATATTTATATATATAATGTATATACATTCTATAATATATATACAATGTATATATACAATATACAATGTATGTACATATACATACATATTTCTTATATATATATACATATACACACACACAAGTGTTTCTTAAAAAGCAAGGCTTTTATTCTAGGCTTGATTTTCTTTTAAACCATATGAAATCATAGCTGATCCTCTTGTACTAAAGGACAATTAAAAATTGCCAAGTTCATTACCATTTCCCACAGCTCCTAGGTGTAGCTGGAAGGAGAATGATAGTTGTGCTCTCTCTTTGTGCTGGTTACCCAGATCTCCACACCAACAGCTAGCACAAATCCCACCTCCTAATGAGTCTGAGTTGCTCCAGGGTGTGAGGATGAGCAATGAGCATCTCTGCTGGAAGCAAAATCAGAGACTTGGCTGAGTTCTGCCACTTAGACAACAAATCACTGGGTGTGCTTCAGGGTTCATTTGTCACTGGAAGACACCAGTGGAATGAGTCCTTTGCTTCTTATCTCTTTATTGCTCATCCCTGCTTCTTTACCCTTTGTTTCTTGGAAAAGGCATGGTGCTTAAAGGGGTTGAAGGGAGGATGCTGTGAGAGAACTCAACCACCTCTCTAATCCCAAAGGCTTCATAAAGGGTTCTCTGTCTTCCCAGCTAGCTCACTTCCCTCTCTTTCTCTGCCATCCATCTAGGTTGCCTCTCCTGTGTCTGAAGGCATGCTTGCCATCTTTGGAAGAGGTAGTCTCCTCTAAAAAATCAATAGTTAACATTGTCTTTAAATAGTCTGACATTGACCTTTACTGCAGTTTTCATTTCTTTCTGGGATTGCTCAGCCATTTGTGTTACCTATATCCATTCCTTATTCCTCTGCCTCTAGCCACTGACCAGGAGCTTCTCAAGGGTGGCAAGCCTGGTGCTGCATCTCCCAGCCACAAATAAAGAGACTTGAGCAAGATAATTGAGAGGAGTGGAGCTGGCTAATGGAAGCATCTTTAATTTATGGAAGACATCAAGTGAGAATAATTACAAGCAAAAGGGTAGCATAAATCCCTGAAGAAAAGACATCCTGGATGCTGTTTTCCCAACAAGCACATCCAAATGCTGGCCCAAAGGTCAAAAAGAAAAGACTGTGAGCTTCCAACCTCCTGAGCCATCCACCTTTCCTTTCCCCTCTTGTCAAGAAATTGTCTGGGGGTTTCATTTAGAGAGCTGCTTGTTCAGAGCTAGGTTGTTTGCAATCTGGGCAAGTTAAGCAAATTAGCAGAATTATTAGGTAAGAGGCAATTCTCCACAGCCTGCAAAGCAACTGCTTGTTAAATGAGCTCACACCAGAGAGTTGCCCTGATGGAAGGGTGGTTGCAGGCTTTGCAGAGACAAGGCTGTTGCAGGCATTTCCTTGGCAATAAGACTGCTGTGCTCCAACTGACAAATGAAAAGAAATAAATAAAATTAAAAACATAAATAAAAAGGGGGAGCTGGTGTTGATTTCCTGGCAGCCTAGGACATGCTTCTTGCAGAAAAGTACTGGGAGATACCTTTGTCTTTTATACACGTCCCTGCTACCCAGCTCCAGCTCCTATAATGATAATAATAATCAAAACTAATAAAGAAAAAAATCCCAGCACCTTCAAACTAGCTGCTTCTAGAAATAGGGAGGGATGTAGGAGAGCTGATGCCTCAAGAGCCCTGGAAGCATGTGGCTGGTTGCATCCATTCCCCTCCTGGGATGTTCAGGGACACCTGGAGCTCTGCAGCTTCCCTGGCCTGGGATAACATTGGGAAAGGGACTTTTGGCAGCAGAAACAGAAATTAGAGTGCTCCAAGAAGCCAGGGAGAGGGTGGCTTGCACATGGTTTCTGATCACTCAGTCTCATTTTTATACACTCTTTGGCTATTGATTTGATATTTTTATACCTTTACGTAGTGCACTTAGTCCAGAAAAAAAGCAGATTAACCATCTAAATGTACTTTATTAGCAGGTCTCTGATGGAAAATTATGTCAGTTTTCCATTTAAAAGGTGCATCAGATTAATCCACTCATGAATCAGTTTGTCCATGCTCGAAACCCCACCAACCAGCCCACATAAAAACCTCCAGTGTCAAACAGCATGCTGGATATTACAATCCAACATTTAAAAGGAAGAAAGGGTATTATTGCAAGCCTTTAGCACTTCCAACCCAGCTGAGAATGAAATGCTCATCCCCAAAGTGAAGTGAGAATGTTACACCAGGCTTAACTCCAGCTTCACTCACAGGACATGAAGCTTTCATTGTAAAGTCATGGAATTGCATTCATCAGTATCATAGAATCCTAGAACAGTTCCAGCTGGAAGAGACCTTGAAGATCATGAGTGCAGCCTTTGTCCTAGCCCTAGCAACCTGCTAAATGATGCCTCCCAATGCCACATCCACCTGGCTCTTAAACCCCTCCAGGGATGGGGACTCAAGCACCTCCCTGGGCAGCCTGTTCCAATGGCTCACAACCCTTGCAGCAAAGAAATTCCTCCTAATATCTAACCTGAACCTCCCCTGGTGCAATTTCCATCCATTTCCCCTTATCCTATCACTCTCCACTAGGGAGAACAGAGCAGTCCCTGCCTCTCTACAACCTCCCTTCAGGTAGTTGTAGAGAGTGATGAGGTCTCCCCTCAATCTCCTCTTTTCCAGGCATATCAGCACACACACAAAAAAGCAGCAAACCTCTGGACTGAGCTTTTCCAGCCTTCCCTTTCCCATTCAGAAGAGCAAAAAGCACCCACAACTGCAAGCTGAAGAGCTCTAGAGACCAACAGACCAGGGCCAAGACACCTGCCAGCTCCTGGCAGGCACCACATAGCCTGACAACCTGTTCCAAGCCCAAAGAGCTGGCAGTGTGGAGCAGGAAACATCTGCCAGACCCTGCAGGAACTCTGCTGCCAGATCAATGGGGAGGCTTCAGCAAGCATTGGATTCTCTGAAGCCCTGAGGCAGTCAAGACTCCTATGGACATCATGGAGAGCATTTGCCCATGGTGAATCTGCAGATTGCTCACCAGATACATCCTCTGCAGTTGTCAGCAGTGGACCTGAGCCACAATGCAGAAGCTTTGGATCCAGATTCAGCTTTTCTCCCAGGTTCAAGAGGTACAGGGTCTGGAGTTGGTTTAAGTCTCTGCCCAGCTGTCAGCTAATAGCTATTTTCTGGCTGTTCCCTACTTTCCCCAACCCCCCTTTTTTTTAATTGACTTCTTCACTCTCCATCATTTGCTTTAGAATGAAGAAGGATACAACCCTTAAGCCTCTGCAATGGTAGTTTTGGGGTCAGGATCATTAGAGTTGGGAAGTGCTGGCTGCAGAGCACTGCCCTGAGGCACAAATGACATGGTTATGATTATTTTTTTTCCCTTTTCCTGCTTCTTTCTATGCCTGACAGATATCCCAGCTCAAAGTGTTGTCCCAGCTTTTGTCCTTCCCAGCCTTTTTGGGCTCACTCATCATGCTCCTCGCAGTGCAACGATGGATTAAGCCTTTATGTTCCAAGTGATCCACTTTTCTCCCTAAATACTTAACAATTCAGCATGTTCTTTCCCTTTTCTTTGCATTAAAAACCTCAAACTGCCTTGCAAAGATAAATAGGACAAACTAGCTGTGACTACTGTCCATCTGGGAATAATGCTGCCACGGTAATAGAGAGAAGTCTACTTGTATTTCATTGCTGTCTTTCATTCCTCAGGCATGGAGCATGCTGGAATTTCACAGCAGAGGAGTTTTAGCACAGGAAAAAGGAAGAAGGCTCAGGATTGGAAATTCCCCTCAAATTCTGTGGGAATCCCTGTAATGGAAAATGACTTCATTAGCCATTTCCCAGCCATAAGCCAAAGGGATGAGCACATCTGACTAAAGGCAATGGCCAGATGAGCTCAGCTCTGTAAGTCATCCTGGGAGGGGACACAGCTCTTCTTCCTGCTCTTTGAGTCAAGCTACAGTGGCACAAAATCAGGAGCTTTGGCAGCCAAAGTGCAGAATGAAAGAGATGGAGAAGGAAAGTGGTTTTGGAGGTGTTTGAGGAAACACAGAATCACACAGAATCATTAAGGTTAGAAGAGACCTCTAAGATCATCAAGTCCAACCATAAACCCATCACCCCTATGACAGTAAACTATGTCCCTAAGGACTACATCTACAGGTTTTTTAAACCCCTCCAGGGCTGATGATTCCACCACCTCCCTGGGCAGCCTGAGCCAATGCCTGACAACTCTTTCAGTGAAGAAATGTATCCTAATATCTAATCTAAACCTCCCCTGGTGCAACTTGAGGCTATTTCCTCTTGTCCTCTCCCTGTTGACCCAGGAGAAGAGACTGATCCTCCATCTCACTACAACCTCCTTCAGGTAGCTGTAGAGAGATAAGGTCATACAGTTATTTCCATCCATGGCCATAGGGAGGAGTGGACAGTATGAGCTACTTGTCCTTCAGTAAATTGCCCAGCTATCAATTGTCTCCTAGCAAGAGGGTAACAGAGGCTGGGAGAAGAGAAGACCAGGCCGAGGAGAATGATCTTCCTCACCAAAGGGGAATAGAGATCAGTTCCTTTCCCAGCCCTGAGGAGGGACTGCAGAATAATTCATTATTTGCTCCTTGCAGCACAAGGCCACCTCTTACCCCTGGCAGGGTATCAGCTCACAGCTGAACACTTGCATATTTGAGGAATAGTTTCAAATCTCTCCATTCCCCTCTCCACCCCCCCCAATCTCTCCTTTCCACACACCCCACAGCCCCTCCAGTAGTAACAGGAGATAGCAGAAGCTCTCTGTCATGCTCTGCACATGGGAGGGGGAGGGCAGAAAGAGCTAGAGGCAAATGTTATTGAAGGGAAGTGTTAAGTGATGTGAAATACCTGTCCCCCACATGGAGCTGGAAAAGAAGTCCTTGGTGTTTAGTCTCTTGTACCTTCAAGAGAAAGATTAACCATGCTCTGCCTCTATCACCCAGTTCTATAGCAGATGGTGCTTCTGTGCTCAGCTCCAGCAATGTGGTGCAATCCTACCTTGCAGCCCTGGAACATCACAGTGTTTATTTTTGGTGTTGTACTAGAAAAGACAACTACCTATAGCCAGGTGAGATAGCTGGGTGTACATCAATATCACAGGCATGAGGTAAGAGCAGAGGAACATTAGAAGAGGGAGTCTGTCCAATCCAGGCATACAAGGAACTAATACACATGGGGCATGGACAAGCTGTTTTCCCTTGTAATTCTCTTTGCTGAATGCCCCAAACTGAAGGATTTGTACTCCTTGGGAGAAAAAGGAGGACATTTCCACCCCCAAGGCTTGGTGTTACTATAGCTCAGCACTGCCCCAGTAGCTGATCTGATGCATGAAGCTGCCAAGCTGCCACCACCAGCCACACACGTGCTGTCTGGCCACGTCACACACACAAAGCAGAGAACATTGGCTCAAACCTCAGCCAAAGAAGTACACGTGGAGACCTTTTGCCTTGTGGTTGCAAAGAGCTCAGGCAGTGAGCTCAGTGTGGTCCTTGCATGGCTCACCCAGGGTTGGGCAGCAAAGGAGCAGCCTGAGTGTAGGAGCCAAGGTGTCCTTCTTCTGTTCTTGCCTGAGTGTAGAGAAGATACCACCAGCCAGCCCTTCATTCCTTTGGAAAACACATGCAGCACATCCCCCTCTTTATGTTAAATCCCAACTGATGTCCTACAGCTATCATATGCATGATTATGGCAGTTGTTTTTAATTAGGGGTTGGGTCAATAGTATTGATCTCCAGAGGTCCTTTCCAACCCCTAACATTCTGTGATTGACATTTGCATTGCTTTGGGGGGAAGTTGAGAATATTTTCCAGCAGGTGAAGTCCTCTGGTTGTAAGTCTCTATTCCACCATCCAAAAGGGCAGTGCAGCTTATCCAAAAGATGCCAGAGCATTAAGCCCATTCTCTGTGCAAGTAAATGACTGCGACTCACACAACAGCAAACTCAAGGAATGCAGGAATTCAAATTCCCTCCATCCTCCAGCAAGATTTACAGTCCCATTCTGAATGCAATATTCATTATTAACAGAAAGCTTGGCAGGACCTGGGCAACACTGCTGACCCTGGTGATGAAGAGGGTGCAGTCAATAGCTTGCTGGGAAGTGGAGTTAGACATGAACGGCTCAAGCAAGTCATTGCACTCCGTGATAAACACCCAGCAGGAGCTATCATTCACTCAGAAGGGAAGGGGAAGGCAGATCATTACATTTATTGGTCATAGTTTTTCAAGAGTCAATAAAGACCCACGACAAAAGGCATGGTTAGTAGCAGGAGTACAGCTATTTTTCATCTATCTCAAAAACGCCATCGGCTCCACAGCTATAGATAACACCAGGAGAAGGTCTGTCTTCTGCCCAACATGTCAGGATGAATCTTCCTCCTAGATGATGGTCCTGGTGTAGATGGTGCTCACATTGGACAGTTTTTAATGTCTTTAACCATCTTTAGCTTTGTATCCTGATAGCCCCTTCAGGCTATATGTCAATGCCATCTGGGAGGAAAGGAAGAGACTTCTGCTCAAGTGCTGTAGTATAGCAGAGCTCTTCACTAGAACTGTGCTTCCTTTGTTTGACAAACTGTCAGCACAGAACAATTATCTGCCTGTTGGTTTGCTTGTCCTTTTGCTTCTCTCAGAACAAAAACAACAAAACTAAAAAGCAGATGAAGGAAAAGGATGCAGATAACAAAACTCCATGAACTCCATGGACAGAATCCAGCTGATCCAATTGCATCACCCAGAGATGTGCTTGCAGATGCATCAGAGGTAGAAGTGGATCCCTTCACCACCTCTTTTGCCACCTTCTCTTCCTACACTTGACTGATGAATGCTCCCAGGTCTTTAGGAGAGATCATGTGTCTGTTTTTAACTGTCTTAAGTCTTGTACAAATAAGGATGTTAAAGTGTTGGTGTATTTAGGCTGACATGTTTAGCAGCTCTGGATTATGAATCGCTCCTCAAATTAACGTTTGCATTTGCCAGCCAAGGTCTTCATTGCAGAAGAGGGTCAAGCAAAAAAGGGATTATTGCTACTAATTATTCACTGTTATTTAATATTTACACAAAAGGTTTGCAAAACTGAGTCCTCTGGATTGCCTCCTTTGGGAAGCTAATAGAGTTTCCAGGAAACCAGCAGTGTCTGGTGGGCCAACAGAGCAGCCTCTTAGTGCCTATGGAGGACAATTAGAGTTGATGTAGTTAAGGGTGCTTGGTTGGCTGAAGGTTTGTAACCCCAGGACCTAATCCTGGGGTTTTCAAAGTCAGCAATAAAACTACACCTCAGAGCTGTTCTTTATGGGGAACTGGCTGAAGCAGATCCAGTTTTCAGACCCTAGGCAGGTTCACTACCTGGGCAGCTCCTGGCTGCAATAGACAGCAGTGAACAAGCTTCTGATGCTCCAGGAGCCTTGCTGTAGCATCAGGAGGGGTTTGGGAGTGAGCAGGGCTGGAAGAGAAGCTGCTGGGAGGGATATTTGTGATTTTTAGGTTCATACCTTAGGTTTGTCCTATACATTAGCAGTGCCTAGTGAGTTCCCCTAAGTCTCCCTGCTACCTTCTGCATATTTCCTCCACTAGACCATGCTAGGCTCTGTTGTTAGAGAAATTCCTTGCTAAGTGAACTGAATTTCTCATTCCATAAAGATGTAACTAGGCAGTACATATTCTGGTAGAAACCTTCAAGTACTGGTGCCTGAAGGTGGAATCCACATTTCAGCATATAAACCCATGGCCCAACTTTTGGGATCCTCATCTATTCCCATCTTTCGCTTCCAGAGAACTGGAAGCTTTCCTGCTAGGTGAGGCTTAGGTGACTTTGGGAATAGCTAAACATGGAGCACACTTCTTGAAGGAGAAAACATTTTCATTTACATTCCATGGTGTTGTTCAAGGCACAATGCCTCCAGCTTCCCCATTTGACATTTTTTAGTAACTTAATTAACATTACCAAGGAAGAATTTTAATAATGGTGTTGTTTACACTGCCTGCAGCCCTGGGGAATGAGAAAGAATAACCCAGATTGTGGGAGCAGGAGGGAGGAGCATGGTATTTTGGAAACCCAAGCCACAGCCTGCTGGAAGCATCTGTTTCTACTCAACCTTTCCCTCTAGAGTCCCACTATCATTCACAGCCCAGCCTGCCAGCAATTAGGGACTTGTGCTGAGGATTCCCTTTCCCTCGTGCTTTCATCCCCATCCTTGCTCATGAATCTTGGGACTGACAGGGACAGCCTTAAGGTGCTGTTTGCTCAGCAACTGCTGCTCACACACTCATCCTGGTCTCAGAGGATGCCTTTACTTGATGTATCTGAGCTGAAAACTAGGAGGTGAGATGGGACACCAGCACTGCTAATTGCAGAGCAAATCATTGGCTGGGAAAGGCAAGGTGTCAAGAGCTGGAGCTTCAGAGGTGGTGACCACTGGGCAGTTTTGCCAAGGGCAGAGGTGTGCTGTGTGGCTGCAGCTGGAGAGCCACGAGCATCCTTACAGCCCATGGCTGTGAACTGGCTCCATGCTTGTGCAGGGATGTGGTGGAGCTGCTTATTTTCCTCTGTTTGCAGGCACAAATATCAGCAAATACACATTGCAAAGGCTTGGAGTTCCTTCTCTGGAGAGATTCCAAACCTGCTCTGGGTGACCCTGCTTTAGGAGCAGCGTTGGACTAGATGATCCTCAGAGGTCCCTTCCAACCCTTACCATGCTGGGATTCTGGGATTCTATTAGGCCAGGTCAAAAAACCTTTTTGGATGCATTGTTGAGTGTTTGGAAAGACGTTGCATTTGTGAAAAATAAAGAAGTAAAAAGCCCCAGTCACTTCTTTTCCATGTTTCCAAGAAATCAGCTGGTGGCATGAAGGAAAACATCTTTCTCCAAGAGCTCATCTGTTGCTTCCTACTTCTTTATTTTGGAAAAAAATAGAGAAAAAGCAGGAAATATTTCTGATGAGTTCTGATACAAGCACTTCTCCTTGCTGCTCTTTTTATACTTCAATTCCAATGAACCACAGAAAGGGAAGAAAGCAGCAGAACGACGTAGGACCTGCATCATCCCAGCAGCAACCTGGCAATGTGTCTGTTATCAGAGTTGTACAGATCCTAGCCAAAGGAGGTTTTACCACAGAAGATAGGCTCACTGCATGGCAACTCTAGTGACACCTGTCCCATGTAGTGAAGTTTTGATGTAGAATCATAGAATCACAGACTCATTAATTGGTTTGGGTTGGAAAGGACATTTCAAGGTCATCTAGTCCAATCCTCCTGCAGTCAGCAGGGACATCTGCAACACAGCCCAAATCAACCTGACCTGGGATGGTTCCAGGGATGGGACATCACCACCTCTCTGGGCAACCTGGGCCAGTATCTCATCAGTCTCAACATAAAAAAACTTCCTCATATCTAGTCTGAATAGCCCCTTTTTTAGTTTGAAGCCATCACCCCTTGTCCTGTTACAACAGACCCTGCTAGAAAGATTGTCCCTATCTTTCTTATCTTAGCAGTCTTTTTAGTGTGAGAAATGTTCATTGCCTCCCAAAATAGAGAGCTGGAGACCTGAGCTTTCAGCTCCACATGTGCTTTTCAAACTGAGCTTGTTCTTGGACAGAAGTACCAGAGAGGTGCCTGATCTAATTGAAATATGTGGGGGGGAAACAACCCCAAACCCATGTAGACTTCAGGAGGATTTTGGCATGGATGTTTAGACACTGTAAAAGTCAGAAAAATGAGCTAGCAGTATTGGGTAAGCACTGTTTTCCTTTTAGCTGAGGAAAGGTTCTCCAGCAGTAACATTTCTCCTGATGTCTTTGCCTTTTAAACACCCAGTGACATAAATATTAGATGCATGATCAGCCTCAGATCCAGCAAATAGCTCCTTATCTTAAAGCACATGAACACCCTTAGCCCTAGTAAGAACATCTAAATGGTACCTAAAGGACTAGAGACATGGAATGAAGTGAACCAAATGTCTGGTGTGTGAAAAGAGACCTATCTCTGCACTTCCTTGTGCCAGGGGTGAACTTAGGCCAGGTGTCATTAAGGATAAAGACATGAATAACCTCACAGCAGATTTTGCATCTGAGTGGCTCATTATACAAGCAATATTCATAGCTTTTGGTAGTCCTATAGACTTACTATGGTTAGGAGAAGATGACAGCCAGCTAACTTTCCCACCAATCATTATTGCATGGGAAAGTGAGTAACTTTCTTTAAGTCCATTAGCATGACATCAGTGCTTGCAAGGACCAGACTGGGATAGACACTTGACAAAGTCAAATGGAAGATCCTTTTCTAGGAGCACAGCTTTTATCTCCCAAACAGAAAAGCACTGTTGGCTAGTACAGGCTGTGGATATTTGCAACTCAAGGCAGTTAGGATTCCCAACTCCTTCCCAGCTCTGGTAGCAACCCATCTCATCACTCCAGCCCATGGACTGAGCAGCTCGACGCACTGTACAGAAGACAAAGAGGGAACTTCAGGTCAAAACCTTTATTCTGTGTTGGATCAGATGAAACACTGAGGCATGAGGCTCCCAGGTGGGCATGAGCAAACACAGAGGAGAATGCACAGCACTTGCAGATGAACTGCACCATCCTGAACTGCAGCGGAGATCAATACAGGACGATGATCGGGGTTATCAATCTCGAGTGATCTCCATTAGGCAGAACTGACTGGCAACCACATAATGACTCAGGCTCAACCCACCAGTTTAGAGCCTGAGTGATAGATCTGCAGATGCCAGTCATCAGAATTTCCTTATCAGCAGCGTTCACGTGGCCATTTGTCTTCTGCAACCTGGGTTGCCTTGGTCTGCTTCGAGTGTTTTATCCTCCGAGGTGAGTCTGAGAGATCAATGCACAGCTACAGCTGGTTGAAGGGGACCAAATCCATTGAACAGTTGATTTGGTTCCATTTTACCAGCTTTAGCAAAGCATTTGGCCTTGTGGGCTACAGCAAGCAAAGAAGGGAATTCCTCGGCATCTTTTCTTTCCCAGCTGCCTGAACCTCTTCTGAACTTGCTGCCTGACGTTGCACAGGTTCAGATAGCTTCACTTTCAGGCAGTCAGGATTTATATAAGCTTCTTAGAGGCTCTGGCTTGAAGAGTGGCTCTGAATTAAAGAAGCAGCTTTAATAGCAGTGGAATAGTCTGCAGCAAGGAACCAGCAGCCTGGAGCATTTTTAAACCTGATATTTGGCTCCATCTGTTTTGAGAGCCACGTTGCTATTACAGTGTGACATTAGTAAAGGCTATTGTTTTAATTCAGATACTTTGTCACTTCCTGCCTTCTTCCTTTCAGTGTTTTATGGTCTGCTGTCCTCCTCCAGCAGTATCTGAGGTGTCACCTAACACACAGCAGCAGGTAGAGCAGAGATGTCCTTTGCTAGGAGCAGCCAAGCCAACAGCTGAGTACCTTGGGGCTGCAGAGCTCTTCTCCCCTTGGGTCTCTCCTTGGCAAATGGGAGAGGAAAGTCTGAAATAGCTGAAATCTTTTTTAGAGGCTAGCAAACTCTGCCTCCCAACCCTGCAGCCTCCTGTTTTCTCATCTGGCATTCAAATCAGTGGCTTCAGCCGTTCTGAGATCTGCTTGAGCCAAGCAATGTTCGTATTTGCCATCACCAGAAACCAAAAGGAAAGGGGTGGGAAGGAAAAGAAAGAGGTGGAGGGAAATGGGAGGGGGGGGGGGGGGGAAGACTTTTCTTTCTTGCAGTCTCATAACTGGGCAATTTGCCCTCAAAAGCAAGCCCCTGCCCAAGTCGTTCATGTGGTTTTTGGGAGCTGATTCCTCCTGGAGAGCCCTGCAGCATGAACACCCCACTGCTAAAAATAACCCCACAAATCAACTTGAAAACCTCCCAGCAGCTCCTATCATTTCAGCAGTGGGAGCCAATAAAGGCAGGGCCTTTCCTTCTCAACCTAGAGCCAGGCACAGATATTGCACATTGCCATGTGCATAACCTATTTAAAGCATTGCTATGCGTCAGAAGGCAAAGGTGACTTTCCCCCTCCCTTCTTGGCAGCCCACCAGGCTGCAAGATGATCCTGGGGAGGGGGGAAAAAAAAACCCACCTGTGCTTACAACCATGCACACAGAAATACTGCAGGTGGGCCAGGGTTACAGCTCCCCAAGAAATGCAGGCTTGGCATTGTAACAGCAAGTACTGCAGATCACTTAACTGCCCAAACCCCTTGCTCTAAGCTGCCTATAAGTAAGTGGAGAGAGGGAGAGAGAGAAGAGCTTTTTCAAAAGAGCTTAACAATTAATTTCATCAAGTTATCTCCAGGTACCTCTTCAAGAGACAATCAAGCTAAGGAACTAAATGGAAACTTAGACAGGGAAGACCTGGAAGTATTAAATTCATCCTTTGGTGGCTTACAGGAGGCAAAGGAAAGTAATTAGTTACCAGTGATTGAGTGGAGGTGGAAGTGCCATTAATAACCAAGGCTATAGAGAGTCTGCAAGCTAAACTCTGATGGGAACGTGGATTTGGGGCTAGTGAGCACCAAGCTGCCTGAGCATCACTACTGCACACATCAAACCTGCTCTGCTCCTCAGGTACACTTGCTCTGTCTTGGTGCCACTGATTTGGGAACAGTCATTTGAAAATGGCACTCAGGAAGAGTAGTTCAGGGGTTATGCTGAGCATCTTCTGCCAGGCCTGAGGGCTGTCCCCACTCCCCCCTGCCCTGCTTTGCTTTGCTTTGGGGAGTGCCCAGGATTTCAAATCAATGCAAGTCAGCATGGATCTTCTGTAACATTTTGTTTAAGTTTTCTGCAGTGAGTTATGAGTGAGGTTTTCCTTTTTAGAAAATTAGTTTTTCTCTTCTGGATGCCATTAATCAAAACTAATGATGTCTCTGTAGTGGTGAGGCTTTCCCAGCAGCTGAGAAAGAGCAGCCTATGTTATCAACTGGAGAGGGTTGTGACCTACCAGTGTTTGTAGCCTCTTGGTAAGGAAAGCACAGCTCTCTATGAGCTCAGATACCACCAGGCTGGGCTCTGAAGTGTACAAGCCACCTGAGCAAGAAGATGAGTTCAAAACCTCACCCACCCAACACAACCCAGTTGAGGTTTGCTGTCCAAAATGAAGCCAGGTCTAGTCATTTCCATGTGAAATTTGGTCTCACATTGGAAAAGTCCTTTCTGACCCCCAGGTGCTGGTGTCACCCTTTGCAGGACCCTGCTCCTATCCCTTCTTGCCCATCACACCAGCACATCCTGGATCCCAGAGCTGAGCAAAGCCCTCACATGCTGCAGGATGGCACAGGCACACTGAGCAAGCAACATCTATTAGAGGCAAATCCAAGCCCAAATAACAAAACCATCCTGTGCATCACTTTCCCCTCTTTGCTGACCATCACCTAAGTGCCTCTCTTTTGGTTTTGTCCTGACTGTCAGTTAACAATTCCAGGCCTGAGAAGGGGTAAAAGCCTCATCTTACCAACCCACTGCCATGACAAGTAGGATCAGTAGCAGGTAACAGAAGAGGTTCTGCACTATTGAAGACTTCTCCACTTTAGCTTCAATATTCTAATAAAGATGTGTTATAGACAGCACAGAAAAGCCAAAGGATTTATCAGCCTTTGTCGATATTCTTAATGAAGCAGAAGATTCAACATGCAATAGAATTAGACTACAACAAACCCTTGCAGAGGGCCCATCCTTCTGAGCCCAGAAAGCTCCTGCCTATTCCTGTCCGATACCCTTTGGAGAAATGAGCATCCCTCGAAGCCATTATCATTACAAGTTAAAAAGCCAGATGAGACAAAGTACTGTGGCTCTTCATCTGAATAAACAAATCATTTCTAGATCAAATACATTAACAATTTATCATTCTCAAATCCAATCAAAAGGAAAAAAAAGAAACAACAATACAGAACATTGATTTCCTACAGCTTTATCTTAATGAAGTGCACATTCCCTTTGTAATTAGCTCTGGAAGGTGGTGAGGTTTTCTTCCCCCTCCCTTTCCTCAAGTTAATGTGTTATTTGATTTCCATCCAAACATTACTAAATCAGAGGAAATTTCCCCCAAATGAAGTGGCTTTTGATAATAGAGGAAAATGTCTACTCTCTCACTTGGCTCTTTGTTTTTTTCCCCCCCACCCAGGAGTCATGCTTGTACTGCAGATGATTCAACTTTATTGCACGGTGTCTTTGCAAGGATGCTTAAATCAATGCCACACTCGCTGTACTCTGCACAATGTGCCATTTGTAAACCAGAAAATACAACCTCCCTGCTTTTATCCTTTGCCTTACAGACATCAAATATTAATTTAACTTCTTACAGGGGGGGAAAGTAGGCTGGGATTTTATTAACATTTCTCAAATTATAGATCTTCAACCCCCCCCCTCAAAAAAAAAGTAGACTCCAGACAAGGCTCGAGAGCCTTCCACTTGGATTTTATTTGACTTAATTAAAAAGCACTCAGTTCCTTTTGTGCACTAAAGTAGTTGCTGACATTGCAGGAGCCACTCAGTCTTTCAAACCCAAACTATTACCTGAACTTAATAAAGTGTCTATTTAATTTATACACCCCCATGACCTCACCTGTCTCCCACAGCCACAATGTGCTTTTGCTAAGACTATACCAGGGAAGGAGGCAAGTTGATGGTCACCCTCCCAACACCCCAAAGGTAACTCAGCTGCCCCATAACATAATTCCCATCACCTTTTCTTTGCCTTCTCTGTCATTAATTCCATTATCCATGATCCAATGATCTACCACACATTGCTGGAAATGCTTTTCACCAGGCCACCTCTCCCTTCCTCCCCTAAATCTCTCTTTTAAATCTTTTCTTCTTTAAATGATGCTGAACTGAGAGGACTATTGCTTTCCTCCTGCTTCACTGAGTAGCTGCTGAAATGTAACAGCTAATTTGAGAGTCTACTTTTATTTGGATATATTGCCAAGGTAAATGGTAATATCTATGACAGAGAATAAAGCTCCAGACCCTACCATTATCACCTTATTCCTTAGCTCTACAGAACGTCAAACCTGACCTTATCAAAATCTTAGCTCTCAATAGCAGAATCTTTGTCTCAATCCAAATATTCATCCTTTTGTAAAAATTGTGGCTTTATTTCAAGCACAGATTTGATCTCTTCTGCCAGTGCAGAGCATCAATACCTGGAGGGACTAAGCAAATGTTCTAGCTCCATGCAGGACAGAGATGGACCTTCCAAAGCTGTTTGCTCTGAGCAGGTCTCTGGTCTCCTGAAACCAGGGATGGAAATAGTTGTGGGGTTGGATTTTTTTCCCCTCTTTTTTTTTTTTTTCCCAACTCCCACACTCAAAAGAGAACAAAGACATTCCCTAATACAGTTTGTGCATTTTATGGACCAAACAATTAAAGAGGTTTTAAAACATGTGCTGACTGCATAATTCCATCCAGGGGAGTGCACTCAGCAGTTCTAAACAGCAACTGATAGGAGATACCACTTAATAGGACAAAACACCAGCAGCCCTGTGAAAAATCAATAGAAAATTAGATGCTATGAAAATGCAATATGTGTCCAATTAGTTATAATTGGAGCAAATGGTGATGCAGATAAACTCCTGGAGGAAGACACATTTTGTCCCAACTGCTCCCTGCCTGCTCTTGGCATGGCTCAGGATGGACAGTGGCAGCCTGGAGCAGGAATGATGATCCATCTAATACACCTATGTTAAGTGTTCTCTAATCACAGCCATGCTCTGAACCTGCCTTGCTTCACCACTGTGTAAGGTGAAAAATGATCCTCTGTCAGATGGCAACCTCCCTGTTGGACTTGACAAATTATGCCAGCAAACCTGTTTAAGAACTAAAAAATCCTTGGCCATGGTGACAGGCAGAGAAAGATGCTGTTTGGGGACAGTTGGTTATTTATTTATCTGGTGCAGTTCAGGAGTTGTGGCTCAGTCCTAGAGATCCTCACTTTTTTCCCTGCCTCTCTGTTGTTCTAGCAATTCCAGCTCCTTCTCACCGCTGATTTTCCAGGCTTCTTTCAACTCCTAAAAACTCAGCTGCACAGCGAAATGGGAACTAGGTTATATGATTCTAACACTTTATTTTTAACATCTCTGGTGCAACATATTGGCCTCCTCTTTGTTTCCTCTCATGACTAAGGAAAAAGAGCAAAGATTCCACATCACAGAGGCACAAAAGGCACATCCCCAACCAAGCATCGCTCTGAACCTTCCATGCCCTCGCAGTGGATGGAAACACATCACTTGTGGTACACCAAATGTTATTAATTTAGGGGGCAGCTTTTTATCATAGAAACACTATCAATTATCAGTTATTTCACCAAAACTATTGGCTCGGAACTAAGCAGCAATCACTTTCTCCAGGGTGCATATTTTAGTCCTGTTATAAGTTAATAATTCAAATTATTAAAGATTTATAGCCTCAAATAAAAGAAAAGGGGAGGAAGGAGATAAAAAGCAGCTCATGTTTACCCAAACCTGAAACCTTTTTTTTGCATTATTGGACACTGTTACTTCCACTGTTAAGGAAACTGTCTCTGAAGAAGAGGGTGAAAAAGAAGTGGCAGCTTTCCTTTGTTGCGCTGACTCAGCCAAATGGTGCAACAAGAACCCTTCAGACCCAATCCATAACTTTTGTGGCTGCTCAAAGGACTTGTTCTTCCTCGACACTGATAAAAGTTTAATAGGCAGTTGCCTAGGTTTTTAATAAACTTGTCAACAAAAGAGCAAGGCAAACGGATGGAGACCTTCCCAGGAATAAATTCAGCTTCAAATAGGGCCAAATGAGCATGGAGGACAGGGAGGGGATGGCAGCAGGGTGACTTTCACTGGTCTTTGCAGAAATGGGACAATCAATTGTGGGGAGTGCATCTTATTGTCTCTGAGACAAGGCTTTAGGACAACTCTGGCTTCATTTAAAGAAAGCAAAGTGATGCAGCTCCCCATGCGTCACAACCCTGATCCCAGTGAGGATGGGAAGGGATGAATCCCAGATATAAATTCCCCTCTTGCCTGGCCTGCACGTACATCCCAATCCCTATCCCACAGCAGACACACTCAGGGACAAGCTGCATCATCATTCCCTGCTTTTTATCCCCCACTGCACTTATTGCAGGACATCTCCTCCAAGTATCCCCTTTGCACAGCCATCTTCTCTGTTCAGCCAAATCATCCCCATTCCCTGTTCCATCTTTTCTTGAGCTTAACTCAAGCACAGCACCATCCTCTTCCTCTGCTGTTATTGGAGCTGGACTGCACTCCTGCAGCCTGTAGCTATACACACCCTTCACATAGAGGAACCAGTTATAGATCCATCAGGACATAAATTACACACACTTTCCACCTTCTGCAAGGTTAGGAGTGAAATCAGTGCATGGGATTCATTCGTTTCTACTAGCCTCAATCAAGCTGGTGCCTTAAATGATTAAGATTTGGGGGTGGTTTTTTTGTTGTTGTTAATTTGTTTACCCAAAGTCAACACAAATGTTAAATCAAAGCTTCCAATAATCTCACTGTAAACAACTTAACACACAGCATCCCAGATGGGGACACCAGGCTCTTCATCTCAGCAACTCCTTGAGACACTTTTACTTCCCCCCTGCCACCAGCTCCCTCTCCACACCTTCTTTTTGCACCAAACAGCCAAAAGCCAAGTTCTGCTTTCAACACCAAGTCACTTCTCAGATTGGAAGTGCTGGCCTGGCCGTTGCGGTGAACTTGATTCTTGATTGCTCTTAGGTCACTGGATTCCTGCTCCCATAGCTTTATCCAACTCCCCAAATGCCAGGGTTGATGTGCCTATGTAAGGGCTTTGCAGGGATAGCTCCTGCCCTTACAGCTGCTGGGTGACTTCTGCAGTCAGTGGTCACGAGTCCCACGCCTCTTGGCTGCCCAGATGCTACCTAATCCTCTCCCACCAGAAGGGCAGCTGAGAATGAGCACTATTTATAGCAGTTGTTCCCCAGTCCCCCTGGGCTCATCAGGCTGCCCAGGGCTTTTTTAGATAGAGGCACAGGTCCCAGCCCAGGCCATATCTGGGCATGGCAAGGCATTTACAGGCAGAGCCTTGTGCTCCAGGAAGGAAAAAACTCTGTTGGAGATGTCAGCCACCCTGCTTACCCCCAGCCCCACTGCACAGCTCACCTCCTGAGCACCACCAGCAACTGCTCCAACTGCTCAAACCTTTTGACTGTTACATTCTGCTTTATACAAGACATATCTGCATCTTAAAGCCTTCCCCTTGTCCACAAAGGTGTCCACACAAAGATATCCACCATCAGGCTCTGCTCCTCCATGTACACCGCTAGCCAAAAATGCAGACTAACCCAGGGATGCTTGTTAAACAGTACAAGAAAAATGCCTTCAGAGCATCACAGGGCACAGCAGTGGTCAGGGGGGCAGCCCATGGGGCTGGTACCCACCAAGGTGCTCCTGGCTGTGCACAAGTATGGCTGGGTGAGCCTGGGAGCCATGCTGGCATTGCACAAGCTCCCCAGCACTGCGGCACTGCGCTGCACTGCGCAGCACTGCGCCCACACTGGCAAGCAGCACCGTACGGCAGCGAGCAGCCCTGTGCTGCTGGAGCATCTCATGGACCTCATCGCTTGGCTCACTACCACTTGAATAGCCCTCAGGCAGCTATGACCCTGTGGGGTCCTGGTTGAGGTCCAGCCTTGGCACCTCATGCCCTGCACCAGCTCAGATACACTGGGGAGTTGAGATGAGTCTGTGCATTTCAGCTGGCGGGCAGATGGAGCACAGTCCAGCCCTGTGTTGTCTCCCCAAAACACATGCTGGGCATCACTGCTTAAGCCAACATCAAAGCAGGGAAGTCCTTGCAAACTCACAACAAGCTTGTCCTTGGGTAGTTGCATCAAGTCCCCTTAGCCTCCTCCACCTTTAGCTTCACAATGCAAGCAACAGCTTCCACAACTCCACAGAGAGCACCTACTCCGCTTCAGGGGTAAACTGAGGCAGGGGAGGTACGTGACTCATCCGCAAGCCCAGCAAGCAGGTGGTGGAGCTCACAGCCTCAGCTCCCATCCTTGGAGCACTGGGCTGCTCTCACCATGACCTTCCTCATCCCAATGGGACAGTATTCTTTGCAGCATCACTGCCTGCTTGGCCGAGGTCAAGAGCAGCTTCAGAGTCAAACAGCACATGTCAAATCCAGCATCTTCTCTGGGAGGCAATCGCCAGTGCGGTACTTAAATCAGCCCTGGGCTTTCAGGGGAGGAATGGAAGCTGAGGAGAGAGGAGATGTCTCTTGCTAGGAACACACCACCCCCTCGCCCACAGTCACTGCTAAGTGCAAGATGTGGTGAAAGTCTTTAAAAATAGATATATTCCCAAGCAATTCATGCCGCTCGCATCTGGCAGGGCGAGCCGAGCACGGAAGCTCTTTCTTACTGACTAAAAAGGATCATTAGCAGCTCGAGGCTCAGGCAACCTTGCCTCTCTCCTCCTCTTTTCAAGGGCCTTCTCTCATTCTTGGCCTAAACTAGTCCTGGGAAACACAAGGGAAGCCCTGCCCAGCTAGGCTGGTGTCAAAGGCAGGGAAAGATACTGCAGTGCAGTGCTGATCTCTTCTGCAATCGGACGTGCAGACTAGCCCGAGTGCTGAGTCAGCACAATTTCTTTTTTGATTGGTTGATCTGAGTCCCATACTTCCAACGTATGCTAAAGGGGCAGCAATTAATACAGGGTGGGTTGTTTTTTTTTCCCCCCTCTTTTCCTCCGCTTTTCCAAACCCCTTCCAATCTGATGCACAAACCTCACCCCCCAAAGTCACTTCTCCACTCCTAAATATTCTGTAAGGCTCTTTCATTTTTAATTTAGGGCATTTAAAAAAAAAAAAAAAGAAAGAAAAAAGAAAAAAAGAAGGAAAGAAAAGAAATGTGTTCCCTAAGCGATGCTCACTTTGATCGACTTGTGCTGCTGCAGCTAAAATATCTGTCCTGCAGGTCAATCTAATCATGCTTAATAGCAGTTTATTCTTCAACGCAACATTTTTCACGGCGGGTCGACAGTTTTAAATGAGATTGCTGATGCACCCCTTTACTAATGCTTTTACCAGGGCCAGCACATCCCTTGAAAGACTTGTGCAATAAAATGCTTTATTGCTCGTGATGAATGCACTAGTAAAGTTGAAGTACAAACATGGAAGCCCCCCCCCTTCCTTGTTTTGGGGTTTTTTTGTTCCAACAGATGGTGCTGGAATTTCTGGGAACACCTGTCTTCCTATGTTAAGTAATAGTAACTAGAGTAATAACAGATCATCAATACAACAAACTTGTAAAACTAAAGGAAACAACCAACCCAAACCCGCTGGGAACCTCCTCACGGCATAAACTCATCCCTGTGCTCTCGTGTGCACAAGCAAAATATCCATCTTAGACCTGCTCAGAGTTCCTCTTGCATGCAGAGAATTCACCTGGAGAGCAACTGAATTTGGTCAGGCATAGAGTAGAAAAATTAAGCTCATTTGGTCCACTGGATTTATAGCTTTGATAAGTCTCAAAGATCCTGTTTTCCACAGCGGGTACTGCACAATCCTGCAGGATGGATATGTGTGTGGGAGCATCCCAACACTGCTGCGCAGCAGCGGATCTGGCATGGATGCTCCTTACCTGTGATGGCACTTGAGGCTGGGAGATGCTCCCCAGCTTTTCAAGAGCAAAAGAGAAGCAGCTGAAGTTTAGCTACCAAATAAAGTGGACCTAGTGTAACAGAATAGTCATGGTTTTAATCCAAATCGGTGTAAAAGGGAAGAGGAGATATCATGGCACAAGCTTGGTCGCTGAAGGCCTGCAGCCAACATCTGCTTCCAGTGATATCAACAGCAAGAGACTCTGAGGGGTGCCACACATAGGCACCCTAGTTCATTGCTAACATGATCCAAGGCCATGTGCCTCCTGGGCATGTGCCACAGTGAAGCCTCCCCTGACATGCTGTGACACTACACTCAGAATTACAGCTTTGAAAATATTTACATAAAAGAATAAATCTGAGCACTCAGTGACTTCCTAAAGTTAGCAATTCCCTGTGATTAACAAGTGTGTTAATGCAGAGGATGGGGGGAAGGAGGTAAGGATTGGATTAAGAATGCAGATATGCGCTGTAAATCAGAGCACCAGTGCCTTGGTGTGAGCAGTGTGCAGTAACATAGGTGTGTTAGGGAAACCTGTGCTGAGGGAAGAAGGGAAAAAAGAAAGGGGAAAAAAAGGAAGAAAAAAAGGAAGGAAAATAGAAGAAAAAAGAAAACAAACAAAAAAGAAAATGAAGAGAAAAAAGAGAAGAGAAAAAAGAGAAGAGAAAAAAGAGAAGAGAAAAAAGAGAAGAGAAAAAAGAGAAGAGAAAAAAGAGAAGAGAAAAAAGAGAAGAGAAAAAAGAGAAGAGAAAAAAGAGAAGAGAAAAAAGAGAAGAGAAAAAAGAGAAGAGAAGAGAAGAGAAGAGAAGAGAAGAGAAGAAGAATAAAAAAGGTAGGAAAGGAAGGAGGAGAAGAAGGAAAAGGAGAAGAGGTGGGGCAAAGAATCAGCAAGGAAAGGAGGGAAAATTTATATCTAAATTACATGTAACACATAGTTTTCTGTTCTATGCAGAATGATGAGAACTGTCGTCATGTTCCATCCAAAAACTCTAGCTAACCTTGGTGATTTGCAAGCGAGCGAAACCACAACTTCATGTAGACATCAAAGCTTTCCTGCTTGGGCTCAGCTCATTCCCCAGCATCCACCAGCTTTGGATTGAAATCTGTCCCCAAAATGGGGCTGGACACCCACAGGACCTCTCCTTGTTGGGACATATGGCTGGGGACCATCCCCAGCAAGATGACTGCTGGTGGACCTGAGCTCAGGGGATGCTATATCCCTGCAGCAAGGCCCTGAGATCTCCCACCACTGCCAAGTAGGAGAGCTTCAGCTTTCTAGGGCCTAACATAACCAGAACATCCTAAAATGCAAAGGACATGAGGTGCACATCAGCATTCTCCAGCGCAAACCTGACCTTCCCAAAGCTATCTGGCAAAGGAAAAATGAGGAAGGGGCTCAGCGCTTCCCACCCCTCCATCAGCCATGGTATGTGACTTTAAACCAACAACAAAGCTCTTAATAAACCCCACCAATTCCTGTACCTATGAAGCCTCCTGAACAGCCCACAATGCCTTTTCCAACCAACACCTGCTTACAGTTAAATCCTCTTTGGTGTACATGTAACAAGTAACAACTGTGCTTGTGATGAAGACAGCTGGATAAAGGCTCCCCAAAATCCACGCTCTGAGTCTTGCCCATCCAAGGATGTTGTGATGGTTAAGACTTACTTAACCTCCTTGCAAGGATATCAAGGCATCCCATCTCCCCACTGCTGCTCTACAAGCCCATCAGCCAAGAGAAGAGTGTTGTGATTGCAGGGAAATCACTCAAAAGCAAAACACTGCTCTCAGTTGCCCTATGGAGATGGAAATTAGAGTTTAGCAATCTAGGGAGCAGCTCTGTTTGTCATTACAGGAGTCCCAGAAGCGTGAGGATGTTTTGGGGCTGAAAGCTTTAAAGCCTCAGCGTGACTCCTGCCTAGGCAGAGCATTAAACTCATCTTTGAACCCAGTTTCCTTCATCTTGCCTCATGATTGTAGGATCTTGGAAAAACAGCCAAATATTTTACATTGGAAGAGATTAAAAAGAAAAAGTGAAAGTCGTTGAATGTTTCCAGAATTAAAAGAGATGACTTTCTGATTATCCTTTGGGAAAAGAAGAGCCTTATATTCAGAGCACTCCTCTGGCTTGAGCTGTGATCTGCTGACTGGGTGGCTCGTCACACCAACAAGGAAGATCTCCTCCTCTCCATTTTGAAGCACCAAAAGTTTTAACATGGGAAAGATTCCAAAAGCAGAGCCTGCACCTTCATTTAAAGCTAAACCACCACGCACCCGAGCCTCAACTGTTGGATCTCTTTCCTCCTTTTTCTTCTCCCCACCACCCACTCCTTTTGTTTTTCTGAGATTTAAGGATCAACCAGCTCTCTGTTTTCTCTATCTAACCTTATTTTTTGTGTGGGGAGAAAAAAGGCTGAGGGGGGGGGGGGGGGGGGGGGGATGCAGGAGATGGGAGGGATTGGCCTGCATCCCTGTTAAAACCCAGGAGCGGACAGCCAGCTTTCCTCTGGCATCGCCTTTCAAAGCCCATGCCGCAGTCAGCATATTGAATATTTAATGTCCTGATGAGCATTTCCACCTGCTGACACAGGCAAAGTGACAGAACAATACACGCGCTGGAACAAGATCATCAATTGACTCCCCAGTCGGTCTGCCAGGTCAGGCAGTTAAAAAAGAGAATAAATATATCTATCTAATAATAATAAGGTAAAATCATCTATCTGTCTTTCTTCCCCGCTTTGCCCGGGGTCACACATTGCTCCTCTGAGAAAGGTTCCCACCTGAAATACATACTTCTTTACATTCCATAGCTTGCCAGGTTCATATGGGCATATAAAGAAGTATGTCTCTCAAGCAGGTAGTTTCAATATGCGCATTTATATGGTTACAGGAGGGAAAAAATAAGGCTGATTTACAATAGACATCCCAAGAGTGAGTTATGGCTCAGCTGAAACCAGCAGACTTTCCTCCTGCCCAGCCCATGTGCAGAGACACACACACACACACACACACAAAACCCCCAGCTCCTGCTCCTCACCGGTAAATCCCAGGCTTTAACCCTTGGCAGGTGATGGATTTGGGTCCCTGGGAAGAAGAATTGGATCATTCATTGGACACAAAGTGGCAGCAGTCTGGTGGCTGCCCTGGCAGGGACTCTTTGTCACAGAAATGGCACAGAGTAAAAGCTAACCTCCCACCACTCCACCTGAAAAGTAGGTGGTTCATTGGAAAGCCTAAACTTTCAGCAATTCAAAAGACCAAAACGTGGTTTAGTGGAAGGAATTTATATACATATAGATATATAAGTTTAGACAAAGCCATGGAGGGGAGGGGGGAGTTAAATAGATGTTGCCTCCACCTTGCAATTTGGAAAGAAAAAGCCAATTTGTTTGCAGAAAGCCCCAAATCAAATGGCCAGCTACTGATTTCCGAAGTGACGCCGGGAAGGACTGCTCCATTTGCCAGAGTAAGAGAACTCATCAGCTCCAGACAAGCAATTGCTTTCATCACAAAGTCGAGATTAAAGCATAGGAAGAAGAAAGCATCTTACCTAGTGAATCCAATGATTTTTTTTTTTCCTCTGCTGGTCCCTGGGAGCAAGACACTACCTCGCAGATAAGCAACCCCCAAAAGATAGCACATGCCTTGAGGGAGAGTTCAGGGTGGTTTAAAAAAAAAAAGGATCACAAAAAATGAAAATCAAAAAGAAAAATCAATTAAAAATCACTTCTACTAAGTCATCCGGGTGAGCTCCACACCAGCTAAAGGGTTTTGGGGGAGACACCTGCAGCTATGCAACACGAAAAGAAAGCAGCCAAAGCAAAGCACCAGGAGCTGGGGCCAAAGTCTTTCCGAGCGATTCCCGCAGCTCCCATGGGATGCACACCCACTGCCAAAGCACCGATACAGCCCGGGGGGCTCGGCCCCGCTGCTAGCGGCCGCTGCCTCTCCCCCTCTCCCGCTCCTCTTCCTCTTCCTCCTCCTCCTCCTCGCAGCCGCGCTGAGCTTTAAAGCTCCCTGAACAATGTGGGCCGAGTGGCAGGGCTGCAAAGGCTGCCCGGGTTTGAATAAGAGACTATTATAGGCTGGATTTAGGCAGGGAGCGAGGGCGGAGGGGACGGCGAGCGCTGCCTTGCTCGCTCAGCAGGGTGGGCAGGAGATGCTCACCTGCGCCTGCAACCCCTCCGTGCCCAGCAGAGGGGTGAGGGCACAGTGGCTTCTCTATTCCCCTGGATGAATTGCACCTCTCAGCCTTCTAATGAACCCTTTTAAAGAGGCTTTAGGTAAAGTTAGCAAGTGGCAAAGTAAGCACTTTGCAATAGCTAATTGCAGGGATGCTTTGCCACTGCTTTTCTTTTTTTTTTTTCATATAGGCAGCTGGGGAGTGAGTATTTCCCTGCTCCCCTTCAACTTCCAGCATCACCAAAATGCAAAGGCCCCATGGAGCTGGCGGGGTGTAAATCTGCCATGCTCAGTCCTCCCCCTCCTCCCCCCCCAGAAATGGCTTTACATCACTCATGCAACACCAACAGATGCCTCAGTCCTGGCTGGGTGCAGCTCCCCTCCTCATTCCCTGAGTTTGTTGGCCCTTTTTTAACCATTGTTATTTGTCCTCATTTCAAGGCAAATTTCAACCTTTAGTTTGGTTTAAGGGGAAGAGAGATGGAGCTGTGGCACCATTGTAATGCATGACTGCAGTGAAATGAAAGCAAAGGGAGAGCTGAGGAGTGTGAGGGAGAGTCTGAGTGCTGAACATTCAGGAAAAAAACCAACCCTAAAACAACCAACAACCCAACAAAAATCAAAGTGCTGGTGTTCTGCACAGCCAAGGCACTCCATGGTATTGAATTTCCTTCAGACTGACAACAGTAGGACAGCTCCTGAACTTCTTGAACCATGAAACATCTGCAACTTATACCAATTTCCTTTCCTCAAATCCATTTGACATCAGTTGTACTGAACAGGGCCCAACTTGTGCAGAGGAGTGGGACAGCAGCTGCTGGCCACTAAAGAGAGCACTATGGGAGAGCTAAAAACAAAATGACCTTTAGAAATCCCTCCTAAAACTGGAGACAATGACACAACCACAGCAGCAAAGTTCATCCTGGAGACTTAAATTTGCTTTGAGGCTCTTTGTGGAAGCTCATTGCTTTCCAGGGTTGTGCCTTCTGGTGGAGGAGCAGCTAAATGGCATGATGGTGCTTTTAATGGTGAGGCCACAGGCACCCTATGGTTCCCATCCTGCAGCTACCACCAAGAGTAAGTGATGGTAGATGAGCATCATCCAACAACCTCTACACACCTAGGCTTGCTGAGCTCCTAGGCTTGCTTTTAGCAGAAAAATATAGGCAAAATAATTGTGGTTGTTCAGGGGAGAAAAATAGATGGAAACCTGGATAGTGCAGAGGCCAAAGGGGCAAATAAAGGGGCAGTATTGCCTAGAGGTGGAAGGAGGAGGATGGGAGGGATGGAAAGCAGGATGTAGTACATTATATCCCTGCTCTGCCCCTGGCTCAAAGTGCTGCTCAGCTCCAGATGGTAAAGTCAAGTTGGAGCTGTACAGCACAAAAGTTTGGGGACTTTGGAGAGAGCCTGTGTTTTGGGCTGGGCACAGGAGAAGGGAGAGGCAAGCAGAGCTGAGGGAGAGGCATGTGCTCACCCCAGCACAGCCCATGGCAGAGGGGCTGGTCTGGATACAGGGCTCAGTCCTTGGGAGACACAGACCTAACCATCTTCTGGAGAGTAACCCAGCAATTACTCTGACAGCACAAATCACAGATTTCTGCCCCTACAATTACACATGACTACTGAGTGTACACTCACTCTGGCACAGACATATACATGTATCCATACTCTGAACACAGCCTGGAGATACGTTGTGTGTGTATGATGTATTACACCTGCTAATTTATATATATATATAAAATTTATATACTTAGACATAAAGTTGTGTAAAATATCCATATGCATGCTATAAAACATAGCTTCATTTCTGTGCATGTGTGTATGTACCACAGCATCCACCTCACAATACTGATGCCTATATACTTATGTGACTAGGTAGCACCGCTCTCATATAAAAAATATAACAACCACAGACCACTCTGAGCTGCAGAAGCAACAACAGCCAGTTGATGTGCCAACTGTTAACCTGAATTCCAAACCCTTGCAGGGAAAACCCTAACTTCTCCTCCTCCTCCTCCTCCTCCTCCACCTCTTCCCCTTCCGACCATCCACAAACCATGCGCCTCTAATTATTGCTCATTTCTCGGCATTTTAACAGTTAATCACCACAGCATTGAGATCATTTGCAAGTTAAGCTAAGTTTAACCACATTTCACCCTTTTTCCCTCAGCCTCGTAGCAGCTCAGCTTCTAGCATTAGTTTGTTGGCAAATAAAGAAATAAAGCTCCCAATCCCCCCAGGTGTCATTAGGCAGCCTGGCTCTGAATTAGGCATTTAAAGGCCGGTTTAACCTTGCAGAACGCTTGCATGTCAAAGTTCTAACATTACAGTTCAGATTATTCTAGTGCACTGCTTGCTCTGCAGTTTGTTAGGGCTTTTTTTTTTTTTTTTTAAA
>VWZO01004362.1:3062-19294 GCA_013396975.1 Bucco capensis
AGGACTTGGCTGCCAGCGTCCAAGCTTGCTAGGCCCTGGCAGATGAACCTTAGGACTAAAGGGTGGGTCCAGCTCTGTGCATGCAAATTCCAGTCAGGTATCAGGGTATTCCTCTCCTCCCCTACCATGAAGCTGGCCTGAAATAGAGGCCCAGAGAGTTGACATTCCCCATCCTTGGATATATTCAAGGCTTAGCCAGAGCAGACTGATATAGTGATGTTCTTCCAACCGTATTCATTCAGTGATTCTGAACAGCACACATGTAAGTACCTAACACTCAACAATCTACCAAGAATTCTGTTGAAGTTACTGAAGTAATTTTCCTAGATTGAAAGAGTTGGTAAATATGTTTAGTGTTGCCACTTTCACAAGAATTATGTTCCATTATCCATTTTCTTTTGCTATCTAGTTTGTTTTATTGGTACCTTTTCCTCACCAGTGAGAGGTACGAGATAAATTCAAACGCCACTGATAGTACCAATCTTATTTAACCTTAGCTTTAGCTTTTTTAAAAAGGACAAAGCAGCCAGTTCCTTATTTTTATAGGAGAAAAGCTGTATTCACCAGTAGCCCAGTATTCCATGGGAGGGACCCACACTGGAACGGGGAAAGAGAGTGAGGAGGAAGCAGCATCAGAGAAAATGCATGATGAATTGACCACAACCCCCATTCCCCATCCCCCTGTGCCACTTGGAAGGGGCAGCTACAGAAGTTGGGAGTGAAGTGGACCCTGGGAAGAATGGAAGGATGAGCAGAAGGTACTTTAAGATTTCTTCTTATTTCTCATTATCCTACTCTGATTTGATTAGTGATAAATTATTTAAATATCCCTCACTTGAGTCTGTTTTGCCCATGACAGTAATTGTGGAGTGGATTCTCCATCTTTACATTGACCCACAAACCTTTCATCATTATTTTCTCTTCCACTGACCAGTAGAGGAGGGGAAGTGACAGAGCAGCTTAGAGGGCACCTGGTGGCTAGCCAAGGTCAACCCACTACATCGACAAGTTATTTCAGCACCCTGAATGATAACCTAAAAAACATAGTTAAATAAATCCTATTTAATGATTAAGATGCATTTCTAATAGCTTCCATAAACAGCCACCACATCTGAGTGATGGAAGAGAAATAACAAAAATTCCATCCAGAGAAACATTTCTGAATGAAAATTCCTTTGGTGTCCTACTGTTATCAAGTACTTTAATTTCCCCCTGCCCTCTTCCTTTAATTGCCAGATGAGACATCCCAGCATTTACAAAATAGAGTTCTTACTTGCTTTTATTTTCCTTCCCTTTTATTTTTTCTTGCCCTTTGCCTCCAGTAGGATCCCATACAACATGGGTATCTTCAACTTTCAAGTTCAGATGAGATGAAGTACTGTCCAAACTGAACACAAATGCTGGTCAAGACAAAATGCAAAACAGTGAAATGGTATAATGCTCTCTCCCAACAGTGGTTATTCAAAGAAAATTATAGAAGCAGTAGTAAAACTGTAACAGAGTGCTATTCAACTTAACAGAAACATCAGATTTTAGTCTGATGCATGTAATCAAGGTAACAAGCCCTTTAAATAAAGTCCATCTATCTACTTTCAGTGGATAGATTACATCAAAGTAAGTATTTTCATCTTTATAATACTGTCATATCAACAATTAAATTCATCTAGTGCTTTCTGCTAGTTACAGCCTACTCCCTACATTCTTACAATCATGAATTATTTTAAAAGGTATGCTTATTTTCCATGCTTGGCAGCACTGAAACACTGAGATATTTACAATTAATCACTGCAAACCTGGAGAATACTAAATTGACAGGGTAGCACATACAGGTAAGACAGAGGTTCAAATACAGATTCAAGAACAGAAGAGGATGCATGCAACTAGAAGAGACTTGCCATTTGTTGCAACCAAGTACTTCAAGAAAACAAAACTAATACAACATGCCAAACTCCCTAAAGATGTTTATTAAAAGATGTTTATTTAAAGATGTTTAAAGATGTTTATTCTGCAAGCGTCTTAATGCCATCAGCTATTATAATCTCATTCTGAAAGAAAGTAAACTTGAGTTTTGAAGAGCTTAGAACTCAACAGTACACAAGTCTAAAATTAGTAGGCACATGGAAGAGGATAGAGTTTCTATGGGCTGATTAGTAAACAAAGTGAATTCAATGTTCACATAGAAACAGCAAAAATATAAGGAGCATAGTAACTGCCCAAAGAATCAGAATTATTTTCTGGTACTGGAGTAAGGACTGTAAGGGGATATTATATGGATACTATATATCTGCCAATGACTGATGTTTAAGACCATGAAACTTGTTTCAGAAGTTACCAGAACGCTCATCAGTTCATTCAAATTGTATATAGTTTTGTTTTTATGAAGTAACATTCACAAGTTACAGAATTTATATTAAAATATTATCTAGTTCCTATCAGTCACTTTGCCCTTTACATTAAAGACTTGGCTTTAATTAAAGCCTCAAGATCATTAGCTACACCATAACAGTTAAGATTTGCATTCTGTCACAAAACATCACTTCTGAGGAATTTTTCTTCTAGTTTATTTACAAAACAACGTTGGGAAGCCACCATCCTCAGACCATTGATTTCTAACTCAATGACTTAATTTTAGCAATTTAGCAGCCTATTTTTGAATATTGACAGTGACTGGAATGTACAGCTACAATGTAAAAAAAAATCCTTTTCAGCACTTTCTATGTGCAGAAACCTATTACCTGTTACATGCCGAGTACCAATAACCAGCCAACTACACCAAGTCTTTAGAGGCCCTAAGAGTCCTACTGATGCTCAGCCACAACATTCATCTTCTCTTGCCATATGTTGGCATGATGTAGTAGCACATAATATTGTCAATCCACAGTTCAAAACACCCAGTGTCAAGTTCTATTGGAGAAAGTTAAACACTAAAAGTGAGATAGTGACATGAATGCTAAAAGGCCAGCTTTGTGATGGTAAGCTTCTTTATCTTTTACAGGATTTTATGCTTTTCACTTAGGACATGTTTCAGCAGTGCTCATGCAGAAGTAGACTTAAAATATAAAGTACATATACAAAGGCAGAACAGTAAGTGCAGGGTTTTACTACATTTAGCGTTAGACTCTTGAATTTTACCTTTGGTTTCCAGAGTCACAGGATAGGAGTATTCCCCTGCCACGGCTTTGTTGCAAGCTTGCACTCTAATGTTCATGTATTTTGTATCGAATTTCAGACCTAGAAAGTGATTGTTTAGAAACTTGAACTGATAATTTTTACAAGACTAGGGTCTAGTCCATGTAGCTGTCTTCCATTTTAATTCACTAATGTACACAGCTTTTACTTTACCCATTAAACTGTCTTCATTTCAACCCTCAAGTTTTCTCACTTTCATCCTTCTGATTCTCTTTCCCATGCCACCATGGCAGGGGGAGTGAACAAGCAGCTGTATGATGCTTAGATGCCTGCTAGTATTAAACCACAAGTGTGAACTTCATTTAGCATAGAATTTTTTACAAAACCTCAAAGTCAAAATAAAAAGGCTATTGTACAAAGCACCCAAGACTGGTGTGAAACAATGGAAGTTTCATAACATACAGGAAAAGGGGTATTTTGCAGAACTTCCAAGCATCAAGAACTACATCAGTATTCTTAGTTTATGTTCTTGGTTTTGAAGTACAAAACCCCTTTACCTGATAATGTATATTCAGTAGCTTTAATATAGTCTATCAGTTCCCAACGTTGTTCATCTTTCACTCGAGGAAGCCCATCAAAGTTGGTTTTCCTATACTCCAGTACAAAGTGATCAATTCTGCTGTCTTCTTCAGGCATTCTCCATGATACTCTTATGCAGTTATCAGCAACCAGACATGCTACTAGATCTATCTCTGGAGCTTTAGGAACTGCAGAAAAAAACCACACACTTTAAAGAATGGACTAAATATTAATTTGGTCTCCTTGGGTTTATAGACTTCAGAAGTTGCCCTTGGTCACGTAACACTCATTCCTTTTAAAGGATCTATTACATTAGCCGTATCACAATACACATTAGCTCTAGAGCAAGTATCACATTTTCAGGGGTTTGTTTTGTCAGTAAGGTGGGTTGATCCCTTTCTGGAAGCAGTACAAAGGACATCCAAGAGTAAAATGGACTTACAATTATGCACCTACATTTAGGATAACACTACAGAGGAACAACATGAAGAAGCAAACTGATTTGAGTCTTTGGAAGGTAAGTACAACTGCAGCCTTTAACAGTATCACTTCATTATTCTTCCACCACTACAGACAACTAACAATGTAATACTTTGCACTTGCCAGTCAGCAGTTACCTAGTTTTCTTTTCATTATTTGGCTTGAAGGAAAGAGAAAGAATTCCTAAGCTTCATTTAAGAAAGACTGAAGTTTTCTTTACAGATAACCAGTCTTATTTCCATGAAATCAAAGACCACTTAAGTAACTGGAAAAATGTTTTTCAAAAGAAGGCACTTACATACTCTTCACGGGGTCCAAAATACATTAAAAAAAAACTTTACTGGAGGAAGTGAAAAAAGTTTTATTGTTTGCCATTTTTGGAGAAAGGTTCTGCAAAAGCTTTTCTTCCTATCAGCATTCGCAAGAGCTTGAAATACACATAAAAGTGGCCTGGAAGTCAATGTATAAAGCAGGACCATCACATAAGCACAGTATTCATGCATCTGTGGGCCTGACTGACCTGCAGATTGATTATCAAAAATCGTCCATTTTCATAGCATTGAAACCCTTAACTGTGTACTGGGACATAACTATATCGAACAAAGTCCTAACTGCCTATAGGTTTCCTTTATGCAGTTTAAACAACTGTTTCTTCAACACATTGTTAGGCATTATTCCCCTCCACAATGACTGAAGGGAATCAGTCACTAATTATGGCTGAGTCATTCAGAGATGTGTAATTTTACCATCCAGATACAAGCACCTTTTAGCTATAGCAGGTCCACAAAGCCTGCAGAAGAAACAGAATGCCTAGTTTGCTTTATGCGCATTACTTCACTCCATCCCTTCCTGACCTGTTTAACTGTTTTACCTCTCATACCCCTGCAGTTTAAGCCAAGCAGGAATTACAGCAAAATTGGTGGTATAGGTTTAAAATGCTTGAGGACAAATAAGCAGCACAGCATACACTAAAAATATTCAAGTCTGTACAGGTTTTGGCTGGGACAGAGGTTTGTACGGTGCTTTGCTTTGGATTTGTGATGGAAATAGTTTTGATAACCTAGGAGTTTTAGCTACTGCTGAGCAGCATCAAGCCCTTTTCTGCTCCTCACTGTGTCCCATCAGCAAGTAGCCTGTAGATGCAAAAGTTGGAGGAAGCGGACACAGCTGGGACAGCTGACCCCAACTGACCAAACAAGTATTTCATACTGTATGATGTCATGCTCAGCAATTAAATGCTGGGGAAAGAAAGGAGGAGTTATGCTTTGAGTTATGGCATTTGTCTTCCCAGGCAACTATTATGAATGATGGAGCCCTGCTTTTCTGGAGGAGGTTGAACATCTATCTCCCAATGGGAAAGCAGTGAATTAATTCACTAATGTACACAGCTTTTACTTTACCCATTAAACTGTCTTCATTTCAACCCTCAAGTTTTCTCACTTTCATCCTTCTGATTCTCTTTCCCATGCCACCATGGCAGGGGCAGTGAACAAGCAGCTGTATGGTGCTTAGCTGCCTGCTAGTATTAAACCACAACAACTTCTCATGTGTTAATCACATGCATTTTCCATGAAATTTTGAATTCATCCAACAACAACTGGAGAGTATGAGTAAGAACCCTCCGTTGGCAGAAGATGATGATGAGGACAAGTTATTTCAGAACATATACCTGTAAGTTTAGCTACCTACCACAATTATTATTGTCATGGTATAAGATACCAGATAAAAAAACCTTTCATGTGTTCAGAGTAACCAAGTCTTCAGAACAATTCTGGCAAGCAATGTTTAAATTCCTGCGCTACCACAACACCAAACCCTTTTCAACTTCCCACACTAGGCCATATATTTATTGATGTATGAAAGTCTATCAATGTTCAGTGCAATTTCGCCTGCAACGGTTTCAGCTATGAGTATTTGGTGTCAGAGTAATCTGATAGCTTGGTATTACAATAGAATATTTTCATCTAGATATAAGACTTTGTTCATGCTTGCTGTTAGAGCTTTACACTCCCGTTCCTATTAAAACAGATGCACTGTGATTAGCTTACCTACCATGCTTCTTTATCTATAAAATATGGAGCAAAGATTGCCATCCATAGTCTAAGACTAAGGTGAATTTTTGCCTAGACATTGTTAGCTGACCACTACACATGCTAGCACATACTGTATTTGCAGCATATAAGATAAATTGGCAGAAATGTAAACCAATGCTGCTAAGTCCTTAACAGGTTTGGATTAGTGGCCTAGAGATGAAACAATTTACATCCCTGGCAGTACTACTCTTGGTATCAGTCAGTCAGGCACAGTCTGAAAATCACTTGGGGTCTCCTGTGGCCCCTGGTGCGATAACTGTGCCAACAGCAGAGGGAGCATTAAACTCATTGCCCACGGTAAAGCGTGGGGAGTGATACCCATGTTCCTATAATCCTTGTATGGGTAGGATCATTAGCCTTCTGGCAGTCATCCTAGGAGAGGGACAACTCTGATTCCAAACCTGGGCAGATGGAGCTCGTTTAGCCCTGTAAGGCCTTCCATCTAAGAGGTTAAACCTTCATCCTAAGGACCTCGCTGCCAGCGTCCAAGCTTGCTAGGCCCTGGCAGATGAACCTTAGGACTAAAGGGTGGGTCCAGCTCTGTGCATGCTGTGTCTCACCTAAAAAAAAACCCATTGCGCAGGCTCGAGGGTGCTATCCACTATCCTCTTTTTAGCAGCGCGCTTGGAAAAGGCGCTGATGAGGAGTGTGGATGGAGCCCTCCCTGGATCTTCATTCGCGAAGCCTAGCCATGACGACGATCAGTCAAAGTAGTTTAAATAGGAAAGCAATATAAATAAAAAGATATGAAAGATAGATACTGGTATATTGCACCTAAGTTTACTTTCAAAAAGTAACAAATAGATGCAGCAATACACATTTTGTATTATGGTACTGTCCTGGTAGATTATCTCTCTCGCATTTCAAACCATATCACACCACTCTTGTAAGCAACATGTCTTCCAGTTCCATGCATAACACTACTGCAGATGACTAGAACTTTGGAGTGTCACTGAGCATCGGGCTGGCAGGTATTGTCTTGAGAAAGGTATTCAGCTTAACATCCAACAAATGATTTTAACTACTCATTTGCTTATTAGGGTGCAAGAGGTACGGTTTTGTTTTGTATGTTTTAAATATAATGAGTTATTCGTGTGATGATAAATTGAACTCACAGCACACAGTTTACCTGGTAAGAACTTTACAGCCTGGAGCATGCGCCTTTCCAGAGCAAAGTCCACCATCAAATGAGTCATACTATCACTGACATCTGGTTTCAGAGAGATGCGGAACGCAGAAGCCATTGTGACTCTAAAGTCAAGAAAGCAGCATTAGCAAAATGCATTTTATATTGTTTAAGTGCTATAGCCATTGTCAAAACCAGCAGTCAGATAACATGTATCATTAATGTCAAACTGTTAGACAAATACCAGAACATTTTTCTAATAGACAACTGCTTACCAGTGGACACTATGTTGCTTTGAAACATGTGCGTCTCAGATCAGTTTTACAAGATACACAGAAGCACAGCCCCCTTTCCACTCCTAAAATCTTAGCTAAGTCCTTATTCTGAATAATCCTAAGACACTCCTGCACTACAACAACTACATCACCCTAAAACAAGAGGACAAGTCTCTTGTATAGTTCTGTAACTCTGAAGACATCAGGCCATGCAGCAGAATTTGATTAACGTTGATTCAGACAGCACAAAGGTCTAACTCCTGCTTTAAAAAAAAAGATTCTTAACTAGAAAGTAATATATATACCACAAAACAAAGTCAACTGCAAATATTTGTATTCATTTTACACCTACAGAGGGTGGGTGAGGCACCTTTAGAACACCTACTAGCTCACAGGAAATGATACATACTAGCAAAGTACTTACTGTGTAAGAGATTAGTGTACTAAGTACAGGTCCGTCAAAGAATGGTGACAACCAAAAAAAATGTAGTGGAGAGAAGAAATACTAACTTGAGTATTAAAGACACAAGCATGTCAAGAGTGAAAACCAACACAACTTTGGGATATAAGTCAATTACGACACAGAACAGGAACTGGCTGAACTCAGGGAGTTGTGGTGAATGGAGTTAAGTCTAGCTGGCACCTAGTCACAGGTGGTGCTCCCAGGGCTTAGTATTTGGGCCAGTTCTGCTTACCATCTTTATCAGTGATGTGGATGAGGGGATTGAGTGCATCTGCAGTAGCTTTGCAGATGACACCAAGTTGGGTGGAAGTGTTGATCTGCTTGAGGGTAGGGAGGCTCTGTAAAGGGATCTGGACAGGTTGGATCAATGGGCCAAGGCCCACTGTATGAGGTTCAACAAGGCCAGGTCCTGCACTTGGGTCACAACAACCTCATGCAACACTGACACTACAGGTCTGGGGCAGGATGCCTGGAAAGCTGCCCAGCAGAAAAGGATCTCGGTGTTCTGGTCAATAGACAGCTGAACATGGGCCAGCAGTGTGCCCAGGTGGCCAAGAAAGCCAATAGCATCCTGGACTGTCTCAGAAATAGTGTGGCCAGTAGGACTAGCGAAGCTATTATCCTCCTATACTCAGCACTGGTGAGGCCACATCTCAAATACTTTGCTCAGTTTGGGGCCCCTTACTACAAGAAAGATACCAAGTTGCTGAAGCATGTCCGAAGAAGGGCAACAAAGCTGGTGAAAGGTTTAGATGTAAGTCTTACTACAAGCAGCTGAGGGAACTGCAGCTGTTTAATCTGGAGAAGATAAGGCTGAGGGGAGACCCTCTCACTCTCTACAACTACCTGAAAGGAGGCTGTGGCAAGGTGGGGGTCAGTCTTTTCCCAGGTAACTAGCAATAGCACAAGAGGAAATGGCCTTCAGTTGCATCTAGTTCAGATTGCACATAAGGAAAAATTTCTTCACTGAAAGAGTGATTAAGCATTGGAACAGGCTGCCCAGGGAAGTGGTAGAGTCACCATCCCTCAAGGTGTTCAAAAGACATGGTTTAGTGGGTATGGTTGGCGTTGGGTCCACAGCTGGACTTGATTTTAGACATCTTTTCTAACCTTAGTGATTCTGTGATCATAAAGGACAAGTCAATTAATTTCTCAAGCCAGAGCTGATGTTCTGAAATTTGGTATGGGCTGCATGGTAGATTCCACTGCTCAGCCAGGCTGGTAAAGTAAATCTCTCCTCAAGGAAAAAAAAAATTCTGATTACTCATAAAAGAACTTTGACTACTCAGCTTCAGATGTCTTTTTAACTTTTGTCTAGGCACCAGTCTTAGAGAACCAGCCATAACTGGTTCAAAAGGATTAGATCACACAGCATCTCTCTGATTTAAGGACACTAAATCTTTACCCTTGGAAAAGCAAAGATTAATTTCTCTAGAAACTCCTCATTTTGCACAAACTTCAGTGAATTAGACAATCAGAACTTTCCTTGAAAACCTGTAAATTGAAAGCCAATCTAATTTGTCCGTAAGAGCAACAAAGGCTGAAAACACCTGTCTTTCAAAATACTACATGTCATTGTAACTTTTCTGAATCAGAAAGTCAGACTCTCAGAACATAGTTCTCATTCCTCCAAGTGAAGAAAAATGGCCTAAGCATTTACTTTGAAACAGCAAAGTTTTGCTTTCTAAACATACCTTGAAGACATAGTTCAAAGAAGAACTACCATAAATAACAATTTCACTGACATTAATCAGTTATGCCACTAGAAATATTTCAATAGCTACAAGACTTTCTCCATTAGAAAGGAAAATTAGCTAGCAGAAGCCTGCAAGTACTTAAACCAAACAACAAGATAGTGTCATAATTTAAAGGGACAGAGTCACCTTGAAACATTATTAAATTTCAGCCATCAGGCATTAAAAGAAATCAGAGGTTTATTATTAACAATTATATACTATATTAATGATGCACTTCTATATACACTTACAGAAATAATAATAATAGCTGCTGCAATAAAATTATCTCAGGCCAACAGTCAGCAAGGAAATACACATGAAAAGCACAGAATTTTGTTCTCTCTCAAAAGCTGTGACATCACAACAAACACTGAGAAAGTGTCAATGACTTCAGTTTAAGATGACTACAACCCTTTCAAAGTAATTGCATTTTCAAGGGCAAAATTAATTCAAGATACAAAAGTGATAGACTTCGTACTGTACCTATCTTTGATCTGTCTGGCAGCCTTGATGCGTATCAGGGAGAAGAGAGAGAGAGAGAGAGGTTATATTTCCGTGCAGGTGTCTACGGCAGTAACGTGCAAGAAGGCTTAGAACAACATCAGCTGTATTGCTCAGATTTGAAGATAAAAATGAGTTTAACATTTTCATCAAATTTTTCCATAAAACACGTTAATAGAATTGGTTAGAATTGCAACAATGTATTACCTAGTGGGGGAAAATAATATCTTAAGAACCCCACCAAATCAAATCCAAATTACTCAGCTTTCTGGGTGTGACTTTGTCTCTTCAGATCTCTCCTAATCACTTAAAATATGATGGAGAATAACTTAAAATACTTCTCCATCATATGACCAAGTCAGTAAAATTTAACTATCATGGTATTTTCTGTGAAACTAAAGTGCTTGTTAGTGTTTATTAGTGGCACATAGCCATACCCAACTTGTCTGGATATACGTCAAGATGTATGCTTTGACAAATAATAGAGTAGGACTTGCTTCAACTTTCCTTTGAAAGTAATGTACTATTCTAATAGTAATTCCTAAAATGCTCTCTCCATATTCATTATTCAAAACCACAGAACGTAGTTTTCCCCCAACATTTAAATGATACCACTGAAGCAGACGCAGAAGCAGCGATAGCAAATTCCAAAGACAAACATTAATTGGCATTCGGAAAGATAAAATCCTTGGCCTCCACTAAGAAAAACTGCAAAACTAAGACAACGTTATTTTTGAAGTAGTGAAGGCCTAGTTAGGTTCATTGAAACCATGCTTGGAGTTAACATCACTACCTGATCTAGTTGCCTTTTAGTTGAAACACTTGCCTTTCCAAGGAGAAGACAAGAAACACCAGGTAACTTCAACTAACTTAGCTGAAGAGGTAGCTTTGTTTTACTTCAAACCAAAGTTACTGTAGGAACAACTGAGTGATTTTTCCACAGGACAGCTGTAGACAAAACCAAGCTACTTGAAAACAAAAGCCTTCCTCATAACCTCTACATATTGTGGCATATGTGATAGCCAGGACTCAAGGAACAGTCTTCTTCAGGACAATCCTGCCTTAACTTCATTTAATTTAGTTTTAGTTTGTTTCAATTTAGTTTGGCCCATCTCAGATGAGCTGCCCAGCAGTACAAGATCACATCCTCTCTAACCACTGAACCCTACTATGTGCTGGCATTTATGCTCTTCTGACTTCAAGGTAAGCTAGTTCAGCAAATAAAGCCACCAAAAATCAAATATAGGAAAAGAAACCCAAAACTTAGTGTAGTCTTATGGTAGTTTCTCCTGAACTGATTTACTAGAGGAACCGAAGAAAATCTGCGCCAACCAAAGAGTCAAGTTCGGAGTGTCCTTTCAGGAACACTTGGTATTCCTATTAGCAGAGCAATAGATTTGATTCAGCTACTTAATGGTCAAAGCTATATTGTCTTAAAATGCCGTATCCAAAGGCACATTTACACGTGCAAGCTAGTGTAACACAAGTTTCAAATCCTAGATATTAGAGTTCACTGAATAGGATTTAAGTATCTTAAGCCTCAGACTCAAAATTTAAGGAGATTTCCCCCACCCCAGCAAACAGTCAAATAAGTTTCCTTAACATATTTGATTAAAAATAGACATATGAATAGAAACGACTTACAAAAATTCAAATCTACGTTCTGCATAGGGCTTAAAAACTAGCTTAACTTTTTACACTTCACTATGACAAGAGAGAAAGGACAATTCAAACTGAAGTCCTGAGTAAAATACTCAGTTTAGTAATTGTCACTCTTCAAGGAAAATAAATCAAAGCTGATATTCCAGAAGGGCTACAGTACATAAACATGTTGCCAAAAGGTATAACTAATACAGCAAGACAGCAGTCCTGCTGACTCTTTTAGAATAATTTATCCTTGTTCCCATTAAAATGCAGAAAGGTAGAAGTAATTGGGGCGTGGATTTGGCATGGCTGACCCCACTACTAGCATAAGTATTATTAGAGCAAGCCTAGTGTACTGAGTCAGTGTGTATGCAGAACTGCTTTATTAATCTGCAAGTATATTCTTCCAGTTAAGATACATATTGCCTTATTTACAAGCCTGCTGTGGTGAAGTGTATATTATCTGTATTGGAATCACAATGTGAGGCCCAAATCAGGCTCTTGCCTACAACGCATACAAAATGCATCAGAAAGTTTTGGGGAATTCAGGAAAAGTTGCCCCAAATTCAGTTGCCTAAGGTATTTCAGAACATCTATAGAGTTCAGGGTTGTAAATTAAAGACCCACAGCTTTCACGAAGTTCTGGGAAAAAAACATCTTGTTATCCACAGATGGCTGCAGCTAGAATACAGAGACTCACTTCAAGTGTCATGTAACAGCACTGGGCAACTGACAGGTCACTTGCTACAGCTTTGAGCGCTGGCCATCACATATTTTTTAAGTTTTGGTTCAGTTTTACAGAGATTCATTTCACCCTCACTTTCTGGGTTATCTTACCTAGCATTAGTGCAAGTTGCTTAACACTAACAGATGTACAGGAGAAGGTATTCCTTACCTCTCCCCTCACTCTAAATAAGAAGAAAGTTATTTTATTAGAGATTGCATAAGGATTCAAGACTATAGTGCTTGACTTGGCCTTTTCAGTACATTAATTGTATTTTTATTTGCCTCTCTACCCTTAATCTCCATATTCCTGGTAGGTTTGCAGGGTCACAATAGTAATACAAAGGATATTTTGAATTGAGACAAGTAGCAACATCTGCCTTACACACATCTATTCAGTGTTTTCTACCTTTAAGAATTCCACAGGGTCCTTTATGTCCAGGGACTGCACGGCAAGTTCCAGCAGCTCTTCAGAACTCTCTAGGGCATTACTACACTGGCTAAGCTGATCCTGAAGCAAAAACAGAAAGTAAGAATCTAATGACTCCACATTTCAAAAGCAGTTTATAAACCACCATTACGAGAACTACGTGGCTTTGCTATACAATTGTAACGAATTTTTACCTTATCGAAGTCATTACCTCTGACACGTTGTGTTAACGAGAACTTCGTTGTGCTTGAGAAGTGCACAGTGATACACGGCATATCCAATAAACCCAGGGAGCAAAAAGCTAGGCAGGTGGTGAAGTATGATTTAAAAAGCCAGATTTCCTTTTAAGGCCTGTTTCTCCCAACATTAAGATTTCAGAAGCAAAGAAATGCTTACACGTGTACTACAATTTCTGTTTATAGAACTGCACTTCAATAAACTGATACTGTTCAATGTAGTAGTAGATTTCAAAAAGGCAACTATTTTAACCCCAACCAGCTCTAGAACTGTCAAGACAACCCTGAAAAACAATACTGCTGTACAGCAAATGAGGATAGTATAGGAAGGGGAACAGAGGAAGAAAGGCAGAAAAATACAATGCAGGATCCTAAACATACTGTAGGTTAAACAAGATGTGCCTTTTAAACATGCCAGCACCTTTTGCATTACTATTCAAACTACAGCTATTTTTACCACAAAATGAGTCGATTCCAAAGAATTTTTTTTAAAACACTTCAGGAAAGACAGCCTCCTCTAAAGTGGACATTGTTTCAAAAGCAACTGACACTTGCATCCACTTCCAGAACAGATCTGTCTCAAGCGCTTCAGAAGTGTAACTAGTTTTGGCAAGTGTGGCAAGCTGACCAGAACCAGCTGCAGATGCCCCCCAGATTTACTGTTCAAGGCTAAAAACGCAACAAGGACAGGGTTCAATATCTGGAAGTTTATACATAGTTTCCAGATAACTTTTGAAGCAAACCATTACCACAAGTTCTCATTCATCTAATACAGCTACTTCTCCTCTGCTGATAAACTCAGATATACCACGATACTCCCAAAATGTCTCAGGTAAACAACTCAGAACAGGGAAGACAAGTTTTCAAATAGCTCTGCAGAAATTTTATCCTTCCTTTAGCATCTTACCACAATGCATCTGGTTTTTGTAGTTAAAAAGAAATACTTCAGTGTCATTAAAACACAATGCTCCCAAATAAAGCTACATATTTTCAAAGCAAAGGTTTAAAGGAGAATTTCTGATTTTCAGCCTTAACTTCCAATTAATTTCCAAGGAAACTATGTGTAACAGATCAAAATGTTAAATCCTCACCCTCTTCCACCATTATGTCACTCCAGTATTTTTAGAATCACAGAACATTCAAGGCTGGAAATGACCTCTCAGATCACCAAGTCCAACCAAAAAAAAACCCGAACAAAAAAACCCGAACAAAACCAAACCACGCAACCCCTGCCCTCACTAGAGCATGTCCTGTGCACCACATATACACGTTTCTTAAACACCTCCAGGGATGGTGACTCAACCACCTCCCTGGGAAGGCTGTTCCAGTGCCTCACCACTCTTTCTGTAAAGAATTTCTTCCTAAAATCCAATCTAACCCCACCCTGTCACAACTCCATTCCATTCCCTCTGGTTCTGTCATTAGTTACTAAGGAGAAGAGGCCAACACCCACCTCTCTACAACCTCCTTTCAGGTAGTTGTAGAGGGCAATGAGGTCCCCCCTCAGCCTCCTCTTCTCCAGACTAAACATGTCCAGCTCCCTCAGCCTATCCTCATATGGCTTGTCCTCTAAACCCCTCACAAGCTTGGTAGCTCTCCTCTGGACACGCTCCAGCATCTCAATGTCCTTCCTATAACGAGGGGCCCAGAACTGAACAGAGTACTCCAGCTGAGTAGTTATGGCTTACTCTCAACAAGATCACATAGTCAAGTACAGAAGACCAACTAGAGCACAAGCACTTTAGGAGGGCAATAAATCAATCAAGTCCGTTGCTTCCTTGGTTTCCTCATACAAAGTTTCAGGGCCAGCCAAAGGTAATGGCTTGGATTAATACAGTCAATGCAAGGGTTTCCATCTTTGATTTGGCAGACCAGTTGCTGGGAAAAGCACTCTTCCAGTACCTCAGTTACAGAGGAACTTGGTCTGTCATCAAGTACAGAGAGTCCTTTAGGCCTTTAGTTAGAGAACAGCCCCAGCTGAAAGACAAGTAGGGCATTTAACTATGTCACTGCTATGTGTCACTGATCTGTAACATTCCACCTGTCTTCAACCTCGACTAAACCATAGAATCATTTGAGTTGGAAGGAACCTCTGGAGATCATCTAGTCCAAACCCCCTGCAGTGGGCAGGGACATCCATAACTTCATCAGGTTGCCTAGAGGACCGCGAACCTCACCTTGAATGCCTCCAGGGATGGGGCCTCAACCACCTCCCTGGACAACCAATTCCAGTGTTCCACCATCTTCATGGTGAGGAAATCAAGTCTAAATCTACTCTTCTCCAACTTAAAACCATTGCCCCTTGTCCTTTCACTAAAGGCCTTTGTAAACAGGCCCTCTCCAGCCTTCTTGTAAGTTCCCTTTAGATACTGGAATGTCACTAGTAGGTCCCCCCGAAGCCTTCTATTCTCCAGGCTGAACAATCCCAGCTTCCTCAGCGTGTCTTTCTAGGACAGGTGTTCCAAACCCCTGATCATTCTCGTGGCCCTCCTCTGGACCCGCTCCATCAGGTTCATGGCTTTCTGTGTTGGGGGCTCAAGAACTGGACATAGTATTCCAGATGAGGTCTCACCAGAGAAAAGTGGCAGAATCACCTCTCTTGATCTGCAGGTCACGCTTCTTTTGATGCAGCCCAGGATGCAATTGGCCTTCTGGGCTGCCAGCGCGTACAGTTTGCTCATGTCCAGCTTCTAATCCACCAGCACCCCAAGTCCTTTTCTGCAGGGCTACTTTCTGTCTTCTCATCCCAGGCTGCATTGAGAGTGGGGATTGTTCTCACTCAGGTGCAGGACCCCGCACCTGGGCTTGTTGAAACTC